>JAKZAO010000009.1:27681949-28139215 GCA_023053555.1 Branchinecta lindahli | reverse complement strand
CGGGACTCCTCATGCAATTATTTATATAGGATATAGAAGTTGAAACAATAAGGCGCTTTCTGACACGCCTTTTTTCGTCGGGACTCCTCATGCAGTTTATTTATAGGGCATTGAAGGTAAAACAATAAGGCGCTTTCTGAAACGCCTTTTTTCGTCGGGACTTCTCATGCAGTTAATGTTATGCAATTTTTTTGTTGCGGTGGGGGATGCGGAACTTACCAAGTAGATAGGTTGTGACAGAAATAGAACATCCACTGGCTAGACGACGTAAGGTATTGTTGGTTCGGAAGTCCTGAGGAACGGCCGAACAGAGAAAAAGCAGAAGATGGGGGATGCAGAACTTACTAAATAGAGAGATTGTTACAGAAATAGAACATCCACTGGGGTAAGGTATTGTTGGTTCGTAAGTTCTGAGCAACGGCCGAACAGAGAAAAAGCAGAAGAACCGCTGGCTAGACGTCGTACGGTATTGTTGGTCCGAAGTCTTGAGCAATGGGTAGCTGAAGTCAAAGATGTTCACATGCAAAAGAAAAGTATGTTTTAAGCTAAAATGGAAGAAAGAGGAAATATAAATAATAGCACATATTGCTATGTAGTTTATTTAGTTAGGGTCTAGAAGGTAAAACAATAAGGCGCTTTCTGACACTCCACTTTTCGTCGGCGGGGTTTTTGCGGGGGGGATTTCGCCGGGGGGTTTTTAGCCGGAACCCATATATTGTTGGTTCGTAAGTCCTGCGCAATGGGTAATGGAAGTCAAAGATGTTCGCTATGCAGTTTATTTAGTTAGGGTATAAAAGGTAAAACAATGAGGCGCTTGCTGACAAGCCTTTTTTTGTCGGGACTCGTGATGCAATTACTGCTATGCAATATTTTGTTGCAGTGGGGGATGCAGAACTTACCAATTAGATAGGTTCTGAAAGAAGCAGAACAGGTAAGGTAAAACGATAAGGCGCTTTCTGACACGCCTTTTTACGTCGGGACTCCTCATGCAATTATTTAGTTAGGGTATAGAAGGTGAAACAATAAGGCGCTTTCTGACACGCCTTTTTTCGTCGGGACTCCTCATGCAGTTAATGCTATGCAACCTACCAAGTAGATAGGTTGTGAAGCGCCGCGATTTCTAGTAATAACAGTCGGTTTTGTTCTTAGAAATAGTCGTTTTTTCTTAAAAACAGTCTGTTTTTTTGTAAAAATATTCATTTTTCTTAAAATCAGCCGATTTTTCGTCAACACAGTCGTTTTTCTCAATAATAGTCGTTTTTATCCGCAAAAACAGTCGGTAAAAATGACCTGCCAGTCGGTAAATACCTTGTCCCCCCCCCCCCCCAAACAGTTTGGCTAGTAACGCCTCTGTGTTTCACAATACTCTTGATGACTAACCCCTGGTTCACACTGCTGCGATCTCGAGCAAAATTCTGCGTCATCCGACATACGACACAAATCGTGCGACAAGCAACGCAAAACTTTGCGTTTTGTTGCAGTGTCGGAGCGTTGAAATATTTCAAATGATCCGACATAACGCATGCGATTTTTTTAGGGAAAGAAAATAAAAAAAATAAGATCAGTTAATTTTCAAGACTAAAAATTGCTCTACCTTGTTTTTACTGTAATCCTACGATGGCTGAATGCAAAATTTCTTCTGAATAGACTTTTATTAACCTGTTTTGATCATGATGACATATAGGGTTTGACTGAAAATTTCCTAATAAGTGGATGGGTATTCAAATGGGTAATCTCCCAACATCTTCAGAGGTCGTTTCCCCAAGGGCTTTTTTCCTTTTGCAGAATCTAGGTCTACTGCTTGCCGTGAAAAAAAAATAAAAATCTATCTGTATTAGTTCTAAACGAGGTTCTAAAGCCATAGGCCAACTTTCTAATATCACCACTTAGAAAGGAGCAAAGGATAAGCTCCAATTTCTTTAGCAATGGGAAAACTTTCAAGTTCAAGAGGCACATCTGATACCATCTCTTCCTCAATGAAGGTAAAAGGCACTTTCTGACACGCCTTTTTTCGGCGGGACCCGTAATACAATTATTGCTATGCAATTTTTGTTGCGTTGGGGGATGCAGAAATTATCAAGTAGATAGTCAAAATCTAATCATTTAATGTAAACAAGATACAGTCTCTCATAGGCATAGCCCAAATATGGTATCTTTTAGTCAAACAGTTAATACAAGAAAGATTTGTCAACGAGAAAAACAAAAAGAACCGAATAGGATAAAACGTACAAGTTACGAATTGTTAAAAGTACGAACAAAACTCGGCACAAAGCTTCGAGAATAACACTGTGACCTGGAGTTTCGCAGCCGCTTCTCTGGGGAGTCGGGATCTGAGGGGGACAAAGGGAGGCGGGAGGAAGTTCTTGTAGATGGGGTGGAGGAGGAGGGTTGAGCCAAATTTTAGGCACAGTTTCTCTCGACGGACAAAAAGGGGGTCAAGTTTGTATTCTTTTAGATAAAAAGAGTAAGGCAGTGGGGAACTTTTTCAATTCAATTCAATTCATTTATTTCCTCCAGAAATCGGAGAGTAAAAAAGTAATAAACGCATACATAACTGGCCAAAAATATAAAACGATAACTATGACATAATAAGGCCGTATCACATAAACAAATCAACAGACAAATATCCAAATAAAAAAAAAAAAAAACGTATGCATAAAAACTTAACCATCAGCTACAGCCTCAGCGAGGTTGTGATGGATTCGAGGAATTTTTGACAGAAAATTAGTATGTTTTTTTTGTATGATATCTATTGGGTTTTTTAACCGATAAGTCTCCATCATAAAAGAATTCGACTCAAATTTTGACATCCGACAAAGATATTTAGCAAAATTGAAGAAAGTAGTTTTGATGTGAGAGAAATTACTCGATGTGAAAAAAGGAAGTAATGGAGAGAAAAGAAGGGCCTGAGGAAGAGCAACAGTATTAAAAACTTTTGCCAGAGATCGGCGAGACATATAATCGCGAAGTGATATTACTGCCCCAAAGCTTGCTGCAATCCTACACTTAAAAGCTTTTGAAACTGAAGCACGGCACAATGAAAGCGTGGGCCATACGGCACTCCAAGATAAGTGAAAAAATCTAACGGTTTTAAAATTGAATTATTAATAGAAATAGATACCAAATTATTTATTATATCATTCGGCCTAGGGCCCAGAACTAGCAACTGACATTTTTCTGGTCGAAAAAGAAGGCCGTGGTCAGAAAAAACTTGAACAAGAAAATTTACAATAGCTTGGAGGGATTTTACCGATCTACTCAGAAGGAGTAAATCATCTGCATATGCTATCCAAGATAAAAGGTATCCTTTACCATAAATAAATGTTGTTCTAATTTGATCAAGCAAAGCTGAGACAGTAATATTGAAAATAATAGGCGAGAGAATACTACCTTGCCGAGAATACAACCTCCGTAGATGATTTGTAGAGACCTCTTCTGAACCCGTTCAATTTTATCACTTTCTTCTTTTGTAAGAGCGAAATACCAAACAGGACATGCATATTCGTGATAGGTCGTGATGGAAGTAGAACATCCGCTGGCTAGAGCTGAATGTCAAAGATGTTCACATGCAAAACAAATGTATATTTAAGTTATTTCGGCTTCCTGCAACGGCAGCAACGGCAGAACACAGCAAAAGCAAAATATGGCATGTCAGAAAGCGACTTATTCTTTTAACTTCTATACCCTAACTAAATAAACTGCATAGTGATTTGTGCAGTGTCGTTCATTATTTATATTGCCACTTTATTCTTCTACTTCCTTTAAGCCTTCAAACTTTAAGTGGCTTACAAAGCCATTTTAACTCAAATATTCTTTTCATTTTGCATATGAACATCTTTGACTTCAACTACCTATCACCAGGGCCGTCACTACTAGGGGGGGGGAGGGGGGGGACGCCCCCCCCCCCCAATGTTGTCGGCCAGTCGGTAAAAAATAGCCGAGTCGGCGCGAAGCGCCGCTATTTTTCTTAAAAACAGTCGATTTTTTTCTTGGAAACAGTCGATTTTTCTTAAAAACAGTCGGTTTTTCGTAAAAATAGTAGATTTTTCTTAAAATTAGCCGATTTTTCGCCAACACAGTCGTTTTTATCTGCAAAACCAGTCGGTAAAAATGACCAGCCAGTCGGTAAATACCTCGTCCCCCCCCCAAACATTTTGGCTAGTAACGCCTCTGCCTATCACTCGGGACTTCGAAGTTGGAACCAACAATACCTTACGACGTCTAACCATTGCTCAGGACTTCAAAAAACAATGCTTCATGACGTGTAGGCTGCGGATGTTCTGCTTTTGCTCTGTTCTGCTGTTGCTCAGGACTTCGAACCAACAATACCTTACGGCGTCTAGCCAGCGGATGTACTGCTTCTATCACAACCTATCTACTTGGTAAGTTCTGCATCCCCTGCCGCAACAAAAAAAATGGCTGGAAGGAAGCAAAAAGTAGGGATAAAAATGTTAAATGATAGCCTAATCCACTTGTTTGTATGCAAGTTGTATTGAGCTGTATTGTAACATACAGTTGTACCATGACGATCAACAAAGGTAGGATTTGTGGCTCTTAGGTTATACGAAATTTTTTATTTGTTAAATATGTTTAACAGTTCTAGAGGCAAAGGACCCAGCACGGACTACAATTTAGAGCAGTTTTTAAAATAAAACATAGCCAAGGCATACCTCTAGCATACCTTACAATGAAACTCTCATCCTCAGTGCCTCCCAGCCCAGGTGCTTCCTCAACAAACAAAATAATTGGCTATTCATTAATCAACTCTCAAGCAAGCCCTCGCTGTCAACTTTTTAAAAGTCTGGTTCAGTTAAAAGCACTGCAATATAGTGATAGAGCCATACCGCAGTCATACACAAATCCTCATTTTTTGGCATGGAGCACCAGCGTCTGGGCATGCCATTGGGGCACTTTGCCCTGTAGGAAGGGCATGGTACCCCTATGAAAATCTGTTAAATGAGAATCTGAAATGGAAATTCGTTTTTCAAACAGACTTTTTTGCGGTAACATGTCATTGCTCCAGGGCATGGTCATGGGTGCCCCAACATGTGAGCACCATGTCCATACGTTGGGGCATGCCCAGACATCGGGGTACCATGTCCAAAAATTGAGGATTTGTGTATGACTGATATCAGACCCCCACTTTCAGCTGAAGTTGACTGAGAGCTTAGCCACAGCTGGCTTTTTTCTGTGCAAAATAAGGCGCCAAAGTGGCTACAGTACATCCCAAGAAAAGGCAGCTTTTCGGGCTTGCTAGAAAAAAAAAGAAGATAGAAATAATTGTGAATGTTTTTGTTTCAAACTCATGAGACCAATTAGAACAAAACAGCATTTCTGATTATGGTATCCTACAGGAAAACAGAGCCAGAGGGTATTTTTAGTAGGCTATTGTTGACTAGAAAAGTAATATAGGCTAAACAAATATTTTTCACTCCGAAAAAAGGAAAAAGACATCAAATAGATGCTTCGTTATTATTTTTTAGTAGAAAACAAAAATAGACTAAAGAAATAGAGTGAAAAAAAAATATTCCTTCAGCCCAAGCTGACTGCGAATATTGAGACAAGACACTTAGAAGCAAGATAGAGAGGTGATTTTGGCCTCAAATCAAAGCTAAAACAAAAGATAGGAGAATCACATTTTGATCTTCAAAAGCTCAGGTTTGATTTTTTTTTTTTTTTAGTGGCTAGCCTACCCTAATAAAGGCTAGCAGCATATTTCCAGCAAGATATAACATGAATGATGCAGCAGGGGCACAGTTCATTATAAGTTAGCACATTCCTGGCACATTCTGAGCCCATCTTTAACCTCACTAGCCTACTAACTCATACCATGGGCACAGTCAAGCACAAATCCTCAATTTTTGGGCATGGTGCCCATACGTTGGGGCAGCATGCCCTGGAGCATGGGCATGGAACTAGCATGACACCCCCATGATGTTTGGTTGAACTGAGATTGATTACATACCTAAATAGGGCCTTCTTCCTCTCCTAGACCACAAGATACTTGATCTTATGTTCTATCTAACCTCTTTTTCCAATTTTAAAAATATTGGAGAACTTCCAAAAAATTTAGCCATGAATGAATTTCTCCTTTTTCCCTGGAAATGGATAGGTAAACCAATAAAAAAAGTGGTCTTCATTAAATGCTAAATTTCTTGGAAGTTCTCTAGTATTTTTAAAATCGGAAAGAGAGGTTAGATAGAACATAAGATCAAGTATCTTGTGGTCTAGAAGAGGAAGAAGGCCCTATTTAGGTATGTAATCAATCTCAGTTCAATCAAATATCATGGGGCAGGGTTGCCAAGTGTGACACTTTCGGTGCTTTTTGACACTTTTCAGCTCTGGGTGACACCAGGACACTTTTTCTCTTAAAGTGACACCTTTTCTCTTAAAGTGACACCTTTTCATACAAGTGACACTTTTTAGGTCAGAAACGGCACTTTTTCCTTTAATTTACTAAAGTTACGGATTACCGCCCCAAAAAACAAACTTTCCTGATAAGCTCATTTCGGATTAAATCTGTTTTATGGTGCCGTGATCTGACAATTAAAAATTGTCTTAAAAAAATGTTCTTACAAAGTCACAATAATTACCAATATTCGCATTTTGCTCATTGTGCAAGAAAAAATTTCGAGGTGTCAAAAAGCACCTTTTTGTAAGGAATTGTGACACTATTATGGGTCGAGCTCTTGGCAACCCTGTCATGGGGGTGCCATGCTAGTTCCATGCCCATGCTCCAGGCTGGCTCCAGGGCATGGTGCCCCAACGTATGGGCACCATGCCCATACCTTGGGGCATGCCCTGACGTTGGGGCACCATGCCCAAAAATTGAGGATTTGTGCATGACTGCATGGGCATGGGCATGAAAATGTTATCCTAGGCTAGCTGTTTTGCAAAGCAAAAATAAAATTAACATGTCAAGTTGCATTCAGAATAATGGCTTAACCTAAATTACTTACTCATAACTGCGTCGCCAGCTGTCAGCTTAGCTTAAAGCTACGCTACACACTTTAATTTACGCTCTTTACTTCTTCTCAGCATAAGCTCTGTCCATGAGTGATGAGTAATGCAATTAAACTGAATCTAAAATGGCTGCCTCGTTCCCGCCAAAAATCTTGCGTCCCTTTTCACCAATCAGAGAAGACCTTCGGGTGACGCATCATTCGACTAGAAATTCAAATTGTCGCGCGTTCTCGCTCAGCTGACTGCTGTGACGTCACAGCAAAATTAAGCCTAGATGAAAGAAAGGCATTCCAATATCTATTCAACAGGCTGAGGAAATTTGACGCCTCATATTCCACGTAGCAAAATTATATTTGTATAACATTCAACAGGTTTTCTCTCAACTTCAGGTATCAAAACTTCTTGTTCTGCATATTCCAGGCAAGAAAGTAAACAAAATAATTGGCCATAGTTGCGTTTTTGCTGTTACCATGGTATCAGATATACGGTCTAAAGTCGTTTTTGCAGTTATCGTAGTATCTGATACCACGGTCAAAAGGCGTTTTTGCAGTTGTCGTGGTATCTGGCCAGTTACCGTGGTAACAGATATTCAGATATCACGGTCCGACCGTGATATCTGGTCGTGGTATCTGAAAAATGCATCTCACGTTCATCAAATTTTATCAAATTGGTGAAAAAGAAGTTCAGCACTTAGTGATGTAACAGGATATCGGTTTTTATTTTGGGATGACTTCGAAAGGTGCAGTTTCTGCAACAGTCGTTTTTGCAGTGGACCGTATATCAGAAACCACGGTAACTGCAAAAACGACTAATTGCAGATCCAGTTACCGTGGTAACAGATACCATGGTATCCGCAAAAACGCAACTCATATTCCCGTTCAGTGCTTCCGAGCGGACTAGTTTGTGTTAATTTAATCCCCCTATGAACGTCCCCGTCGAAACGTCCCCGTGACAAAACGTCCCCATGACAAAACGTCCCCATGACAAAACGTCCCCGTGTCAAAACGTCCCCGTGTCAAAACGTCCCCGTGTCAAAACGTCCCCATGTCAAAACGTCCCGGTGACAAAACGTCCCCATGACAAAACGTCCCCGTGGCGAAACGTCCCCAAGCATATATTTTTAAATTCACAGTGTGCATTACAGATATGGCAACATTCTTTATAAGCAGGAAAGATCGGACATAGGGACCCACATAGGACCGGTAGCTTCATAAATGTATAGTTTCCTGTAGAAATCTGTAGTGTAATATGCCTTCCAATGGACTCGTAACTGACCAGTTCTAGGTCGTTTGAATGAACATGCACAATCTGAGCAGCACCAATATGCTCCTCTGAGAAGGGGGAAGCCCACTGTGGCTCAAAAGAGTCGAACAAGGAGATTGCCAAAATAGCGTAGCTCCGTTAAAGTGGATACAAATCACAGGGATATCATCTTTTATTGCTGGTTCTGGCGGACATAGAGCACGACGGGCTCGATACGCAATGTTGTTTGCAGTATAGAATCCGGGTAGATCTTCCACGATGTCGAACCCTATAGTGAGTGCCATCCTTAAAGTTAAACTGAAAGACAACTTCTTTTTGTCTCATTTAACTGTAGGCCTACACACTGCATTATTTGGCTTGTGTTGAAAGATTTTTTTTCACTATTTGCTCTTATATGATGCTCTGAACATCTACGACCTTCCTCACAACGCAAATTTTACTATGACGCGGAAAATTTGAATCTCAATACAAACGCGGCTTTTCAGTGACCACTGATCAGTTCGCAGAAGGTAGTTCACTGCGTGAGAACTTACTTTTCGTGAATTCTTTTAGTCAAGCATACAACACAGGTACAAGCGCATAGAGGTAGCCTACCACAAATCCGAATTTTCATTGGATCTTCGTGTCACTTTAAATGAATAAGTAATGGGTAGTTAGATTGTCCTATCTCATCCCTTTTCAGTTAAACTTTAAATTACTCCGTTGCAACTAATTTGCTAATGTGGACAAGTATTTATGCGCCGGCCGGTAAGTGCCTTCCAAACCTAGAATTCTGGATCAGTGGCACTGGAGAATCCAGTGCATGCAGATATACCTATTTACTTGTAGGTCAAGAGTGCCCCCAAAATCTGTAATGGCTCATAGCCGGCCGACTCCCGTCCCTTCTGAGACAAGTAAAGAGAAAAGCTAAACAAGTCCTAGTTTGCTTACCTTCATGAAACAAATTCATAGGTGGATTCGGATCATTGGGCTTTGCTTTTTGAGCTCATTTTGTAGCAGTCGACAAGTGATTAATAAACCCTGAATTGCTCGGGATAACATTTATATACTTAGGCGATTTTAATCCTCAAATTATTCCAGGCTGATGTAAATCCATAGCCGGGGACGTTTCGCCATGGGGACGTTTCGTCAGGGGACGTTTTGTCATGGGGGCGTTTTGTCACGGGGACGTTGTGTCATGGGGACGTTTTGTCATGGGGACGTTTGGAACGGGGACGTTATGTCGACAACCCGTGTCGGTGTCCCAGGTAATGGAGGTTTTGCGTGCGTATGTCTCAGCAGCAGAAAGTGACAGTGACCCATTACACTATGGATCCGACTTTGTACTATGTCTACACAAGGGTTGGTTATGAGGTAATGGGGGACTAGGGACTAATAGAAACTAGTCCACTTAGAGCGCTGAACTGTAATAAGGCCAATTAGGCTACCTTAGCAGGTTGACTTGACACAATGAGCTGTAGATATTCCTGTCAATTATCGGAAAGAAAGATTCTCTCTCTAACCAACCCTAAGAGACTCTGTAATTAACAAACCTAAGGAAGTGAGTTCTCTGGTTGCGTTCCAGAACTTATCGATTGTTAACAAATTGTTAATCATTGTTACCTTTTTGCGTTCCAGATTTCCTGATTTCGAAATTTAAGCTCCGCCCACTTATCCGTTCCAGAGCTTAAAGGAACAGTAAACTTGACTACGCAACTTTCGGCCATGAAATCGCCCGGGAGGCTTGGATAAATATACAGGGTCTTATTGTCGACAGGCCCCCCCTTCTTTGTCATCTCGAACCCCCTCCTTAGTGTTCCCAAAGCTAGCTGGCAGGCCCTTGCCCCTTATGCACTGTAATTATGCACTCATGTACTGTAAAAGTTCGCCTTTTTACATGTAGACTACAGAGTAACGACCTCCCCGACTAGACGGCCGGGGTTCGATTCCTAGTCGCGGCACACAAACATTTTGCTTTTGCAAACCTTTTGCTCAAAAGTCGAATTCTCGGAAACCGCAATGGTCGTAACGAGAATTTTTCTTACTCTCAATATCGACTCAGGGTACATTCTTGATATGTTAGCTAGCTCCCCGAGTCAAGTTTGAGTCAAGTTTTCTGTTCCTTTAACGATTGTTAACTATTTTGTAACGATGGTCGGTGAGCATCAATGAGGAAACCAAAGGAAGTGAGTACTCTGGTTGCGTTCCAGAACTTATCGATTGTTAACCTGACTGCATCGATCATCTTCACACTCTTTATAGGTAGCAGACTACCTAGGCTAGGCTATAATGAAATCACCATTCTACTAAACAAGTTTTTGCAAACGATTGCTGGTTCGTTTCTTCCCCACCGTTGTCCGTGACGTTCGACAGCCTGACGATGCCTCTTGTCAAGAGGGGCCGAAATATCGCCGCCAAAACATCGTAGCTGACGTATCCGTTCTATGCATTGTTTGAATCTGTGTTGTTTCTGCGATACCACTTGGTGAGTTATTTTATTTCATTATAAAGATAGCTGTTTCCAAACCAACGGGCCATAGAGCCCTTGAGATTTTGTTTAAATGAGTAGGTTTTGTTTTTGTTAGTACTATGTTAGTTATGTGTCGCACGTATCAATAAAGAAAACTTGAACAGTTCATCCTTAGAATCCCCATGCAGTCCCCATATCTTCTTGCATTGGCGTCCCGTAGTAACTTTGACCGTTCCAGGTGGTTGTTAATTTGTGACGTCACACGTAGTTACTCCGAAGTGGTAGGAGCGCTGGGAGCTAGGAGGAGCTGGATCAAACCTGAGAAATGACTGCCTTTTCAAGCCGAGCACGCGCGCCCAACCAATCAGGGATGATCTCTTTGGTCTCGTACATCGGCGGGAATTTCAAATACCCAACACGAGCTCGCTTAGCTGCATCAAATGACGAATTTATATCTTTCGATTCTTAAAAACCTAATTCACCATGCTCGCGGAGGTCACGGCGTCTCCGGACTGAGTCGAGGTGAATAGAGAGATTTCACCATACCCGACGAAAACGGACGGGAGAATAAAGAAAAAATTTAACATTAGGAAGCATAGGACTTTCGACTTTGAGATTAAATGACCATCCTTTGTTAGCCACTGTGAGCCAGCAAATTGCTGGATCGTTAATCTGGCTCCTTGTTGTTGGAATAATATAACTTTTGTAAACAAACGTTCTTTTTGATGAGAGTTTGAAGATGTCAAAGTTTGAAGATGAAGACCAGATTAGAGTACTTAAATGCTGCTTACGGGTTAAAAGGCAACAACTATCGTGAGGTGAAGAGCGAAAAGCTTGGACACTTTTTGGTAACGAGCTGGGGAAAATTAAGAGTTTCATCAGTATTGCTGTACCTTACTTGAACAAGACCAAAGGTTTCGACGGGATCCCAAAAATGTATTATTTGATCCAGACAATTTGGTCTTGTAGATATCCGGTCTTCGCCAGACTCCTTGAACATTCTCACTGTTAAGAATTAGAAACAGGCCAATGGCTAATCGACTGAGAAAACCAAGTTCAGGCAGGTTCTGTGTATTTACACCTTTACATCATATCTACTTTGAGGAAGCTGATCAAAACTTCCTGCCTTACTTCTGCCAAATATCCGGTTTCGGCCGGATTCCGGGCGAACTACTTGTCGGGCAAAAACTAAATCTCTAAAAGGAATTCACCGTATCTCCGCACCCCTATATCGAACATCTAATAAACTTCGGATAAAGCTTTAAAATTTCAGGTTTTGGCCGGATTCAAGGCGAACTATTTGTCCGACGAGAAAATAATTTTCATATATGGATTGAGCATGCCTCACTGCAACTACATCGAACCTCCATCAACTTCAGATAAAACTTTTACTTATAGCCTAACAAATTTTCCGGTTTCAGCTGGATTCCGGGAAAACTATATGTCCGGGTAGAAACTGATTGTCAGATAGGGTTCAGCATGTCTTACCCCGAAATTGAACGTCTAATCAACCTGAGAAACAAATTTTACTTTTAACAAGCTTTCCGGTTTTGGCAGGATTCCGGGAGAACTACTTGCCCGGCGAGAAAATGATTTTTATATTCGTGCTCAGCATGTCTTTTACCCCTAAATCGACTATCTCATTAGCCGTGAAAAAATAATTTGTTCGCCACTCAATTTCAACTCCCTCCCCCACCCTTAAATTTAGAGCTACAGAGCCCATCTACAAATTCGACTTGTCTATTGACCCAAAGAACCCTTAAACCAAGTTTCATCAAAATATGTGGTTCCCTTTGAGAGTTATCGTGCTCACAGACGGACGGAAAGACGGACAACTTTTACGAAGTCATAGGTATCACTCCAACTACTTTTTGGGATCCCAAAAACCGAAGTATGCTCACCTACCACCTACGGTTGAATTACTCGAGTCGGTTTCGCACATAAGAAACCAAGCACCTACAGCCCCCAAGCACCCACTTGCAAGCATATGTAGTAGCTAAGGGTATCAGCAAGGTATCAGCTAAGATTTGCGCTGTGTTGAGGCAAAGACGATTATGGGCCTTTCGGATTCATGAAAATGTTATGGATTTTAGTCAAAAGTATGCCATGCAGTTTGTGGTTACAATGCGCACTTTCAGGGGGCTAGGAATCCACTTTGAAAGCAAAGGAACTGGTACAAAAATGATCATGGGCCCTTGGGTCATGAAAGTCCATCACTTGCTCGAACATATTTTTTTGCGCACGTTAAGGGGGCTAGAATTGCATTTGTAAGCAAAATACTTGGTGCACAGATGATCATGGGTCCCTGGGGATCTTAAAAAAGTATCGTTTCTTAAAAATGTTTTTTCCACTTTGCGGTAGCATTGGCGCTTTAAGTATGTAGGAAAGTGTAGTCAGAGGCGTTACTAGCCAAAATGTTTGGGGGGGGGACAAGGTATTTACCGACTGGCTGGTCATTTTTACCGACTGGTTTTGCAGATAAAAACGACTATTCTTGAGAAAAAACGACTGTGTTGACGAAAAATCGGCTGATTTTGAGAAAAAACGACTATTTTTAAGAAATAATCGACTATTTTTACGAAAAACCGACTGTTTTTACGAAAAATCGACTGTTTCCTAGAAAAAATCGACTGTATTACGAAAAATAGCGGCGCTTCGGCTATTTTTTACCGACTGGCCGACAACATTGGGGGGGGGGGGGCCTCCCCCCCTAGTAGTGACGCCCCTGAGTGTAGTGTATTTGTAAGTAAAACTCTTGAGAACAAAATTACCAGGGTCCTTTGTGAATCACAAAAATATATATTTTGGTCAAAAGCATTTTTTTCACTTTGCAGTTAAGATACGCACTTTCAGAGGGCTAAAAACCCATTTTAAGCATATACTTCAGGTAAAAATGATCATGGGGATTATGAAAGTGTATCATTTGATCAGCAACATGTCCTCTTGTTGATTATCAAGATTCCTTCGGATCCGACCAACCGTTCAAAAGTTATGCATGACATAAAAGTCTAGCAATCCTGACTCCAATTCCCTCTATTCCCCGAAGATGGCCGGATCGGGGAAATGACTGCTTTCTAGTCAATCTTATCGGGTCCCTAATACACCTGCCGAAGTTCATCGTCCAAGTGCATCCGTACGTAGCCTATCTCAACGCGATCACCGGAATTCCGGAAACCCCCTCCACCCCCCCCCCCCCAGTGCGCCGATCCGGTCCGTTTCTATCAAAAATGTATTTATAACCTGTCCTTGTTCTTCTCTCCAAATTTAATCCCGATCCCTCCACTCTAAGCCTGTCCCGAGATTTCCGGCCCCCCTACAATCCCTGCCCCAGAGTTATCAGACCCGGTTCGGACATGAAATGGGACATCCGCAACCCCGGCTCTTTCCAACTGTCAAGTTTCATTTGTGTCCGATGCCCCGTTCGAAAGTTATGCTTGCATAGATTCCGGATTTCCCCTCCCTTCTACCCCCCCCCCCCGAATGGTCGGATTGGGGAAATTACTATTCTGAAGTCAATCTGGTCGGGTCCCTGATACGCCTGCCAAGTTTCATCGTCCTAACACATCTGGAAGTACCTTAATCAGTGATAACCGGAATTCCAGGACCCATTCTCCAACTCCCCCACAGTGCCCAGATCCAATCCGGTATGGCAACGATGTGCCTAGGATCTGTGCTTATTCTTCCCATCAAGTTTCATCTCGATCCCTCCACTCTACGCGTGTCACGGTATTTCTGGTATCTCCCCCCCCCCCACAGTTGTCGGATCCGGTCTGAACGTAAAACGGGATATGTGAGGCATGTGTTCTTTCCACTTACCAAGTTTCATTCAAATAACGACCATCCGTTCAAAAGTTACGCATGCCTCAATATTCCGGATTCCTCCTCCCTCCACTCTACCCACGATGGTCGAATCGGGAAAGTGACAATTTCCAAGTCAGTTTGGTCGGGTCCCGGATACGCCTGCCAAATTTCATCGTCCTAGCACATCTGGAAGTACCCTAACTGGTGATCACCAGACCGACCGACTGACGGAAAAGTGATCGGGTGCCATAAAAACTGGCGATCCCCCCCCATACACACAGTGTTAATAAAATATAATATATTTTTATGAAAAGTATATATAGACGCGTGCGGCCAGCGAGCCGCTGTCACGCGTTTAGATTTAACTCGCGGGTTAAGGGAAAAACCTTAAGTGCTCGCAACCAAAACTGAAGATTTTAACAACATTTTCTAATTCGGGTGGGGGGCGGGGGCGTGTTTTTTCGTCAGGGTTTTTTAGTATCGGAGGGCTCTTGTCGAGGGGGGGGGGGACAACCTACGGTTGCCTTACAAAAACGACAATTGCTGAATTCGCACTCTTAGAAGTCATACCAAAAGAAATACTCACATCAATTCATCATCACAAGTGCCAGACTTCTTCCCACCAATTTGACAAAAACCTAGGCTCATGTGTCGGTGATGATGAAAGTGAGATGGCTTTTCTAGGTACCACGGTAACTAGTCAGACACCCACGGTAACTGCAAAAGCGATTTTAGACCGTGGTATCAGATACCATGGTATCCGCAAAAACGGAACCAATGTTATTGTTCTGCCAAGACCGCCTAATAGGCTCCGCTTTCTAATGGTAACGAACTCGCCCGCTATAACGAAAATATTCATCTTCAAGAACGAAATCAGACTCGCAAACTACTGGTACAGCAATTAGTAATAGTTCACGAACGCAAATCTACCCCCTCAATAACACAAAATGCGCAGTCCTGTGTTGAGCACTAACGAAAACTTTATAACGGTAAGGTACTCGCCCCCTATATAAAACTTTGTAATGGTAAGGTGCTCGCCCGCTATATAAAACTTTGAAATGGGTAAGGTGCTCGCCCGCTATACAAAACTCTATAACGGTAAGGTGCTCGCGAAAACAGCCACCACTTAAAGGACATGATAGGATTTTATTATAACACACATTAGTTGCGTTTTTTGTCTCTGGTTCCTGTTCCGTGTTCTGTGTTCACAGTTGTCTGTTCTGAATAAAAAACGGTATTTTTGCTTACGCTGTTCCGTGTTTTGTCGCTGTTCTGGCGAAAATGCAAATTTAGGTTTTTGAGCATGTCTTAGGGGGGAAAGTTGTTAAACTGCAAATTAGATTCCAAAACAACAATACTTTAGGGTCCACGCTTATTCTCTTAAAGGAACAGTAAACTTGACTACGCAACTTTCGGCCATCGAATCGCCCGGGGGGCTTAGATAAATATACAGGGTCTTATTGTCGACAGGCCCCCCCTTCGTTATCTCGAACCGTCTCGAAACCCCTCCTTAGTGTTCCCAAAGCTAGCCGGCAGGCCCTTGCCCCTTATGCACTGTAATTATGCACTTATGTACTGTAAAAGTTCGCCTTTTTACGTGTAGACTACAGACAAACGACCTCCCGACAAGACGGCCTGGATTCGATTCCTAGTCGCGGCACACAAACCTTTTGCTTTTTTTCTACTAACTCAAAAGTCGAATTCTCGGAAACTGCAATGGTCGTAACGAGAATTTTTCTTACTCTCAATATCGACTCAGGGTACATTCTTGATATGTTGGCTAGCTCCCCGAGTCAAGTTTGGGTCAAGTTTTCTGTTCCTTTAACTTCGGCAATTTTTTCTTTTCTATCTGCGAATCTCTCTGCAATTTTCTATCCGAACAGTGATAAAACATGCTAGGACATGAAGTACCGTGTTTTGCAAAACAGACAGCGGAACACGGAACATCGTAAAAAAACGGGAAAATGAGAAACAGCGTGTTCCGTGTTTTGGCAAAAACGGGAAAAATACAAAACAGAGAGAAAACAGCGAACAGAACAGAGACAAAAAACGCAACTATTAGTCAATGCGACTTCATAATCCCAAGAACAGTGTCGAAGAACACACTCGACCACGAACCATTAACACCGAAATCAGTAGAAGTTCACGATCGCAACTCTTCGTCTCCCTCGACAGTTCCAAATATCTGCGACTGGATTCTTCTTTTCTCCGCCACGAGGCGCCGCTTCTCCGTTTCTCGCTTTTTCATCTCTTCAACGGTGACTGGGCGACCTGCTACTTTGTGTAGAGACTGGAGGACATATTCCACCGGCGCTTCAACCTGGAAGAAGACTTAGAGTTAAGATAAAATATGATATGATACTTATTTGCCTTGAAAGCCCAAGGGCCATAACAAACAAACACAAATAAATGCGCATAAATACAGAAGAACTGACACACTACGATTTAACACTAACCCCCACCCAAACACTTTTCCCTGTGTAGACTGGTTACTCTGAGGAACCTCGCCAGGTTTCTTATACTAAGAAAAGCCTACTTCGCATAAATTTCACCAGCCACTCCCTCCCATGAATCCCCAACCTTAAAAATTTCCTTCCCCAAATCCTCTAAATCATCGCAACCACACAATAATGAATAAGATCCTCATCTCCCTCGCCGCACATTGAGACCAGATTTCTCCCTAACACTACCCAAATATTTACGTCTTTCACCAAGTGGCAGACTATCTGCCCTTAAATTTATAATTAATTTCATTTCCTCTTTATTTAAACCCGCTTTAAAATAAATTTCTTCTCCTCAAATCTCTTTAGCCTCTGCATACAAACTTAACGATCCACTATCTCTTATCCTAGCTGACCAAACTTGGATTTCTTGGTCAAATAACCTACTATCATACACATAGTTTCTTTTTAGCAGACACCATGGTATAAAATATATTATATAATACCATAGTAACTGAATCTGCATTTCGTTGTCTTTGCATTTATCAAGATATCTGATACTACGGTTGCTTTGCAAAAACAACAATTGCCGAATTCGCGATTCAGAAGTTACCCCAAAAGAAATACTTACATCTACTCACATCACAAGTGCCAAACTTCTTTCTTAAAGGAACAGTAAACTTGACTACGCAACTTTCGGCCATCGAATCGCCCGGGGGGCTTAGATAAATATTCAGGGTCTTATTGTCGACAGGCCCCCCCCCCCTTCTTTGTTATCTCGAACCGTCTCGAACCCCCTCCTTAGTGTTCCCAAAGCTAGCTGGCAGGCCCTTGCCCCTTATGCACTGTAATTATGCACTTATGTACTGTAAAAGTTCGCCATTTTGGGATCCCAAAACGTAAGTGGCGGGATACCTATGACATCGCAAAAGTTGTCCGTCTGTCTGTCCGTCCGTCCGTCTGTCCGTCTGTAAGCACGGTAACTCTCGAAGGGATTGAGATATTTTGCTGAAACTTGGTGGGAGGATCCTTTGGGTCAAAGTGCAAGTCAAGTTCGAAGATGGGCTCTGTAGCCCTATATTTGAGGGTGGGCGAGGGGTTTCAACTTAAGGGGCAAAAAAAAATATTTTTGAAATCTATTGAGATAGTCGATTTGGGTAAGGAGACATGCTGAATCCGAATATGAAAGTTATTTTCTCATCGGACAAGTAGTTCACCCGGAATCCGGCGAAAACCGGACACAAAATTTGTCGACCCCCGCTACCCCTTTTCTCAAATTAGTACAGCTTTGCGCGGGATTAGTACAGCTCTGCGCAGAGCTGACGTAAGAGAGAGAGAACTAGTGCGATCAAGGTCGAAGGGGTTGGTATAATGGAAAAGAGTAGGTGGTTGCGGGCTATATAACACCTGGAAAGTTTATAGGGGTTGACAACTTCAGTAGTAGGGTACACACTGAAACCAAAAATAGGCCGATCTCAATTGCGAGACAAGTAGGGGACTTCTGATGGTCTCGTGGTCTGATAATAGGCTGTTAGACCATAATCTTCGGCAATGAGGGTTAGCAGTTTTGTCTACTTGGTGTACCTACAATTTGTTTTCTGTGCTTTATGTGGTACGAACAATTTGGTACCAAGTCTATCACGAGGACATGGAGTCGTAAGTAAGAATCAGTTGCTAGAATCTTTGGTGGTGAGGGGTTGCCAACTTTTGCTAGTTGATATACCTTTTATTTTTTGCCAGTGTACTTCATGATAAGAACGATACGGTACCATGTCTATCACGGGGAGATGGACTTGTAGGTAAGAATCGGTTGCTAGAAGGGCTTCGCGAGGGGCTTGAAACTTGAAACTTTGATCTGTTTCTAAATACATGTAAAGAGTATTGATCTATCAACACCATATAGTAGATTTTTGGGATCCCATCGACACCTTTGGTCTTGTTTATGATGATAACTGGAGCAATCCCCGCCTGCAGGGACTCGCGAGAATACGCGGTCAGTGAGTCCCTAGGACAAACAAAAACGTGGGGACTCCTTAAAGTTTAACCGAAAAGGACTGTGATAGGACAATCTAGTTACCCATCACTTATTCACTTAAATTGGCTTGAAGACCCGCTGAAAATGCATTACTTGGTTGTTCCGCTATTCAGGAATAATTGATTTTCAAATAGTGGAATTTCCGTGTTATTTGTGGTACCTCTAATTTGTTGTATGCCTTACAAGAAAGATTTATGACTTTTTTTTTGTTCAGGCACTAAGCAATCTTCACCAATATCGCCACTGCCCACTGAAAAGCCTTGTTTGTGTTTAGATAAAAATTTCCCGCGTCATAGTAGAATTTTCGCTGTGGGGACAGCCGCAGATATTCTGAACGTCATAACTAGAACAGATAGTGGAAAACCTTGCAGAATCCAAATAGTTCACTGTATTCAACTAAATGACACAAAAACAAGTTGGCTTTTCAGTTAAACTTTAAGTTAAGAGGAGTCCTCGGGGAACGGCGAAAACACGCCTCTTGTCGCAGGCAAGGCTAATTTATCTTTAGTTCTTGGAGCTTCAGTTGCAGTATTTTCGGGTGTTCCTCTCATAATTCTTCTTGTATTACTTCAGCACTTGGCTTCTCACACAATCTACATTCAATACATACTTTTCAAACCTTGAGCATAATTTAGTGTGATGAATGTGGTGCATACTGTCAACTTCTCACCTCTTTCTTTTTTTTATAAGCTCTATCGAGGACGGATGGCAAAAATTCAAAATTAGAAGACCACGTTTATTCTGTTCCTCAGATTTGAAATGGTATTTTTCACTTGTGATGGTTGTGGTGAGTCTGTCAAAAAGCCTTCCGTCCAGAAGCATCGGAGCCAATGTAGACGGTCATTCAAATTAGCATGTATGGATTGTGGGAAGGATTTCTAGTAAGTTTTAATTTGTCTAAACTAAGTTGTAACTTCCGCACAAGCTTGACGTGTCTTGTCTTGTCGGGTGTGAATGTGCTCGGCTTTCAGCCTAAACGCCACCAAATATAAACTATCAGTCAATCAGTCAAAGCTTGACGTCTCACCCTTTTGATCTACACAGGAGGGGTTCAACTTCAAGATTTCAAATTTCCAGAGAAGTCTTTCCTTCAGAATAATCCATCTGGCTTAAAAAGGAACCAACAAATATGATAAAAATACTAGATTGAAGCTATTTGAATGGTTTACATATTGGATTAATAATTATTGCTTCAGTATTTCTACTTCTAGTTAAACTTATTTTTCTTTTCAGACAGGATTACAGTACTTTATTCTAACCCTACCTCGCTTGACTTAGGTAGCGTTCCAGCGACGTAATATTAGTTACGATTGTTACTATTCTTGTTATTATTGCCGTTCCAGAGCCCGCCGTAATAAGTAAATTGGCTCCTCCCACTTATTATTTTCGTTCCAGGACTGTTACGATCGTTATGATTTACTTATGATCGTCGCGAGCATCATAAGTGATAATAACTACTGGTTCTGCAGGAACTCCCGTAAGAGTGATGACGTATGTACGCGTTGTTATTATTTGCGTTCCAGAGAGTGTGATAAATAGCACAGTACGACGATCGCCCCTCCTCTTATCATCGTAACTTGTAATAACTTCACTGGAATGCTACCTTAAAAATGATGAAAAAGGAAGAGTTAGCAATGTCAATAGCCAGAAAACAGGATTTCAAAATAGCTCCAAAATGGAGAAAAAGGCACAGAATTTGAATATTTTTGGACACATGACTTTCAAAAAAGTCATATTTTGCCTCTTGACTGTCAGGACAGCTTGTACATTTCATTTTAACATTTTCGCGGCAAAAATCGCGGTAGTGTAAAAACGAGGTTGGTGTATTTTACCTCAGAAAACGAAAAAATGTAGTTTATTCCTGTCGGTGAAATATATTTGAATAAATAGGCTACAGTAGAGGTATGCTTATGTGAACAGTTACTTTAATGTGAACACTGCAGTTTTGGGCAAAATGGTAGACTGAAGATCTGAAATACCTGTAGAGGTGTTTTCAGCTCCCCTTCTTACTTACTTTGGCTAACTGGTTGGTTAGCTTTAGATACAGCAAGTGCATGAAAATGGCAAAGTCCGAGTCAACAAACGTTCACATAAGCATACCTCTACTCAAATTTTCAACATATTGTACCTGCACACAGTGACAACAATGCTGGAACTCGTTGACAATATTGCCAACTGCTACCCCTAGGGATGAAAACAGTCTAGTCAAGCCACACAGATTATGTAAAACCACACACACAGACGACTTGTCTGGGCTTACCCATGGCTGGACTTGGCATTAACTTGTTGATTGATTGTCAAATGGTATTTTCAAGGCTTTTTTTCTAGTGGGGAAGATTACAACACCCATAACAAGTGTATTTCTGAGGGAGAAAAGTATGCAGGCACAGGACCAGCCCAAAATAAAAACGAGAAGAAACAGGAAGCTTGGGTCACTCTGGTTCAGGATGCGATCAAGCATGCCGTCGGCGTCAGCCCTGCTGTTCGGCAGATGTTAGAGTATGTTGCCAACTTTGACAACATTCCGCGGAAGCAAGCCAAGTTTCTGGTAAGTACTGAAAGTGCTGTTTCAATAATTTGTAATGTCTTTGTGTAAAAAAAAATTTATTTTGCCGAATGACCATGTTTCAAGTAAGAACTCCACGTATAACAATGAGAATAATAGGAAGAAGAATCGATGTAACAACAACGATCTAACTATCAAGCCGCCAACCAGCGAGAGACTCTACAGGAGGATCACAACACCTTATCTCGCTGGAAGTGCGATTTAAGGTAATAAGAATAGTTGGTTGAACGTGGGCGAACTGACGTGTGAGTGAACTAGCGTGTGCCGAACTGACGTGTGACCGTGCTATGGAATTCGGTGTGGGCGAACTGACGTTTGGAGGAACTGACATATTGAGGTAGTGACAGAAGGAAATAGATGCATATATGTGTGCATCCACATCCTATTTTTGTTGGATAGAACAGTATTAAAATTGTGTAGTGGGATGGGAGACAAGATGGGTGGACAAACTATTAGATTATTGTTATTCTGTAGGAAAACCATGAGATAAAGTAATGGGTTGTAGAGATTTTTTTTATGTCCTGAGCAGGCATATCTGCTGGTAAAAACGGATTGTGATATGGCTTCCTACGTTAGCGTTAGGCTACCCATATACTACCACTGTATTATAAACATAGATTGTTTGTTGTGCAGTACAAAAGTTTATGGAAGATGGATGTAGAAGTCAACGTACAAAAGTTTTTGTTTTCACTTAGCATCTCTCCTTTTTTTTGTAGAATTTTTTGAAGAACTCCCAAAAATTAACCTACAACGACAACGTAGCCCAACAGGCCTGGGCTACCCGAATACTACCACTGTACTGTAAACATCGATTTTGGGTTTTGGTTCCCACTTTTCTTGTGCAGTACAAGAGTTTATGGAAGCGGAATCCAAAAGTCAACGTACTTTTCAGTACGTTTTTGTTTCCAGTTAGCTTCTATCCCGTCTTTTGTAGAATTTTTTGAAGAACTCCCAAAAAAGGACCTACAACGACAACGTAGCCCAACAGGCCTGGGCTACCCAAATACTTCCACTGTATTGTAAACATAGGTTTATGGTTTGGGTTCCCACATTTGTTGTGCAGTACAAAAGTTTATACAAACGGAATTCAAAAGTCAACGTACAAAAGTTTTTGTTTTCAGTTAGCTTCTATCCCTTCTTTTGTAGAATTTTTTGAAGAACTCACAAAAAAGGACCTATAACGACAACGTAGCCCAACAGGCCTGGGCTACCCAAATACTTCCACTGTATTGTAAACATAGGTTTATGGTTTTGGTTCCCACATTTGTTGTGCAGTACAAAAGTTTATGCAAACGGAATTTAAAAGTCAACGTACAAAAGTTTTTGTTTTCAGTTAGCTTTCTATCCCTTCTTTTGTAGAATTTTTTGAAGAACTCCCAAAAAAGGACCTACAACGACAACGTTGCCCAACAGGCCTGGGCTCTGATTTCAAAGGAACTGGACAAAATCAAGGGACCTCCGCCACAGCCTGCCAAGAAGCTGGAAGCCGAGCCAGAAAAGCCTACCGAAATTGCGGTTGAAAATGGAAAAATTGAAGAATCGGAAAAGAAACTGAGCAAGAGAGAAAAGAAGGAAGAGAGGAGAAAGGAACATGATAAAGTAGAAAAGAAGGATAAACAGAAACAGAAATTAGAAGAGGTAGGACGTTTGTCACTCTTGTGAACTTCTGTTCCCCCACACCCTTTCCTATTCCACAGAATAGGCCTACCTTACTCGTGCAGTCCATTTGAGCATTCTACCTCTTCGAAAAGCAGCCACCAACTCTACGTGACTTATGTCGTGATTTATGTGAAACTATTCTTGTATTTTTTTCACCATTTTTCACTATTCTTAAAATAAGGTTAGTAAAAAAGACAAAACAAATATGATTGTCGAAATAAACATGTTTCGTAATTCAGAACGAAAACATTCGTTGGCTGTCGTTGTGTCAATCTTTCAGACAATCAGATTTGATTCTGAATAGCTTAAAGCTAGAAGAGGTCAGTAAAATATTTACAAAATACATAAAAACGACAACAAATTAACTAAAAAACCTTACAAGACATGTCCTGAAATAAATGCTTCATTATTCTTAAAATAAGGTTAGTAAAAAAAAAGAACAAATATGATTGTCGAAATAAACATGTTCCGTAATTCAGAACGAAAAATTTCGTTGGCTGTCGTTGTATTAACCTTTCAGACAATCAGATTTGATTCTGAATAGCTTAAAGCTAGAAGAGGTCAGTAAAATATTTACGAAATACATAAAACGACAACAAATTAACTAAAACACTTTACAAGATATGTCCTGAAATAAATGCTTTAACGAAACTGTGTAAAAATTGCGTTGACGAATTGGTAGGATACGGCAGAAACTGATCGCCAGTGTTCCACTCGGACTGACATACGGACGACTGGAGGGGGGAATAGACGGCTCGTCTGGGGACAACACACCATCTTTGCTCCTAAATTTCAGGGGAGGGTATTTCTGCGGTCAATTAATTTTGGAATGCAAAGGCCCCATTCTGACTGGATGCCATACATGATCAAGAGGTTCTTGGTTTCTCGAATTCGGGAATCGTTTAAAGCGCTTGGAAGCTCTGAAAGTGGAAAGAAACAAAAAATCCTGTTTCATCGCAATAATGTGTTATCTTGATTTCCCAAGTCGGATGCGAATTTCCTCCCTCGCTTTAAATTTCTGACGCGTCACATCCGGGTCTGGTCACAGTGATGTCACAAGTTTCGCATGCAGGTTTCACGCGCGAAATCTTACTGAACTGTGTTACACCAGGGACCCATAAATTTCCTTTACAGGGGTCTTGTCAATAAGAGATTTCTGATGCTATGTTGACCGCACGGAAGATAGTTCGAGAAATACCCACGGTCCAATCACGTTCAAGATCAGATAGACAAAATTTGGGATTGGCTGCTGGCGCCTTGAGGGAGGAGTCTCTTTGGCGCGCACGTCCAATGAGGCAAACAAGAATGCAGATTCGACCCTAGTCGGATTTTTGGAAAGTAGGACTGGTTCGGTTTATGGGTCCCTGGTTGCACGGAGAACAAATAATCTAATAAAACCTCGTCTCCCTCTGTAATACGACCATGCTGAGTCGAATACACTCTGATACCCTACCCAATGCAAACGAGTAGAGGAGGAGCTACGCAGAACATCATAATCAGTTACCTCTTCAAACAACTACATTGCAGTAGAACCCCACAGAAGAATACGAGCGCCGTATCAGTCGTCCTTAACACCTGATGGTTGTCTCCCATTGTGTTGTTAGATCTATTTCGCTGCAGACCGGGTTCACAACCCCTGCAGGCATCCTATGTTTATCAAATGGCAGGCGCAACGGCGAAGAGGGAACTAGACGGGTATCAACTCACACCTCACAGGAAGTACCTCTAGCTCCGCTCAGTTTTATCGGAGTATCGATAGTCGCTGCATGGACCAACGACGGAGGTTCTGTCAGATTGTTTGTTCTTGGTTTTACGTTAATAAGGTTAGTAAGGTAATAAGGTTAGTCTTCCAATAAGATATTCAGATCTCCTATTCCGTGGATGACGGGTGGACCAGCGTGGGATAACAAACCACAAGCTTGTCCATGCAGATGCACCAAAATATGCAGAGGGTGAAGCTTTCTTCTTTAGGTAACAAACGGACATGTGGATCACGATGAAATCAAAAAAGAGAAAAAGAAGGGCAAGAAGAGACAACGTGAAGAGGAGGAAAATGTGGAGACGGAAGCAACTTCACAGGAGTTAACATCGAAAAAAAAGAAGAAAACGACAGAAAAGGAAAACGGTGAGTTGCTTCCTATTGGTCGCTATTCAGTACTTAGGTTAACTTTTTTCATCTCCGTTGCAATTTAATACCCTTGGACTGTTCTGGTGGTGCTATTAGCCGCGTTCTTTGTCACCTACCTACCAAGTCTTCGGTTCATTTTCCCGTTTTTCGCACCAAGCCCTTTCACCGACATTGACCGACCAAGCCCTTTGTCCTTTCTGCCCAGGCCTGTGGAAAAAGGAGATTTGTTGACCAATCTGCTCAGGAGAACGGCGCCTGACTCCTCTCTGCCAAAGACGGTCAAATTTGCAGAAAGGACAGACTACTTGGGTGGGAGGCTTTTCAGCTCTTTTGGCAAAACATGTGACTTTTGTATGCCCCGATCGGTTTCTAGTGAAATATTGAGAGCTGCCAGTTTTCAGAAGTCATCAATAGTCAAGTGGTTAAGGCGTTTGGCTTGACGGGTTCGGGCGACCCCCCCCCCCCCCCCGGCGAAAAAACCCGGTTTTAGCCGGGGGGGGGGGGGGTCCGGTTTTTTTTTCACCTAGACCCGGCTTGACTTTATGGGATTCCAGTTTGAATCCTTGCCGAAGCGCTCGTTAGTCGACGGAACCAGTGGTGCTAGAGAATCCAGGGTAAGGCTCGGGAAGCGTCAGGTTTGCACTCAACCACGCATCGCACTGGCCGAGCATGGATGACGGCACTGAAACAGAAAATTTGCACCTGCGCTACTTGAACCTTCAATGATTTGCACGCGAAACTTTGCTTTTTGCCAGGGTTCGGAACATCGGAAGGGGCAAAGATGCAGTTAGTAAGTTTCTATGGGAAGGTGTCATTATTTGTAGAGACAACAATGAGGCAATGCCTTCCAACTACTTCGTAGCAGATCCAGTTGTGGCACAGAATCATCGCAGCTGGAGTATTTGCTCCTACCATCGATTGAAGCATACGCGAATAGAAACGAGAGTACGATAAAACTTCTGTTCTAAAATATTTGTCAAATGAGTGGAATAACCATTACAGATTTACTAGATCAACCCTGTCTTCTGATGAAAGGAATATCGAGAGAGAGATCCGACCTTGACAACTGCAAACCTTGTCTGACATGCTAACTGTTCTTACAAGTGCCATATGAGCTTTCAGCCCTTGTTTTCTTTCTGGATGTTTCATTTGTGCCCTTTTTTCCCCAGGGAGTTTCCTTCCTGGGTCCCACCAGGTGTCAGTGAAGTGCAAACCCACAGCCTAACCCTTCTCGCTTTATTTAGGCTTGGTACTGGCTATACTCCGGAAGACGCCGGAGTTAATTCTAGTTCTAGTTCAAAGTCTACCGCATTAATCACTCAGCTATTATAGATAGAAATTATAGAAAGTTTATTGTAAAAATCAACTTTCGAGGTTATAAACCAAATTTGCGATTATTGTCAAAGAACAGAAGAAATTACAGTATATGTGTTAAACGTCAGTACACTTAAAAATCTATCACGCTTCAGTAAAACATTTCACGAACTCTGGAATAAAACTTTTTTCATACTAGCGTGTTTTGTTTAGGTACAGGACAGCTTGGGTACCCTAGAACTTACCACTCTTTCTGGTCGATTTCTTACATTTTGGTTGGGGGGGGGGGGATGATTTGGGAGTGGAGAGGATGGGATATGATCTTTTCCTCTTTTCTGCGCTCCTCCAGTGTATCGAGGTTAAAGGAACAGTAAACTTGACTAGGCAACTTTCGGCCATCAAACCGGCCTGGGGGGCTTAGATAAATGTATAGGGACTTATTGTCGACAGGACCCCCCATCTTTGTTATCTCGAAACCCCTCCTTATTGTTCCCAGAGCTAGCTGGCAGGGCCTTGCCCCTTATGCACTGTAGTTACGCACTCATGCACTGTAAAAGTTCGCGATTGTCTGTGTTATCAACATACAGGGTTGCCACTTTACTAAAATAAATTCACTATGCAAAAGGAAGAAAGTAATATCAAACAAGAAAAGTACTCAGAACGTGTTGCTGGGTCATAGTCACCTTGGAAATAAAACATGACGACCACTTTTTTCTTAAAGTCTGCTGCCAAAGTAAAAAGAAAGTTCTATAATTTGCACAATTGTACTACCGGTGGCAACCCTGTTGAAATACATTGTATTACTTTGTTTCAAAGGGCTAATTGAGGCAAAGATCGTGGGTTCGAGTCTTACTCCCCGCACACAAACCTTTTGCTTTTTGTTTGTTTTTTGTTTTACTAACTCAAAAGTCGAACTCTCGGAAACTGCCCGAAACTGCAATGGTCGTGACAAGAATTTTTCTAACTCTCAATATCGACTCACGGTACATTCCTGATATGTCAGCTAGCTCCCCGAGCCAAGTTTGAGTCAAGTTTACTGTTCCTTTAAAGTGTTTAAAAGGTGACAGACGCATTGACATGCGCAAATGTGAAGGAGGACTGGAGAGGGAAACTAACCAATCTCGTTGCTACACTGTGTGAAGTTTCGTAAGAGGTAACGCAAGGATGCGCAGGTTCAGCAGATAACACTTGGGATGTTATCGGTTATGATCTGCAAACGTTATGCATAACAGGCGTTGCCAAGATAAACTGCAGAAAAGGCATCGGCGGACTTTTCCGATATCATGATGATAAACAGAAAAGTCAGCTGATCTTTTTCCTCTGTGTTTCGGCGCTTCTTGTATCAAAAACGTCCAATTCGAGAGGCCTGCAGTGATAGGGATCGCGGGAGAGTAAGGGTCCGTTAGTCCGTCTTCTAAAGCTCTTTTTTTTGTAGGCTATCTTGAAGACATCCCAGTGAACACCAACCGGATAGAGGAGGTTGAATCCGAAGAACCAGCTCTGAAGAAGAAATTCCGGTGGCCGGAATCCGCTGCAAATATCCTTCAGTCCCAACCGGATAAAGAACTATCTCTGAAAAAAATCCGGAAAAAACTCGTTGCGGAATACATGGCCGTTAATGGCGGTGACTGCGATGTGGACGAACTGTGGGCAAAAGGGTTGAAACGACTTAGTAAAAACAGTGGGTTTCGAGTTGAGAAGGACCGGATACGGCTACTCTGATTTGTAGGTATCATTTAATCTTGTTATACTTTTCCAACGAATATTAAAGAAGTTTGAAACAGCATAAAAATTCCTTCAGCCGCGAAAGGCGCTGCGAAAATGCGTCATTTGATTTCGTGTTGTCGCTAGAATAAAAGTTGAAAGCTTGAGCTGAAAAACATGACTTTTTTTTTACTTCTGAAGAACAAGGTGTTTTGAAAGACATTAGTTGCGTTTTTGCTTCCTCAACAGTGCATGTCCACGAAGATGAGCAAGATACTGATCACCTTCCATTATCGCTTTGCTTTTCGATTAGAAAAGATAGTACAGACCAGGCTTGTGCTCCTGCCTCTAAGTGGTTTGTTCGGAGAAACTGGAAAAAAAGTTGATATGCCAGTATATATATCAACCCTGGCCTTGCTCCTTGGTTCCTTACGTGTACCCTTTCATCTACTCCAGCGGAGTGTTAGTTCTACTAAAAGTAAATATGACCTGAACCATTATTACAACCAAATCGTGTGGTGTTTGAAACGCTCTGAGGAGGTTGCTGTCCCTCAGGAGCGAGTGAGGAGAAATACGAGGAAACCTATCTGGTCGTGTGACCCTGAGCTGAAAAGTGTTAAAAATAAAGCCAAATTGTGGCTGCGTATATGGATAGCGAACGGTCGACCACTGTCTGGGAATGTGTTTGAAATAAAACAAAAAACTAAGCGCGCGTTTAAGAAATGTCTGCGATCAAGCCGATATAAAGGGTTAGATTGTCCTACCAGTAAGACAGAATGGGAGAAAGTGATTAATTCAGCTAAATTAGATAATTCGGAAAATCGTATTTGCCCAATTACGCCAGCCGCATGGTCTGACCACTATTCAGCTATATTTTCCAAAGTGAATTATACAGTGCACGCGTTTTACTCGAAATTGCTTGATTCGGTTCTCCCGTCTTCCCTGACTCAGGCACAAGTTCTTCCCGTTTCAATTGATGCTGTAATTGCTTCTGTTAAGAAACTGAAATCAAGCTCTTTTGATGTTGACGGTATCAGTGCTTGTCATCTAAAAATAAATTGCCCGTCTTTGTTTTTCCATTTACAGTTGTTTTTCCAAATGTGCCTTTGCTGTTCCCTTGTTCCTGACAGCTTTTTGTGTGGAACTGTCACTTCTGTACTTAAGCGAGGTAAAAATCCGCTGGATTGTTCTTCTTACAGGCCTATCACGGTTGCTTGTAATTTTAGTAAAATCCTTGAATATATCCTACTCCCTTTCATAAGTATTAATGCTAATTTTGGGGAGAATCAGTTTGGTTTTCAGTCTGGCATTGGCTGCCAGCACGCTCACCGTGCTCTTGCTTCCCTTCTTAAAGATGCTTCGGCTAAAGGTTATGGTCTTCATATTTGTGCTCTTGATCTTTCCAAGGCTTTCGATAGTGTTGTACATAGTCAAGCTCTTTACTCTCTTTATAGCCATGGTATTAACCTTTCTGTTATTTTTCTTCTAAAGTTTTGGTATGGTAATTCTTATCTTCGAATTAAAACTAATGGTGCCCTTTCATCTTCTAATGTTCTTGTTCGTCGGGGCGTACGGCAGGGTGGAGTGTTATCTCCTAGTATTTTCAAATTTTGTATTTCTGGTATTCTTGAGAATGTTTCTTCTATGTGTTTTGTTGGTTTGAGTGATATCTCCTACCTTGCTTATGCTGATGACATTCTTCTAATTAGTCGGTCTAAACTCAGTCTATCGCAGATGGTTCATAAAGTTTCTTCTTCTTTTACTAAAATCGGTCTTTCGCTTAATGTTGATAAATGCGAGTATCTTTCTTTCAACGTTCCTTCCTCTACCAGACCTCTAAGTTCTCAAAATTTCTCTATCCCACACGTAGATTCGATCCGGTGGTTGGGTATTACACTTACAAAAAATCTTAAAACCCTTCGGGAGTGTGCTGTACGGGATGCTAGAGTGAAAATCCAGATTGGTTACTCTAAAATTGTAGCCAATCGAGGGAAATACAATCGTGTCGCCTTTGGTAAGCTTTATTCTACTTTCTCCGATCATTCTGTTCTTTACCTTTCTGGGCTTTACCCTATATTTAAGAAAAAAGATATTAGTGATATTCGATCTTCTTATTTCCGGTTCTGTAAATTTCTTCTCTATCTTCCTCTGTGGTACAAGAATCGAAAGATAGTAAAAAAGTTTTATCTTCCGAATATTACCGAGAAGCTGACTGATCTACACAAGAAGCTCTCAGAAACAGCGTATCGGCATCTGTCGCCTCACCACGGTTTGATCCGTTTGTTTGATTAAGGTTTTGTCGACTTTAGTTTTTGTTTCATGTCTTTTTCCGTTTTTCTTTTTCTTCAAGTTTATACTCCACTATTAATCTGTCTGATGTAAGTGGGTAATAAATAAATATTATTATTATTATTATTAGTAGGACTCGAACCCACGATCTTTGCCCCAACAAACAAAGTAATACAATGTTTGTCGACAGGGTTGCCACCGGTAGTACAATTGTGCTCACAATATAACTTTATTTTTACTTTGGCAGCAGATTTTAAGAAAAAAGTAGTTGTCAGGTTTTATTTCCAAGGTGACTATGACCCAGCAACACGTTCTGAGTACTTTTCTTGTTTGGTATTACTATTTTCCTTTTGCCCAGTGAATTTATTTTAGTAAAGTGGCAACCCTGTATGTTGATAACACAGAAAATCGCGAACTTTTACAGTGCAAGTCTGCAAGAGTGCGTAACTACAGTGCATAAGGGGCAAGGCCCTGCCAGCTAGCTCTGGGAACAATAAGGAGGGGTTTCGAGATAACAAAGATGGGGGGTCCTGTCGACAATAAGTCCCTGTACATTTATCTAAGCCCCCCAGGCCGGTTTGATGGCCGAAAGTTGCCTAGTCAAGTTTACTGTTCCTTTAAGCAAAACCCTTGTGACACAAGTGATCATGGTCCGAAATGTATCATTTGATCTAATAAGTACTTTTTGACTTTGCAGTTAAGAAGCGCACTTTAAGTGAGCTAGAAATTCATTTGTAAGCAAAGCCCTTGAGGCAAAAATGATCATAGGCTCATGGAGATAATGAAAATGTAGTTTTCTTAAAAGTATTTGTTTTTACTTTGCGGTTAAGATTAGTGCTTTAAAGTTTAACCGAAAAGGAATGTAATAGGACAATCTAGGTACCCATGACTTATTCACTTAAAGAGGCTTGAAGATCCGATGAAAATGCGTTACTTCGTTCTTTAGCTATTCACGAATAATCAGTTTTCAAATAGTGGAATTCCCTTGTGATTTGAAGTACCTCTATCTGCTTGTGTCTGTGTTTTATGCTTGACGAAAACGATTTACGAAAAGTAAGTGTTGACGCAGTGAGCCCCCTTCCTCGAGCTGATCACTGACCATACTGAAAAGCCGCGTTTGTATTGAGATTCAGTTTTTCTGCGTCATAGTAGAATTTTGCGTTGTGAGGACGGCCCTAGATGTTCTGGCCATCATACTAGAGCAAATAGTGGAAATAAAAGAATCCCTTAACACAATCAAAATAATGCAGTGTAGTCGGTTAAATGATACAAAAATAAATTGGCTTTTCAGTTAAACTTTAAGGAATGGTCGGATTTTGGAAGTGATGGCTTCTAAGCCAATCTTGTTGAATCTCTAATTTTCCAGCCAAGTTTCATCGTCCTAGCACATCTAGAAGTACCTTAATTTGCTATCACCGGAATTCCGGACCCCCCCTCTAACTTCCCCCACAGTGCCCGGATCCTGTTTGGTTATTTGAATGATTCATCTGGAGCATTTGTTTGTTATTCCCACCAAGTTCCATCCCGATCTCTCCAGTCTAAGCGGGTCATGTATTCTCCCCCCCCCCCAAAACAGTTGTCGGATCCGGTCCGGACATGAAAAAGAACATCAGAGACGTGTCCTCTGTTCAATTGTTAAATTTCAGTGGAATCCGATCACCCGTTCCAAAGTTACGCACGACTCAAAATCCGGATTCCCCCTCCCTCCATGATGATCGGATCGAGAAATTTTTTATTTCCAAGTCAGTTTGATCGGGTCCTCTGAAATGCCTGCCAAGTTTCGTCGTGAAAATCCCCAAAACCGCCATCGACGGAGTTGCGGGAAACCCCTCTCCCACCTCCAAAGTGTCCGAATCCAGTCCGATTGTGTAAACGATTCATCTTGAGCAGATGCTTGTTCTTCCCAGCAAGTTTCACTCCGATCCCTCCATTCTAACCGTTCCTCGAGATCCCCCCAACTCTCCCACAGATGTCGAATCCGGACCGGAATTCAAATGAGACGTCAAAGATATATCATCTGTTGTTATTAAGTTTCATTCCAGTCGGATCACCCGTTCGAAAGTTACGAATCGGTCGGTGGTCGGATCGAGAAACTGATTATTTACAAGTTAGGGTGGTCGGGTCCCTGATACGCCTGCCAAGTTTCATCGTCCTAGCACATCTGGAAGTACCCTAACTCGCAAAAGTGTTAGAGCGACCGACCGACATACGGAATTGCGATACGGTATCTGATACCACGGATGCTTTGCAAAAACGCCAATTGATAAATCTGCGCTTTTAGAAGTCTTAAAAAAAATACTGACATCAACTCACATCACAAGTGCCACAATTACTTCCACACCAATTTGACAAAGACCTAGGCTGTTGTGTTGTTGATGATGGAAGTGAGAGTCAGATACCACGATCAGAGTTATCACAGTCGCTGCAAAAACGTCTTTTGATTGTGGTATGAGATACCATGGTATCAGGAAAAACGGAACAACTATTTCGCCAAGCTTTCCGAATCGGTAAAGCATATCGTCAGTTCAAACGACGAACAACCGCCCAACAAGGCAGAAGGGTGGCAAAAAACTATCGCGATCCTTTGCGCAAAGCGATTTTTGGCTCTTCCTTATCTTTGCGAGTGCTGTGAGGACAACAAAATACTTCAAATTCGTAAAACGGGTAACCTGCATAGTTCCACATCTGTAGTGCAAATGCGAGCAAAGGTCGCAGTTCTCGTCAGCTTTCAATAACATTTATTCCGAAGCAACCTATAACATATCTACTCGAATATTGCCAAATGATCGACGAGAACAACATTGCAGTGTCGAAACTAAACAACTTATATTATATCACTAAAATTAACTTTTCGCTGCAGTCTCTGCCTGGTGTGGTGTCCTACACACCCACCCTCATGTTAGAGGCAGAAAATACGCTAGGTGGACATAGAATTGCACAGAAGTTGATATTTACCACGTAGGATACTGACTTAAAGCACTTATCTAAACCTGACGGCAGGTTCCATGTCTATCGCTTGAAGCCAGGAAATAAAAGAACATGACGACGAGAAATCTGAATATGTGTGTCCCAGTATAGTAGTTACATCTTTTCACTGCGCAGACTCCGCGTGACATAGTACCGCTACCGAGATTCACTCGACACTAATGACGCCGCGAAATGAGCTTGTTCCACCCTTCTAACAATAGCAGCTATTAGTTACTATTTTCGTTCCAGCCTCGTGAAAAGTTACTACGCTGATCATTCCAACCTTCTCGAAATAGTAACTATGTGATACCAAGCTGAGCGTGGTAACTACGACCTCAGTGACATGATTGGCCCGATTAGCCCGTGGCACGGTATTTTGCCGAAAATAGAAAAATACGTCCCAGCCTTGATGTCAAAAAGCCAGGAGCTTTGACGTCATGCGTAGTAACTACGGCAAGTAAGCAGAGATGGGCGAATCCGATCATGAAAGGATTCGAATCCGAATCCACTATTTCATGCTGAGGATACGGATCCGGATTCGAATCCGACGTTAGCAAAAATCAAATCATGTACATAGGTTATAGTTTAAAAATCAGAGGTGACAAAAAGCACTGATATCTAAGGTGATTAGATAACGTGATAGACTACTGAGGATGGTTGGGGGTGGAGATAAAAAAGTTGGATTGTCTGAGCCGACTGTAAAAATTGGGAAACGGAAACTGGAAGGACGTAGACTAGAAATTTGAGCGGATTCGTAAAATTGAAGGTTTGGAGTCCGAATCCGAATCCAGCCTGACAAGCAGAAGATTCGAATCCGGCCAAAAGGACGAATCCTGGATTCGAATCCAAATCCGGATTCGCCCATCTCTGCAAGTAAGTTGGAAAACCACCACGGTGTGGTTAGTCGAAGCCTTAGTTCGTGTTCCGACCTGCTTACCGTAGTACCTACGCATGACGTCGCGGCTTCTTGGCGTCAAGGCTGAAACGCACTTTCCTACTTTCTGCAAAATATCCCGCCATGCGCTTCCCGCCAATCACGCCACAGAGATCGTAGTTACCACGCACACTACGCTCCCGAGCGTGGAAAGAAAATAGTTGCTGTTTCAAGTAAGTTGGAACAGTCAGCGTAGTAACTTTTCACGAGGTTGGAATCAAAATAGTAACTAATAGTATGTATTGTCCAGTGTCATCTTTTACTTTTGACCCCTTCTCATGAGTCAAAAACGCCAGCACATTAGCACACACGATTCCTGGTCAAGCCACACTTGTCACATCTGAGCACAAATTTCGGTAACGTAAATGACGATGCAACGCAGTTGGTCACACCTGGATCGCAATGAATAAGGCAACACGGCTAGCAACCGTAGCCTGGTTTCTCAACAATTCACACCGGCCGCTTGGCCTCTCGTTTCTCCTTGCCCCCCACAGTGTTGCCAAGTCGCCAATACCCAAAAGCACTTTAGTTGACCCGAGAAAGCACTTTTGGGTGCCAAAAATCACTACACAACTTTTTTTTTTCCTGATTCTTGAATAAATATAAAATGAGGGAATCCGCGGTTGGATTTTACAAACTGCTGCTATGACAAAGCACAGAATTTGAGTAGCACATTGAAATTCAGGGTTTCTGGGGCAACGATAGGGTTGTCTGGTGTAGGCTGTCTATTAGAGACTCGGCCAGGGTACTGAATCTCCCAGCTTGAAATGTCGGATATGTGCGAACTTATCACAAAATGAAAGTGATGGGTTGAATGAGCTGTCCAGGTTTCTGCAACTGACATTAATCGTACCTAGGCTATTTATCTTGAAAATGCGTATAGCTCATATAGATTCCCTGTTATCACGGATAAATGTCTTACTTGCAGAAGATCACAGACGCACGTACAGTGCTCCTGCCCCTTCTGTTTTCAAATAAATTCTCTAGTGCTGGCATAGTCGAAAATCACTACGTAATGCTAAATTTGACCAGAAAATCACTACCGCACTTTCGATCCGCGAAATCACTACGTTTGGTGATTTATCACTACACCTGGCAACACTGGCCCCCCAGCCCAGGCCTAACCGACCTAAGGGTAAAGACGACACTGGTATTGTCAGAAGAGTGGAGCACGCTCTTATTTCTGTCAAATGAGCTCGGCCACGCTCTATGCGGACTGCTAAATCACGCGGAGTCGTGTCAGTGAAAAGTCGTAACTATTCTTACGCATCCAAATTTCTAAATTTTTGTATTTTGGATGTGATTCCATTTTCTTGATTCAAATGAATACATGTGCAACATGTCAGGTGCAGTTAAGTACTTTAAACTATAAACAACAACAAAACGTGTGCCGCAAAACCACGTGTTGTGTCGCATTCCATCAAGTTTGATGAGGCGGATACACCGTCAGGATTTACCGGTTGGATTAAAAAAACTCTACTTTTCCATACGGAACTGATAAAGGTACCGACAATCCTGAGAGTCATTCCAATTAGTGACCCCCCGACCTTAGCGTACCATATCCTGGACGGACGTATGGTACTTTCAACCGAGTGTTGGTAATTCAACTTTTTCTTCATGTCATATTCGGAAAATGTCCAACCATTCAATAATATTCCTAAGCATTCAGTTTTCCGCACTGCAAGGGCATGAGAAAAAGTACAAAGACTGAACTTCCTCAACTTGAGAAACTTTTCAGGGAAACTGCCATGTTGGTTCGTGCTGGTACGGTATCCTTGGGTTGGCTGCGTCGACAGGCACGCGGAGTGGGCTTCGGTCGCGGTTTATACAGTAGGTAAGTTAAAACTGTGTCCAGATAAGGCCTTGTGTGGGAACGTCACTTACTGAACAACACGAGGGTGGAACCACGGGACACTGAACTTTCTTGACCGGACATGGCATACCCAACTTGTTATGCTCACATAGGGTTTAAAAGCTGTTAACCATAGGGTCACTTACAGCTTCTGTGCTATTGGCCTAGTAGTAGGGGGGGACGCGGTAACACAGAACAGACCAGAGTCACCGGACCCAACTTGCTAAGCTTAAGGTATTTCCACGTTTTTAACTACAGTCTCACTTCAAGCTGTACATCATCCCAACACTAAAGTCGACTCGTTGACGGGTGATTTTACGACCGGATTCCGGAGAGTGACCTTGGCTTCTAGCGTTGCCCTGGCGGCTCTGCGGTCGAAAGTGTCCAGCAGAAGTTCTTGTCTAAAAGAAAAAGTGTGGCTCATAATATTTTCCTGTTTTGCTCAAAGTTTCAGAAGAGTAGCTCACGTTCTGCGATAATAGTACATTTTAACCTATTCCACAACACTCTCAAAAGTTTCATAACAGGTAACACATGGATGCGCAGTTTCAAAAGACAGCACTTGGGACGTAACCTGTTATGCTTTTGAAAATGTTATGCATAACAAGCGTTGCGACCAAGAGCCGAAAGAAACACCGAAAAAGCATCTGCTGACTTTTGTTTGTCACCATGATCGCAGCATTAATTACTAATATTACATTATTCCCTCCTTAAACAAAATGCGACCCGCATTTACAATCTTGAGAGAAAAATACAAATCTTGAATGAAGGGTATTTACAAATTGCTTGTCTTAGAGGGGATACTACGACAGAGGCAAAAACTCTTGAAAATGAACAAAACAGCAATAGAAACTGAAAACAAATAAATCACTGTAAACACTATTTTAGAACAAGATAGGATTTCCGAATAATCTGACTGGTCTCTTCTCTCTTGTTGATCTTCTTGCTTCCTTGTGATCGTCTTGAATTTGAATCCGCGGCGTGTCGTCTAGGGCAGTTGGCTGTGGTACGGCTGCCAAAAGTCGTTGTGATGACGCTGGCTGACTGGTGATTACAGCGGATGGCGAAGTCGGCTGACTTGTAATAACTGGGGTCAGATATTCTGGTTGCAGCTGCGGCATTGGCGGTGACGGTGAATGGTTTCTGCTTACTGATGTGTCTTCTGCTGCTATCTCAGACGAAGGTATTGGTGATGTATCTTCTGCCAGATCTGGTGCTGCTATTGGTTGCGACGAGCTTGGAACTGGTGATTCTACTGCAGGCTGCTGTGAACTTGAGACTGGTGGCTCGTCTGCTGCAGGATGTGGCACTGCTGTTGAGCTTGAACGCATCTGTTGACATGTAACATCGAAGAGTAGGTTGCGTAGATTTGGCTCGAAGCTCAACATCGCAGAGTCATTCGAATCATTATCTGGCGTCGCGGAGTTGGTGGAATTTTGAGCTGGCATGATGGTAGGTGCAAACGGAGTTTGATCGTCGTAGGTCCATTGGGAATTTGGCATTTTCTTCAGATAGTCCACATGAATGCGTTGTTCCTTTCCGGACGACTGCTCCTTGATGATGTAGTTGTGATCGCTGCACACTCTGGTGATGACGAAAGGACCATCATAGTCAGCTTGAAATTTCTGTGATACTCCTCGTTCTGGAACCCTCCTCCGACAAAGAACATGGTCGCCAACCTGGAATCGTTGAATTCTGGAGTCTCGATCGTAGTACTCCTTCTGCTGCTCGTGGTACTGCTTGGTACGCTGAATCGCATTCTTCCTTGCCTTTCTGACACCGCTGCTAACTTCTTCGATGTAGTCGTCGTATTCATACCATTGCCAATCTTCTTCTTCTGATGAGAATGTACCGAAAGATAGTTCGTATGGGAAACGGCCATCTCTGTGGAACATCAAGTAGAAAGGTGTTTCTCCGGATGGTTTGCTGACGCTGTTGTTGAGTGAATAGACGACATATGGAAGGTAGAGGTGCCAGTATCTTGGGTTCTTCTGGACGAACTTGGATAGAGCTGCCTTGATGTCGCGGTGGATTCTCTCTAATTTACCGTTGGTTTGTGGTCTGTAGGCGGTAGTGCGCAGGCGAGTGATGTTCATCAGTTTGTAGATCTTATCGAAGAGTTCGCTGTTGAAGTTTCTTCCGAGGTCTGAGAGGATGGAATCAGGAACGCCAAATTTCAGGAATACTTCGTTGACCAACGTCCTTGCAACTGTCTCTGCATCTTGTTTCTTCAGTGGAACGGCGATGAGGTAACCGGTGAAGTGGTCCACGCATGTGAGGATGTACCGGTGCTGTCTCGAACTGTTCGGATGAATCTCTCCTACTATGTCGATTGCTAGTCTTCTGAAGGGCTTCGTTGCAACTGGAAGTGGTTTAAGTGGGGCTTTCCTAGGATTCCTTGTGTGATGACCGATGGTTTGGCAGACTGGGCAACTGTTGACAAAGTCGACAACGTCGTCATGCATGTGGTCCCAGTGATACGCCTTTCTCAGCATTTTGTAGAGTCGTTCGATGCCTAGATGACTTCCAATTGGGCTGCAGTGGTAGGCGGCAAGAATTTCGTTTCGGAGTGATGTTGGTACAACAAGTAGACGTTCCTCCGTTCTGTAGCTCTTCCAATACTTTGGTCTTCTGTAGAGAAGATCGTCCTCCAACAGGTACCTGGATTCCTCGTTGTTCTCGTCGCCGTGTTGCATGATTGCTCGTCGAATCTTGTTGACGTCTCTGTCCTTTTTCTGCGCAAATGCCCATCTCTGCTTCATCGCTGGCTGGTCCATAGAATATTCCGTCAGGTTGACTTCAATTCGGCTAAGTGCATCGGCATCTTGGTGTAGCTTCCCGGATTTGTGTATGATGGTCATCAGTCCTGCGTAGTCTTGAAGCTTGAGCGCCCATCGTTGCAAACGTTGATTCCCGGAAACTGACTTCTGAAGATAGGATAGTCCGCGGTGATCGGTGACAACGTCGAATTTTCTTCCGTAGATGTATTCCTTGAAATGCTCCAGAGCGTAGACTAAACAGAGACATTCTTTCTCTGTAGTGGTATAATTCATCTCCGCACGGCTTAGTTGACGGCTTGCGTAGGCTACTGGATGTGGTTGACCGTTCTTCTTCAGTAGTAGTACAGCTCCAAGGGCGTAGTTGCTAGCGTCGACATGAATGACGTATTCTGCTTTTGCTGAGAAGTCTGGCTGCGTGAGGACTGGTGCGTTGATGAGGCTCTTTTTTAGGTTGTTGAAACTATCGTGGCATTGGCTGTCGAAGTGGAAATCTACTCCCTTCTGCGTTAGTCGTGTCAGCGGCGCTGCTATCTTGCTGAAGTCCTTGATGAATCTTCGGTAGAATCCAGCTAAGCCTAGGAAACTTCTGACTTGCTTCTCGTTCTTCGGCACAGGAAACTCAGCTATCGTCTTGATCTTCGTGTCGTCGACACAGATGCCTTCACGGGTGATACGATGTCCAAGAAGTTGGATTTCAGGAACGGCGAGTTGAGTTTTCTCTGGTCGGATCCGTAGCTTGTGCTGACGTAGACGACTGAACAGTGATCTTGTGTGTTGAATAAACTCTTCGAAGCTCTCTCCGTGGAAAATGGTATCGTCTTGGTAGGCTTCGGTTTTCTTCAATCCCTCGATGACGAATGACATTAGTCGCTGGAATGCTTGACCGCTGGTTCGTAGTCCTTGTGGTGTGACGGTGTACTCGAACTGGTTGTCCCATGTGACGAAGGCGGTGTACTCACAGGAATCAGGATGTAGTTCTTGCTGGAAAAATCCGTGGCCTAAGTCGCATTTCCCGAAGTACTTCGATGACTGGAAACTCTCCAATATGGTGTTGATGCGGGGTAGAGGATGAATGTTGTTATACTTTGTTCGTAGGTTCAGCTGCCTGAAATCTGTGACTATTCTTATACGTCCATCTTTCTTCTTCAGGGCAAGCATTGGTGCTCCCCATTCTGACGTACTGCGGCGGATGATTCCTTGGTTCAGCATTCTCCTTAGAAGTCTTTCGGTATCCTCCCTGATTGAATGTGGGATGCGGTAGGGGTGTCCTCGGTACGGCTTCGCGTCGGGTATTAGTTCGATCTTGTTGAGGTATGTGCTTGAACGTCCAAGTGGCTCCTCGTCGTTGAGAACGAACACGTCTGCAAATTCATCGATGATGTCTCTCAGCTCCCTCTCTTCTTCGCGGCTGCAATGGCTTAGGTTGAATTGGGATTGGAGCTCTCGTAGTCTGCTTCGGGCGAACCAGTCGTATGTGTCAGAGGCGTACTGATGTTTCGTAGAACTGGAGTTGTCAGCCTCTCTTGTCTCAGGATGTTGGTACTTCTCCGAACTGGTTTCTGCTGGCGTGAGATCTTCGCTGAAGACTGTACTGACGTCAGCCCATCTTGAATCTGGATACAGCTTCATTGGACGACCGCTGGTGTTGAAGACTGGAACTTCCAGTTGTCCGAATTCGTTGACTTCGCTGATCGAGTCTGTAGCGGCAAACTGGCGATGTGGCTGGACATGAATGGTCTTCGCAGCGAACTGTTGATCGACTTTCAGGACTACCATGCGGCTTGAGTAGGGCTTGATGTAGTTGAATTCGAGGACTCTTGCTTCGGACTGGAAAAGTAGTGGATGGCTTTCTTCGGCGATGGTCATTCTTTCTTCAGCGAGCGAGATGGTTATGGCGTGTTGCTTGATGAAATCTGCGCCGAGAAGGATTGGATGCTTAGTTGTGCTGGTTGGAAGGATGTGGAAACGCTGGCACAACTTCTGGCTTCCGATGGTTATCATTACGTCAGCTTGACCTACAGGTTGAATCGGGTGTCCGGTGAAAGATTGAAGTACTGTCGAGGCATGATGCTGGTAGTTCCGAACAGCTACTTGAGGTATTCGTTTGTAGACATCGTATCGCAGCAGTGATGCTTCGCTTCCGGTATCGAGAATGGCAATGCTGGTAAAATCTGAAAACTTGACATGGCATTTAGGTAACGATGAACTATTTACAATATTTACATTTCTCCGACTCGCGTATCCCCTTTTACGGGAGCCGGATGCTAGAAAAAATTGCAGTTTCTAGCGATGTGTCCTCTCCTACGGCAACGGTAGCACTGGATGTCTTGTTGTGTTCGTCGCTGATCTGTCGTTCTGCTCGGCTGCCATCGCTGTTTGTATGGTGATTTGCTCCGCCGTCTCGTTGATGGTGATCTAAGCTGGTTCCGTCTTCTGTGTGGAAGATCCAGGAAGTCGTCTCGTGATGTGTTACGGTAGCGGGATCCGTGTTGACTTTCGGATCGGGAACGATGTCGGGGCTCATCAGAAACTGAACTACTGCGGGATGAGTCTCTCGAAGACTGCGACGACTGACTTGGATGCCTGTCCCTGTAGTTGTGAGTAGAAGATGTCTCCTCGAACTTGACACTCTTCAGGATTGAATTTACGGCTGCCGTTGAAGTTGATGGTTCAGCACAGTAGAAGTCGATTTCTTCTGCTTTTGTGGCTGCTGCTACTGCTTCTTCTAACGAATTCTGGGCTCCGCTCCTGAAAACTTCCTTCTTCAGATGGGTATTGACGCCGTTGAGAAACGCCTGTAGAATCTGCAGCTCGATTATCTTCTTGGACCCTTCATCATCTGTGGAGTCGTATGACATCTCGCAGAGCTCCCGTAGTCGGCGCACGTAGGTCGCTACACTCGTCTTTCCCTGCTTTGTCGTCATTGCTTCAGCGAGCGGTGCTATGGTTGGCCTGAAGAACCGATGACGCAGATCCTTTATGATGTCCGCGAATTTGTCGTACTTCTTGGCGGCAGCAAAATCACGAGCGTCGCCTTTCAACTTCGATGTGACGACTACCATCAGCTCTTCTTCTTTGTAATATCTGCTCAACTGGTTCATCTTTTCTTCTACTGCTCGAATCCATGACTGGAAATCTTCACTCCTCCCGTTGAAGTCTGGAAACTGGTCCGCGATCAGGAATGGTGCGGGAATGTTGTAAGCCATCCTGATTGAATGGGACGTCCAACGTAGGGATCCTGGTCACGGCACCAATTCTGTCATATAAAGTTGGGAATGACAGCGGGACCAGGTTCGGTGGCTATGTACAGTGTATTTACATCTTCAGAACAGACATCAAACGATTGACTCCAACTACTACTGAATGACTGATACTGAACGACTAATGCCGAATGACTGATACCAAAACACATAATACTTTGACTTTAAATACGATCTCGAATCAATCAATAAAGTCCCATGAGCTTTGGGCTTAACCTTAAAGTGAATAGGTGATCAGATACTAATTAGTTATTCAATGAACAAACTGGGTCGCAGCATTAATTACTAATATTACAATTGCAATTGACGAAGACCCTTGTCAAGAGGAGTTGAAATATCGTTGGAATACATAACAGTTGAATTATCCGTTAGCGCTATCTCGTCTACAATGGGTCCCAGCTGTAAGGTTCGCCAGAAGACTCTTCCCTGCATCACCTCGGCAAAAATGTTCAGTTCAATTCATTTTCACAGACAAACAAGACCAAAGGTTTCGATGGGATCCCAAAAATTTAATATTTGATCCAGACAACTATGTCTTGTCTTCGCTAGATCCAGTCTTCGCCAGGCTAATCGTCTGAGAAAACCAAGTTCAGATATACCTGTATAAGCCATATCTATTTTGACGATACTGATCCAAACTTCCTGCTTTACTTCTGCCAAATTTCCGGTTTCGGCCGAATTCCGAGCGAACTACTTGCCCAGCAAAAAAAAGATAGTTCAGAAACGTCAGCGTATCTCCTTATCCCTATAAAGAACATCTAATCAACTTCAAATAAAACTTTAACTTCTAAAAAAAATCCGGGTTTAAACCGGATTCCGGACGAACTATACGAAAAAATGGTTGTCATATACAAATTCAGCGCCTTTTCTTACCCTCAAATCTATCACCTAATCAACTTCAAATAAAAATTTTGCATTTAACAAATTTTCCGGTTTTGGCCGGATTCCGGACGAACTACTTGTCCGGCGAGAAAATGGTTTTCACCATCGCGTTTAGCATGTGTTCTTACCCCTAAATCAAACATCTAATCTACTTCAAATAAAAAGTTTGCTTTTAAAAAATTTTCCGGTTTTGGCCGGATTCCGGGCGAACTACTTGTCCGGCGAGAAAATAACTTTCATATTCGGATTCAGCGTGTCTCCTTACCCCGAAATCAATTATCTAAATAGCTTTCAAAAAATATGTTTTTGCCCCTTAACTTGAAACCCCTCCCCCACCATCAAATATAGGGCTACAGAGCCCGTCTTCGAACCTGACTTGTACTTTGACCCAAAGGATTCTCCCACCAAGTTTCATCAAAATATCTCAATCCCTTCGAGAGTTATCGTGCTGACAGACGGACGGACGGACAGACAGTAAGACGGACAGACAGACGGACAACTTTTGCTATGTCACAGGTATCCCGCCACTTACGTTTTGGGATCCCAAAAATTAACAAAATTATTGTCAACCCCTACAAACCGTCTAACTCCTATAAGAAGGCTCCTATCGGCGAGGGGAACTATTACAGTTTTGCCCTCCCCTTCGAACGAGACAATCTGTTGCAAACCCTTTTGTCTGCTGACAGTATAGCTGAACTGAACTGAATCAAATAAAGTAGAATGTTATAAGAATTTCCTAGGTCCCGATATCAGCCGGATTTTACAAGACAGAAAGAACAAGCCTGAATAGTTGTGTCTTTCGCGATGGGCACTGCCGGTGTAAAGGTCGGGCTTCACTACCCAGACGCCCCAGAATCTGGGGTCCGGATTATGTAAAGACGGTCCCAAACAGAAATCAAATCAAATGTCTCTTCAACAGTCCACTTTTGGGCATTTTTCAGCACTTCTGTCATTTTCTTAGATTTTACCACCTCAGCACAATAATTTCTCCAAGTCAAATGAAAACTACTTTCAAATTCCCGCTTCTTTTCACCCAGAATCCGGGAATCTGTTAGATTTTTCTACCAGATTCCCGGACGCGTCCGGGGTGCTTTCAGACCGTTTCAGACCTGTCTTCACTACCCATACCGGTATCGAAGAAAACGGAACCCAGAATCCGGGCGAAAATCTGGGTAGTGAAGCCCGACCTTAACCTCTAATAAAATGTTTGCTTTAACTTGCACCAAGACCGGATTATATCACATAAGGCGTTTTTCCGTGCTCCCAAAAACAGGTTGTGGGTCGATTGTGGCCTTTCGTGCGGCCCACAAGTGTGTTTCCGCGACCAACAAGATTTCCATGGCTCGCTTTGTGGCTCAAAAACGACAAACAGCTGCCGAGGTGATTGTTCGATTTTGTGGCTCGATTTTGGCGGGAAATTCAAATTTGGCAGCAAAATAACGTCAAAACAATAAAATTAAAAACTTTCTCAAGCATTTGAACATAAAACTGAAGATCCTTTTTGCACTGAATGGTAAGGAAGAAAGCCTGGGGTTCTATTTATTGAGATTTTTACCTGATTTGTTGTTGTTGTTGATTAACGTCGCCTCTCGTCTTCAAGGACCTGTATTTATATATTCAGACATTTGAATTTACCGCCCCAAAAATTAGAAAAATGGTGTTTCCGCGAGTTTCAACTTGTGGCTCGGCTGTGTGGCACACAATCGTGTTTCCGCGAAAAACACTCAGAAGTGTGTGGCCGACACTAGCCGACAGTTGTATCACGGAAAAACGCCTATAGTAGCCTACTTTCGCCGTTTCCCAGACAGCGAACAACAGCCCCGTGGCTTTGTCGAATAAGGGTGTAGCCAGTTGTTCATACTACCGTAGCTTTATCGGTTCTTCGTGCTCGGTGCCTCTATTGCCTATTATTTTACTTTTCACATTAAATTATATCAAATAACCTTTTTCATCTTCTATTCCTTCACATTATTTATCCTCTAGAAAAATCAAATTTCCGAAATACTTACTAAATATCTTAAAATAAAATCTTACTTGAGGTGATCTCGAATTGTTGCCGTTGTTTGGGCAACGTGTCGGCCCTGCTGAATCATTCGGTCACGTGTACTAACGAGGTCAGTAACACGTTTCTCTTTTGCACTTAGCTGCTCACGCCGGCTCTGCTCACGATCCTTCTCTTGGGCTTTTAACCTAGAAATTACTTCATAAGTCATAGCCAACGGAGATAAAGTAAATAATGTGGCAGAGACGTCAAGTAAAGGAGGAGCCTTCCCCCCCCCCATGTTTTAGGCCAGTCAATGAAAAAATGAGTCGAAGCGAAGCGTATTTACCGACCAGCCATTCGGTAAATCCCTTGCCCCTCCCCCCAACAAAAAAAAAATCAGTTGGTAACGCCTCTGGTTGCCGGAAACATCTCATAAGGTTCCTTGAAAACCGGACCCAAGAACCTGGGTTCCGGACAACCGCAGCCTACTCTTCTGGTCAGCGTTATTGAGACGTATGGAGGCACGGTCTCGCTGTGCAATTTAAGTCATATTTGTATTATATTTGGTGAGATCCCCGGACCTTTTTCTGCTCAGGTTCCGGGTCCGATTTTCGAATCGCCCGTAATGACGACATAAAAAGTAGCCACCTGCCGTCTGCGGGGAGTAAATAGCCAAACATGGTTAAAAAGAAATCTCTCCGCAACCAGTTCTTAAAAAACAGTCGGTTTTTCTGAAAATTAGTCAATTTTTAGTCAAAACAGTGTTTTTTTTCCTGAAAAACAGTCGGTAAAATGATCAGCTAGTCGGTAAATAGCTTGCCCCCTCACCTGCAACATTTTGCCTAGTAACGCATTTGGCTAGAAGGCATAGGTGTGGGCGAATCCAATCATGAAAGGATTCGAATCCGAATCCAGGGCTAGGTAAGAATCCGATTCCGAATCCAACTCCACCATTTCGTGCTGAGGATTCGAATCCGGATTCGAATCAGACCTTGACAAAAATCAAATCTTTTACGTAGGTTATAGTTTAAAAATCAAAGGTGACAAAAAGCACTGATCTCTAAGGCTATCAGAGAGCGTGATAGATTACTGCGGACGATTGGTGGTGGAGATAATCCAGCCTGACAAAGAAGAAGATTCGAATCCGGCCAAAATGACGAATCCTGGATTCGAATCCGGATTCGCCCATCTCTGCAAGTAGGTATTAAAAGCCGGCACTACTGTTCCAGTCCGGCACGTCCCTTCATACAGCAGGACACTGGAAAACACCAATTACGACACTCTTTTCTCAAATGAGACATTTATAGTATTCTACACTGTAAACAAAATCTTGCAGTATTTGTTACTTGGATTAACATTGTCTATACTGAGATAAAGAGTATTTCTAATTCGGATTAATCTTATCCCAGTAAAGATAAGATTAATCCCAGTAGCAAATACTGCAGTTAACTTTAATCCTTACTCGGAGAAACTTTTTATAGTGTATACACTTGTGAAAAGTCTCTCCTACACCGGAGTATATTAGTTGTGCATCACCGAATGCGGAAAGTTAAAATCCAAATTCGGAGAGTGACAATCCGATAGGGGATTAAAACGCTAGAATGCAAAAATACTGCAGATTAAGTCATCTGAAAGCAGAAAGTTTTTTTTTTTACAGTGTACTAAATATGTCTTGAATAGGCTACTTGAATAGATCTTGACAGGAAAAACTCACTTGTCCATTTTTTGCTGGTGCGCCATCTTTCTCGCGTTGCGTTCACCCTCCAAGTGCTTTTTTCTCGTGGCAAGTTGCTTGGCAACAACTTGCTGAGCTCGCCTCGCCGCAACATCTTGGATTTCTGCCACATGATCCCGCCACTTGTCCATGCCAGTTTGTAAACTGTCCAGGAATTGGCGCGCACGTGCGTATTTCTCGTGCTGCTTCTGCCTGTAAAATTCAAAATGTAATAACTTATTGAAAATAAATCTTCCGGCATCTCATATATGCTTTTCTGTTAGCTACTAACCCTCCCTAATGTCGCTAATGATCAAAAAGTGTTTTTTTTTTTTGCTTGCTCCTTTAGGACAATACACTGGAAGAACGCAACGTTTGCTTCAATCAATCCATTTTTGAGTACCAAATTATCCATTGTATAGCATAGGCTGACGACAAGATTATCATACACTACACGACAAAAGAAACAATTAGAATAATTACATACATTTGATTAGACAAATTAATTAAAACAAACTATGCTAGATATAAGATAAAACACTAAAATACATTATCAAATTTTCATAGCATCGTCTGTAGGCCTATAAGTTATTTCTTCATGTTTTTAGAGCGTCGTTATAGTGCTGAATGTACAAACGAGTGGAGATATCTTGTTGATGCTTTGACGGGTGATTGTTTTAACTTTCGCTTCCCAGCTTCAGTATTTGAGCGTGGGATGTGTCTTGAACTCCCTGGATGCCATAATCTGTTCACTTGTTACTCCCGCACCCCAAGAGGGTAAAGGGAGCTTATACTTGAGCTAAACAGATACACCAACTATTGAGTTCTAGAATTGAAGAGGGGGTCCAAAACCGAACAGCCTGTAACCCTTAAAATATAAATTCGTTGTGTCCGAATCGCTAATGCGACCCTTAAAGCGACCCGTTCAATGTAGCCTATAATAGTAAAAGCTTTATTGCCCATCATAGTGCACAAAGGTACAAAAAGACGGAGAAGTTAAATATAGGAGAAACAAACAAGAAAAGAAAGGAAAAAAGAACATTACTGACAACAATAATAATGGAGAAAACGCAAGAAACGTAAATATTACTGATTCACTCTAAATCCCTAATCGTTCCATCCATTTTCATTTACAAGAATTCGTCTACCCTATCGGAACTACGCTGATTGCTTTCCATATCTGGCTTTATTCAAGGCGGATCAGGCTCCCGCATATTGCTCCCTGTAACCTATGCTACGATGAAAATTCTTTCCATCCCGATGATGACGATGACGAAATCGTGGCTTTCGCCGATGACACTACACTTGGGTGCTGTGAAACTGAGATGAAAACGCTCATGTCTAAACTGAGGGACATTCTGGAGGAGACATATCTCTGGATGGATGCTAACCGACTTGTTATTAATGTTGATAAATCTTGCGTTTTATTGTTTTCCCGGGTCGGAAGTGTCCAGCCGGAGATATGTGGTATCCAAACATCCAGAGGTCTGATCAGTCGGCCAGAAAAGCGCTTCACAAAATACCTGGGAGTCCTCCTTGATGAAAACCTGTCATTCCTGCATCACATCCAAGCAGTAGAGCTGAAGCTATCTCGTAATCTTGGAATAATAAAAAAATTAAAGAACACCTTGCCGCAGAATACACTGGTCCTCCTGTACAACGCTCTTATAAAACCCCATATACAGTATTGTGCAATGATCTGGCAATCGACCTTCAAATCTCACCTGCGAAAGCTGAACTCGATTCACAAACGATGTCTGATTTTAATCGGAAAAAATGAGGAGTATTTGTCGCTGGAGTAGCTGCACCAATTGTCATGCTTGACCTTCGTGTTTAAGTTTTTAGCTGGGGAGCTACCATCTGCATTTAAAACTTTATTTCGACCTATCTCGGACCAGCATAATATGCACACCCGATCATCCTCAAACCTGCACATACCCTTCACCCCGACTGTACGATCAGATTTTGCTCCGCATGATCCCAGAAGAGCTGAGAGGTAGGAGCTCCCTTGCGTCATTTAAGAAAAGAGTAAAAAATCATTTACTAGCATTACACAAGAATAATTAAAATAAGGTATGGTAAAAAAAATAAATAAATAAAAATAATAAAAGTAAGATGTAATTATGACTTTCTTTTTTCTTCTTTTTTTTTCTTTTTTTGATGGGGTGGTTTCCCCTGGGGTGAGGTGCAGGAAGGTATTGGTTAGTTTTTTTTTGTTTTTTGAGAGGTAAGGCTGTGTCTGAGAGTAGGAGTAGTGACCACTCTGCGTTTTATGTTAAAACGTAAAGATTCTGGTTCTCGGCGTCCAGGAATGGACTGAGTGTTGTGATTAAGTGTGATTTATTTTTTATTTATTAATAAACCCATTGAACTTGACTTGAACTTGATGACCTAATTGGTCAGAAATATAGCTATGGAATTCTTTCCTAAATTCTGGTAGAGAGCGATGTTATTAACAATTGGGACGGGTTTGTAATCTTTAAGAAACTTAGCACAGTTTTAAAGGAGTCACGTATGTTCAAATATTGGGATAGAACCTGTATTTATTGTGACAGATGTTTTAATCCTGCATCACAATCCCAAGGATACCTACCAATAACGAACCAATAATTGGTTTACACATTAAAAACATCTGCAAGACACATTGACTTGAAATATTAAACCGACAAGGAATTGCTAGAATTTACTACGGAATGCATCCGCTGTAGTAACTATTACAGAGAAAATACAGAGATATACTAAAGCAAACATTATAACTTTTAGAACTACTTCATTAGTTCAACTGGAAATCAAAACTGGAACGGAATAACTGAAACAACAAGTTCAATCAGAAATGATGAACCCATCCTTAAATACTTCCACTGCTTGCAAAATTTTCAATGAACTGGAAGCAATCTTTATCTAAAGATAGAACAGGTTTCCCACGGACTTCATTGGTCAGAAACACTGGTTATACAAGTTTTTTCGCGTTTCTCTTCAAAACCAAGGGGTCCTTGAGGGCTGAAAAGAGTCGATGAGACGGCCTTTAGAATACTTGAATAGAAACCGTATCTGCTGCGACATGGGCTTTAAAGCACACCTCGCACTATTTATATAATTTTACGAAAATTATTCGATAATTATTCGATACCAGAATTATTTTGATTGATTGATTGACATTTACTGTTCATGTTCCAGTATACAAAACTATCTGAATACTATAAAGCTAGGTTCTGCTTTTAAAGTTTAACCGAAAAGGGCTAGGATAGGACAATCTAGTTACCCGTCACTTATTCACTTAAATTGGCTTGAAGACCCGCTGAAAATGAGTTACTTCGTTGTTCCGCTATTCACGAATAATCGATTTCCAAATAGTGGAATTTCCGTGTGATTTGTGGTGTGCCTCTATTTGTTGTATGCCTTACGAGAAAGATTTATCATTTTTTGGGGTTCAGGCACTAAGCAATCTTCACCAGTCTCACCACTGCCCACTGAAAAGCCGCATTTGTGTTAAGATTAAAATTTCCCACGTCATAGTAGAATTTACGGTGTGGGGACGGCTGGAGATATTCTGAGCCTCATAACTAGAGCAGATAGTGGAAAATCAAAAAATACCTTTGGAGAATCCAAATAATTCAGTGTATCCAATCAAATGACACACAAATGAGTTGGCTTTTCAGTTAAACTTTAACAAATTATCCACGGGCTTGTCTGTTTCAGGCCTATTCCCATGCCCATTGACTTCTAGCAAAATCTCGGCAAAATTCGGGAAACCGATTTTATGCATCAATAGCACGAGGCGAGAACGTCGGGAGTTAATGCGCATGGAAAACTAGTGAATCGCGGCAAGTACAAAGATCAGTGAGGTGTCGTTTGTGGGGTCACAATGTAACATAGATAGATAGACAGATCAGCGTATTTCAAAAGCCCCGCAAGGGCCATATACACAAAAGAACAACAAAAATATAACTTAAACATTCGAACTCCTTCTTAATTCTAAGCATGTATCTATATACACGCCCACTCGAGTAATAACGTACGGTAGGGTTAATATTACTCAGAATTTCGGGAAGTGTCTCCGGGGTTCAAGAACTAATGAATGCTGTTACGGAAGTAGGTGGCATTGGCTGTATAGGTACGACAGGTCATTTAAAGGACACCTGAATGAAGAGTACCAAGTATCATCCTTGTCTGTATGACTTCCGTTAACATTGCCTGCAGAAAACCCAATCCAAATAGGAAATCGTGTTTCCAAGCTATGATTTTTGCTCCATTTTGCATCTGTCCTTATTTCAGTACCCAACAATTTTAGAATGAACAAATGTCTCCAATCAACCCTTCTTCTGGAATATTTTTTAACCAGTTAAGCCCAAACATATATCTAGAAGAAATTCTAATACGATCCGGCCAGCGCTGAACAAGATTTGAATGAATTGCGCTTTTTGTCTTGGAGTCTGCAAGTGCAAACCTCCAGAAACGAACATCCCTATTTTGAAAACGTCACGCTCAGGAGAAGAATGCTCTCCGTGGCCATGTCTGTAAATGCATTCTCCATGGTGTGTTCAAGTATGGTTTCATTGTTCACGTGTCCTTTAAGGTTCCTGTCACGAGTAAATTCCAGCGTAGAGAAAACTAGAGTGGGACTTAGAGATTCCCCCACTTAGTGCAGCTAGCCCCAGCGCTGGAGCATCAGAGGCAATGCCGGTCTTGGGTCGATTGCAGCAGCGTGTAGTAGATTAATTAACTATATTATCATATTTATAGTTATTATTATATTCATAATTATTTGTATTGATATTTTTTAGTTATTATTATCATATTGAACAATTGCTAAAAACGGAAAGTCGGGTACAATAGTTGCGTTTTTGCAGACACCATGGTATCTGTTACCACGGTAACTGGACCTGCAATTAGTCGTTTTTGCAGTTACCGTGGCATCTGATATACGGTTGCTCTGCAAAAACGAAAATTGCCGAAATTGCGCATTCCGAAGCATCCCAAAAGAAAAAGTGATATCCAGTCACACCAGTAAGTGCTAAACTTCTTTCCCACCAATTTGAAAAAAACTGATGAAAGTGCGATAGCTTTTTCAGATACCACGATCATCTGAATATCAGATACCACGATAACTGCAAAAACGCCTTTTGACCGTGGTATCAGATACCACGATAACTGCGAAAACGACTTTAGACCACGGAATCAAATACCATGGTATCTGCAAAAACGCAACTAACGTTTGCCAACTAACTTTCGCAGTTGACTTTCCGTTTTAGCAACTGTTTAATATATGTTTCCCATTCCGCTTGGTCTCAAGGAGAATTATTATTATCATACAAGCTGTTTTTATTATTATTATATTACAGTTAATTACAAATTGATCAAATGATTTAACAGAAAAGCCACTTACTTTCTCAGCAACATTTCCTGCTCCCGACAGAGCGTGTGTGTCGACTGAACTTGGCTGCCCTTTTCCTGCTTATCCTTCAAACTTGCGCGGAGTTCGCTAAGTGAGACTTCAATCTGTTCTTCTATCTGCCGCCGTCGTTCTTGGAATCTCGCCTCCTCTTGCTGATTTGCAAACAGCAGCCGCTGGAAATACAATTTATTTTATTATAAAATAAAAAATAACCAATTTCTTGTAAAACTTGATTTGCTCTTTCGAGTGATATAAGAGAATGTTGGAACTCAATTACAACTCCGCTCTTATAGAAATTAATGAGAAATTTGTCGTTTTTAGCCTGTATTTTGGAAATGTCCCAACGGCGGAAATGCGCCCCTACGATACTCGTTTTCAGCAAGATTTACCACCCCATGAGCACTTATCAGCATTTTTTATACCTTCGGTCATGGGATTCACTGAAATTAAGTGAGGTATATTTGACACTGGATACGTCAGCTACATTTTATCTGAGCTATATTTCGGCACTTCTTGGCAAGAATCCCCTTCAGGCTTAAGCCCCTCAAGCTCAGAGCAAAATAACACTAGGGAGTAGCGCCAAGACCTATGCTTTCCATGCTTTGCAAACGGGCCGTACTCGTAGCGCTGCCCACTACACTCGCGGAATTTAAAGCGAGACAAACTTGCAGGCTTGGAAATTTCTAGCGAAACAAAGGTGCGGTTTGCAAACATCAAGGAAACAATGGAGGCTGTGTCATTTTTTTGCAATGTTCAGAATGTGAAGTCGTCGGAGCCAGCGTTGGTGAACGACTGAATGGGTTTTAGTAGGGACGTTCTCTATCGCTAGTGTTGCTAGTATTGCTGCTATTCGAGTGTGTGTCAATTTGTCAAGTCTTGGCGCTACTCCTAGTGTTATTTTGCTCTGCTCAAGCTATGGACTTGTGGAAAAACAACTAAACATTCTTGCTTAAGTATCTGGATTTTTTGAAATTCTTCGTGAAAGTTACTTGGAGTTTAAGCTGGTGCTGTGATTTCATTATGGACACGGCTGCTGATTTTGCTGCTCGATTGGGTCGTTCAGAGGGTAGAGATTTTTAGTTACAGAGTCTGGCAGTCTGGCACCCTGAATATTTGTTCTGGACGACCGTTTCCAAATGACCTTGGTGAACAGCCAACCAAAAAACTTAAAATCAAGCCCAAATACACTCATTGTTTTTTATCTTATCTCACAAAATTTTTATCTTTCAGTAATCCTGTTTTTATAAAAATTTATGATTTTATTATAAAACCAGTTAGCTCATTGAGATACTTAGGTCTCCCATATTACGATTTCGTTAACAAGAATTTTAATGGTTAGAGAGGTCGAGAAAAGGATTGCGTCTAATTTTGGTGTAGTAATTTCATTAAGGGAGTTTATGACCCGGAAGTCTTTAGCTCGTGTTTTTAATACTGTTGCGCTTCCGCAAGTTCTTCTTCTTTCCCCTTTTCTCCCTCTACTAACTGCGGGTAATATTGCATCTATTAAATCTACTTTTTTTAAATTCGGAAAATTTTTATGCCGGTTTTCAAGATTTCAATCTAATAGTTTTATGATGCATGAATACAATCTAAACAAGAGCTGTAAGCTCATATGGCACTTGCATGGGTTGAGATGTAGTGTTTGATCAAACGTACTTTTAAGGTTACCTTTGCGGTTCAGATGCGCACTTTAAGGGAGCTAGAGAAAAAGTACTTTGTTTTAGAACTTGGCTGTAATGATACGCACTTTATAGGCAATAGAAACTCATCTGTAAGAAAAACTATTGAGACAAAACGATCACAGGCCCTTAGGGATCATTGATATATACCGTTTGGTAAAAAGTATTTTTTTTTCACTTTTCGGTTAAAATGTGCACTTTAAGGGTGATAAAATAATTTTTTAAGCAAAACCCTTGCGGCACAAATGATTATGGGTTGAGATGTATCGTTTGATGAAAAAAAGTAGTTTTCGACCTTGCGATTCAGATGCGCACTTTCAGGGAGCTAAAACTTCATTTGTAAGCAAAACCCTTGAGGCAAAAATGATAATGTCCTCATGGGGATTATGAAAATGTATAATTTGCTTAAAAGTATTTTTCTAAATCCAGCCCAGTTCGATCGTCCTAGCACATCTGGAAGTACCTTAAATCGCGATCACCGGAATTCCGGACCCCCCCCCTCAAGCTCCCCCACAGTCGCCGGAGCCAATCCGGCTCTGTAAGTGATTTATCCAGAGCATCTCTTTATTATTCCCACAAAGTTCGATCCCGATCTCCCCAGTCTGAGCCGGTCACGTATTTTCTCCCCCCCCCCCCCATTGTTGTCGAATCCGGTCCGGACATGACAAAGGTCACCAGAGACATGTCCTCTGATCAATTATCAAATTTCACTCAAATCCGATCAACCGTTCCAAAGTTACGCATGACTCAATATTCCGGATTCCCCCTCCCGCTACTCCCCCCACGACTATCGGATCATGTAAATTTTTATTTATAAGTCAGTTTGATCGGGTCCCTGATTCGCCTCCCAAGTTTCGTCGTGAAAATCCCCGAAACCGCCATTACCGGAATTCCGGGAAAATCCCCTCCACCCCCCCCCCCTAGTGACCGGATCCAGTCCAAATGTATAAAGGATTTATCTGGAGCAGATGCTTGTTCTTCCCAGCAAGTTTCACTCCGATCCCTCCATTCTAACCGTTTCTCGAGATTTCCGGTCTCCCCCCCCCCAACTCCCCCATAGCTGTCGAAATCCGGTCCGGACTTCAAATGGGACATCAGAGTTATGCCATTTATTCAGTTATTAAGTTTCATTCCAATCCGATCATCCGTTCGAAAGTTACACACTAAGCTCCAGTTTTCCGGATTCCCCAGCCCTCCACTCCCCCCCCCAGGTGGTCGGATTGGGCAACTGATTATTTCCAGGCTAGTCCGGTCGGGTCCCTGATGCTCCTGCCAAGTTTCATCGTCCTAGCACATCTGGAAGTACCCCAACTCGAAAAAGTGTGACAAAAACTACTTAATTCTCAGAATTCCCCGGCCCACCACTCCCCCCCAGATGGTCGGATCGGGAAACTGATTATTTCCAGGTTAGTTTGGTCGGGTCCCTGATTTTCCTGCCAAGTTTCATCGTCCTAACACATCTGGAAGTACCCTAACTCGAACATGTGGGACAAAAAAATTCGGACCGACCGACCGACCGACCGACCGACCGACCGACAGACCGACCGACGGACGGAATTGCGATCGGTATATGGCACTTGAGCCAGAGGCTGCAAGTGCCATAAAAACCCGATATTAATTTTAAATAAAAAGTATAGTAATTTTACTTCCAAAATTAAGCATGCTAATCATAATTTATCAGACGCGTTTTAACTTTTTTCAGCATGTTTATTTTGCACGATTTTAAAAATTATATAGGTCACGTTCAATTTATTGTATAGGCTATAGTGTGGTCATTATTTTGTTAGTTATTTGTCTAGTGGTATGTCACAAATTTGTTTGTTCGATTTGGATTATTTATGTATTTATTTTACTCGTCAGTTATGGCGGAAATAAAATAATTGAATTGAATTGAATTGAATTGGCAAGCCATTGATTGAGAAATTGATTTACGACTTGAAGTCCCTTCGCAAACGAGGATAAATAACCAAACTGAGATACAAAGTCAGTTTCAAATAATAGGTTGCAATGCAAAACTGGCATTGCAAGAGTTGTACTGATTTGTGATTATTTATGTACTGGTCTTCCCACCTTAGAACCGATAACTAAGCTGTAAACTTGATTTTTTTTTTTTTTTTAATCACACCATCGCAAAAAGAAGTAGTTTTCGCCTCAAAACACGATTAAAACGAATTAAATATTATTAGCGATATCTTGCAAGGTCAATCAATCAATCAATAATTTTATTATCCCATACAGAAATGGCACAAAACGTGCCCATACGGAGTATAGGAAAAACAATAAAGGAAAGAAAAGAAAAAGATAACACTAAACTAAAGGTACGATAAGGCCTGAGAATAGGACACTGGTTACTGACAGCGAATTTTGCAATTATCGTTGGACAAAAAAGAGATAGGACAGTTGGGAGACATTTACAGAATGGTAAAATGAAACGGAAAAAAGTAAAAATTGGGATTAGGCTACTATTAAAAAATATGATATGATCAAAAGAGTCAGATATTCCTTCATCCACAAGCTGACTGCGAATCAGTCTCAGATCTCTGGAAAATGAACTTGACAAGTTCATTTTCCAACTTGACAAGTTCATTTTCCAGTTTGAGCGGCTTGAGCCTGAAGAGGACCCTTGCCAAGAAGGGCCGAAATATAGCTCCAATAAAAATGTAGCTGACTTATCCGTTTTGCTTGTCAAATATCAAAAGAGTTATTATTCAAATATAAACAGATATATCATTAAAAATATGAATATTATATTAATCAAAATCTGTGAGGTAACTAAAAGACGAAGAGGAAAACTAAAAGAAAAGAGATCCTGTCCTTCCTAATTTTTTCGTGGCGGCTAGCCAACAAGCTATAAGTAATACTTGAAAAGCTGCACAAAGTTGTATATTTCTGCTATTTCTTGAGTAGGCTTTTCAAGTTCGTAAATATAGAAAAAAACGGTAAAAAAAGAAGAACATTTTTTTATGGTTTGGCAATAAGAATATCGCCTATCCGTTTGCCCAGATAATTTCAGATGTTCAACTTTCTGTGAAGACTGGATGCTTTCATTCCTTTTTTTTGTAGGATATAGAAAGAAGATGATTTTCTTTTTTATTTGTATCTCCCGTTAATTTTATTATTATAAAATGAGATAGAAGTATGTAAATTTTTGCAATAGAGTTGAGGTTCCCCTGGGCGGAAAGAAGGCTTTTGAGCGAGTTATGACCAGTATTTTTCTATTATTTCGTACTTCTAAATTTTCGCAAGGATGTGTTCTTCTTTGTCTCTGTTTTCGGCCTACCTTTTATGGCTGCCTAAAAGTAGAGTAGTATGTATTTTTAAATAGCAAATAGCCAAGTAAGATATATGTCTATATCTGAAATAGACAGAAAGATGTAGGCTAACAACGATAAAATAAACAAATACTATAACAAGCGCGCAAGCGCTCAGACGTTGAGTGTAAAAGAAGGAACTGGATTGTAACGTTGAATTTCCCGTAACGTTTTTCGTATCGCATAGTTATTCGTGAAACCAACAATTGAGCTCTCAAAGAATCCCCAAACACGGCTCAGGCTCAAACACCCTAATGTCAAAGTCATAAATTTCCATAAGCGCGTCTCAGCTGACACCTTCCACGTGAGAACACAGTCATGTTATTTCATTTGGAAACACAATCCCTTCGCGTCAGTCGTAATTCGGTCTCCAATCACAGTATTGTCCATCTTAGTTTTTCCAGTAATGCTTCATATAAACCCCGTAGGCATGTTTCAATACACTACTGACATTACTTTCATCAATCTTGAAATGTATTTCGTTTACTATACCTTGTTCAAACACATTTAATGTAATGTCAAAGTCATAAAGTTTCGGATCCCATTTCATCATTCCCATCCTTCCGCGAAAACACATGTTGTGTTGTGACTAATTGACAGCTCAAACCCTTTGCGAAACATGAAACCAAACAAACGCAATGCGCATCTTATGAAAAGTAATATGTACATACGAGGTTTTAATTTTGACGAGTGTCATCGTTCACGATCTGGGCCCCGTTGCAAAATCTCACAAAATATCAAATCATGGGCAATCCGGGCCCAGTTACCCATGAACGAGGAGGGTGGGGAAGGTTCAGTCTCAAGATGTTCTTCGTGGCCAGGGGATATACACATATATATCCACAAGTATACAAGAGTTGAACTCGAGACAATGTCATAGACGAACCTAACTCATGGGAAATCTGGGCCCAGTTACCTGTGAACGGGAGGGTGGGGGGAGGGGGGCGTCAAATTGCTTATCTAAACCTAAATATCCTCGACTATACCAACTTAGAATTTTAATTCCAGTCACGGGTCAAAATATTTTCTCATGGGCAAATTGGGCCCACTTGCACATGACCGGGGAGGGTGGGGGGTGATTAACTCCACATAAATATTCCCAACCTGCAAAGGCACAAAAGAATTTAATCGCCCTATCTCCAGTTATTGTCAAGTTAAAACATAAGAAAATGGGCAATCTTGGCCCAATTGCCTCTGAACCGGGTGGGTGTGGGGGGTGGGACCCCCAAAAGGCACAACTAGACCCGAATACCCACAAGTGTACAAAGTTTGAACTTGATACTTGCACTGGTTCACGAGTTATGACCTCCACAAAATATGGTGAAAACCGAAAACCGGAAACCGAAAACCGAAAGCTGCTAGAGCGCTCGCAATAGTGGATTGTTCCAAGGAACACTCCACTAAAAACCAAAGAAAACTTCTTCTATATGGTTGAAATACAACACGAAATACGACTGACAAGGAATGACGAAAGAGGCATAACTGAAATGTCGGAAAGTATGAGAAAAGTAAGGAAAGGTGGTACGCTGGTTTAAAAAAAATGTAAAGAAACCACCACGTCAGTTCTAGTGAAATAACTAACCTAGTTACGCGATTCAGCTCACCTAGATAAAGGGATTGGCATGTAATCTTCGATTAAAGACTTATTCTAAATATCAGTCAATTATGTCTATTAATTATTTAAGATCAACGTAAGCTATGTCTCTTGCAGTATTTTGTCAACAAATAATATTTCCCATACAGTGCATAAACATCCGTCTAGACCAGTGTGGCGAAGGTTTTCTTGAAAGTATAAAGTGTAAACACATAGGCTAGGTATAGCCAAGGCCTTCTTGAAAATATAGCTGTAAATACAGATAGGCCGACGTTGCCTCAAACCAACAATAACAATTGCTTTCGTACGCTTCGTGTTGAGAATCCTTCGGCAGACTTGTCTTAGCTCCCAAAGAGTTCAGTTCTCTTATAAGATGTAGTTTATAGGTAACGTAATTATCTTTTCACATTTAAAGTACTTGTCCTTGTATACAGTAAAAATAAGCATTAATTTCTAAGACGGTTAAAATCATATAAATTGTTATTTCTAGTTTATTTTCCTGTCTCTCTGAATAAGGCGATAGTGTTTTCTTGATAAATAATGTAGTATTCTTGTTGTCTGGGTTCATTGTGTTTCTTTTGGATAGTGGGTATTTTTGTAGGAGCAGCAAGTAACATCAGTTAGACCGAGCCTTTCTTTGCACGGGTCCTAGGCGCCTTTCGGTTTTTCAAGCCATCTTAGTACCAAGGGTGGGCATATTGGTCTTGATTAACTAAGGCGTGCTTCGGCCCTAACTCTTTCCGTCCGTCCGTTCCGTCTTGTACCAAGGGTGGGCATAGCGGCGCTGATTCGCGTGAAAGAGTTCCTGCGTACGTGCTTATCGAGGCTTAGGCGTAAATTCATTGGGAGTAAATTCAGTGAATAATTATCGTGATCACTCTTTCATCTCTTTTTACCTTTTTATTTCGTTACTTCGTTTTTATAAATAAAACTAATTGCCGGTATCTATTCTTCTTATATGGTTCTGCTGTAACTCCTGGGCGGAGGGGTGGCTTTCCGGGAGAGTTTTATATCCAGGGGCCTTGCTCGCGCTACCTACTTTATTTTCCCCCGTCCGGCGGTTATAGTATTTGGTGACAGCTAACGAAACGAAACCCGCCTAATATTTTTTTTTTTTTTACGCTATCGCTATTTTTTTTGAGAGACGGGAAGTTGTCGTTGCCAACATTTTGCCAAATTTTCACAGATCTTGTTCTTTCTGATTGTTTGAATTTTGTTAGACGAAAATGATTCATTTTGGTGACGACATAATTTTGTTTCTTATTTTTACAACAAGTCGACCGTATATTTAAAATTGTGAAATGTGGGAACAGTGAAAGTGTGAAAACAGTGAAAATGTGAACATCAAGCCAGCAAAACAGCAATTAGTGGAGTCAGTGGAATTCGTGGATTTCGTCGTGGGACAGAAGAAAAATATGAAGTTTTCAACCTGTAGCAATCCTTACAGACAAGGTTTGCAACGTGAGTACGAATGTAAAACAGCAGTATAGTCAGCAAATTATTTGTATTTTTTCTTTTTTTAGTTCCCATCCGTAAGAATTCCCAAGACACTAGATTTTTCCACAAAGTTTTGCATCACTGAATCACCTCAAAAACCACATTATTCCTTAGGATTTATTTTCTGTATTTTATTTCAACGCCATCTAATTACGCAAGAATATTTATTTTAGTCTATTTGATTGCGTATTGTACATCCTTGTCACGAATCCAAAATACCTTTTCATTACTTGTCAAAGTTGCCGCTACAAAACGAACGACCTCACTTTAAATGGTCATTCAGAAGTCCCAAATAACCTGACAGGTTTATTGACTAGTTGCACAGTCGGTAGTGCTTTCCCCTTTTCGTTATTTGTTGATGTTTTCATGGTACGGCTTTGAACAGTTAGTAGGGTTGACAAGTGATTTTCGATCGATTGATCATTTTTGGCGTATGTAATGTTTTGTAGCAAGGCAGGTCTCCGACACCAGTAATTCCCGTGTCGTTAAATCAGGGAATAATGATACCAAGAAAGTCCATAAGGTTCGTTCTCGAGAAAGGTATTGTTACGAAATGTAGGTTTTGTATGCCATCCTCAGTAAAGAGTTGCGTTTTGTCTGTTTCCATGAGAGAAGAGGTGCCCAGCGTTGTCGTTGTCCAGTGTTGTTGTTCCGACCTGAAATAGGAAAGGTTTGTGGTCAGTCAGTCACTAATTTATAAGTAATGTTGCCTCATGATGTTGACAGCAATGTGTATGGAGTGAAGCTGCCAATGAAGAATCCGCTCTAGCTTTAACGAATTTTGTAGACCAGTGCTCTGATGAGCAGTTTCATGACGAGAAAGAGTAGAGCAAATGAGATGAGGTTGCAGGTTTTATGAGATTGGCAGAGTGTTTTTTTTTTCCCTTATTATTTTTCGCTTGTAGCCAGTCTGCTATTTATGTTTCACCTAGAGCTTTGTTGACGTAGCTAATGTGGTGACGGAATTGATCTAATTTTACACAGGGAAAAAGGAGATCAGTTTAATGATACAGATCTTGTCCTGCAACAATAATATTATTTTTTTTTCTCGCCTCATTTTGTTCGAAACAAAGGATTTGACTAAACCGATGATGACGCAACATAGCAAATGAACACGAGAGTTCATGTTTGTCCACTTTTGACCCAATAAAAGTCGCAGTATTGCTCTAAACTCGTGAATATTTATAACAGTCAGGATACCCTTTATACAAAAATCAAGATGATTTCACGTTATCGTTATTTCAAGTATTTCTTCCTGAAGAAATACCATGCTAATATTTTTATAATTTTTTTAGCTTTATTGTTTCTTTCAGTTTTTTTTGTTTAGGTTACGAATACTTGAAATTACTTAATTTCAATGTTTTACTGGCTATAGTTATTTTGTTTCAGAAGATTTTTTTTTCTCTTTATGTTTTGTCTTATCCTCATGGCATAACGGAATTAGCTACTCCTGTTGACATGAGGAAAAGTGAAACTGTTTTGTCTGACATGTGTTGACATGTATTTTGCTTTCATAGCAATTAATTCAAAATCTGACAATTAATCTTGGGTTTAAGTGAGTGATGAATAGATTGACTTTATGGTCACAAGGATAGTTTAGTGAAACATCCTTATGACACGATATACCCGGAATTGCCTATGTGGGCTGTGAAGTTTATTGTATCACCGATTCCAAAAGTTTTCTATCGACAAAAAGGGAATTTTTCTTTCAAGTTTTGGCTCTAGATAAAAATGGTGAGCCTTATTTTCAAATGTCGTGATCCCTTATCGGAAACTTTAATTTATTTTGTGTTATTACAATATCCTTCCTGACCTGCTTCATGTCCTAAGGCGGAATTAATTGAGCAAAGTCGACCCGTTACTTTGACAAAAAGTGAAGCGGAATTCTTGTCCGTTCGAGTATTTTCAAATAAGGTCGATCCTTTGGAAATTAACTTTACTAAAAATTAACTAAAAATCCGGATTTCAATAACGCTGCAGAGTTGTTGAATCACGGGAAAAGTTATAAGAATGCTGAGCAGTTAATGATGTCTTTGGACAACTGTCTGCGCCAATGTGGCGTAGACCTTGTAAATAGTGAGCCTTTTGGCTCAATACCCACACAAACTACCGGTAGGAGATACGATTTGTGGCGAAATCAGGTTCTGCAATGCAGGCTGATACGGATCCAGCCACCAAACCACAGTGCGAAATGGGCTAGGAAAACGCCATTCCGACCGCTCGAAGCACAGTAACGTTTCCCACACTGTCGACCCTGACGACAGGTTAATTCCAGCGGAGGCTAGTTGAATGCCACGACGAGCGCCATTATCCGCATAAAGTCCCCGCAAGTGCCAGACGTCTAGGCTTAAATCATCAATGTGATGATGATGTATTTGGATGGATTATAGGCCTAGTTAAATTCAGGATGATTGCTTATAAAGGGGCAAAATAATATGATGCTTGACTAGCTAGCAGGCACATTCTTGTTTCAGATGAGAAACAAGCGAAAGCTCAAAATTTGAGCTGACGAGTCAATTCGTCTAAGAGAAATCGCGCGTGCTCTAATAGAAAGAGCTTTGATGTATGACGTTTCGGACTGTGTCATGTCCGTAGTCTCTTCTTTTGGTTTACCAACAAGGGAGTAAAATATAGGACGTCCTAACAACGAAAATTGAATGTCCCTCGTTGGGTAGCAAGAAGCAAATGACTAAGAACTAGGGTAACTAGTTTTATTTTAGATAAAACGTCAAAATACGGGATCTGGAGTGTTCCGAGGTGAACGAAAGTTTCACATTTAACGCGCATAGCGGTAATTTGAATTATATAACCGCAGTTGATCATGAAGGTCCTCACATTTGAGTGGAGGAAAAAGGAAAATACGTGAGAGTAGGATAACCAAAGTGTTCTGTTTTATGGAAAATTGTCCTTCATGAATTTGCAAAGAACCCGCGAGTTCCAGTAGCAAAGCCGCCAGAATATTTTACCGGACCGTCTTTTAGTCGTATGGTCAAGCGACGCAACTGGACCATTTTTATTATGAGCAAGTAAAACAGGTATGTCCTAATAGCCGTGGAAATGCTTTCCGGCCATGTTGTTTGAAACTATTTCGCACCCTTGGTGCAGAAATAACATACAGATTTTTTTAAGACTTAATTTATGCATATTATAATTTGCCGCAGTACATTTTAACCGGTCGTGGTAGCAGTTTTGACTCCAAAGTCCGAGCTTTTTCGCAGCGTATGTGACGAGCTAGGTACTCGTAAACTTTATAATTCTCCATACTCGCCTCAACTAAACAGCGTGAGTGAAAAATAAGGTCAAAAACCTCAAAAGAATTTTTGAACACGCCTGTCCTGAGATGACAGGTGATTCGGGCAAAATTCTGGGTCAGGTAATGTTGATCATGAATAATTGGATGAATATGGCGCGTATTCTCATGTTGCTCCACAGAGTTCCTGGTAGAACTCTTCTGGACGCAAATATTAAGGTGGATTATAATGAGTTTAACGAAACTCTCGGTACCCAGCTAGTCCGAAGTATTTTTGAAATGCATTTTCAAAGACAACGGTTAAATAAGCGAAGGGATGAAAAGAAAAATACCAGGAAGTTTGGAAGTTTAAACCATGATTTGGTTTAAAGTAAGGAATTTTCTTGGCGGTTAACAGGGAAGTAAATATTCTCGGATTGGTCCAGTTTTGGTCCGGGTAGCATTATACAAGAATGTTCATTTGTTGACTTCTTTGTACAAATCAAATGCGAAGCACGGAACTGAAAAAGGGTAGGCTCTTGAAAAAGAAGTATTTTCGAAGCAGAATAAAGTAGGCCTCTGTGTAGACATTTACACAATGAGTTGGCCACGGAAAACCAAGGCAAGTATGACAAGGATAAGAGTGACTGACAAACTGACTAACAGAGAATGCCGTTGACAGCGAACTAATGGTATGGATACAAGAAAGACAGTATGATTTTAGGAAAGGGACGGAAAGGGGACAGACTTACCGATTTTAAGTTAAGACGATGACGCTGACCATTTGACCAGATCCAGTGGTTGTCGGTCTCGTTGATCCATTCTCGAGAATAATGGAGCCTCGCAGTAAGAGACAGGAGTGTTGGTTTGTGTCTGTTGCTTCTTCGGGGGTAAGCAACAGAGGCCATCCTGTTACGTGTGCGTTGAAAATCCCCTACGGAACTTTGATGCGAGATGCGTCATTTTGAAGCATTTCGGATGAAAGGTTTATTTTTCTAATTGTTTAACAAAGAAAAAAAAAATAGTAAGACAACAAGAAAACCATGATTATTGCATGTCTTATTTGTTAGCGTAGCTGTAACGTTTTATTATTAGGAACGTTTCATAAGTCAGGCTGACGTTGTTTTTGAAGTGTGGTTTACCTAGTAAACGTATTATCTTTATTTGAGATATTATGCGTTATTCAGTGTTTTGCAAGTTCTTAGGCTTTACACTTCACTCGTTAATCCATGCCAGATTTATGTCATGTATTTGCTTAGGAAAAAGTGCTTTATTTCATGAAAAAAAAAAGGTGTTTAGAATTTGTTAGACGGAGGAACTGTGCCAGTAAGATTGATTGCAGAATGACTGTAATTATATCTATGATTAATTGGACCATAACTATGCGGGAAAACTCATGCTTAACATAAAACACGTGAACACAACGAATCAAATTGAAAACATGATCCACTTGCGACATGTACGTACCAAATTGTCTGTATCATAACAAACTTATAAACAACTGCATTATCACTGTGAAAACAACCCAACGCGCGTCGAATTAACCAGTGATGAATCCCTCACCTCGGTGTGTTACAATTACGGTGTGATAGATGTCTGCACGTTTTAATGCAAGCCTGAAAATGCTTGTGTAAATTTTCTTGATGGCTTATTATCTCGGTCTTCTGAGTGAGATACAGAACGCCGATGTATACAGTATGTCCAGCTGCTGTTTCCAGCTGCTACAGTCGTATCTTATTCAACTGCTTTTGGAAAGCCATTGTCCAGTTTTGCCTATATACTGGATACTAGCGCCGTTTGTGAATGTTCTTTAGTCATTAGGCTTCACCGTGCAACGCTTTTTCGTCATGACATATCTGTCCTCTAGCTGCGTGTGGAAAATACACACAGCCATCTGCATAATCGAGTTGATGAGCCCTCGTATACTCCACTCACTTGGAATATGTTTGATTCGGGGGACTTCACTGTGTCGACGCATTACAGATTATTTACCTCGTGATCTTTCAGCTTCACGAGTTGGTCCTTCCAGTTATTTCATCTAGTGATCCTTCTGCATATTTGCAGATCAGATAACAGAGTTCAGGCGTGAGCACCACAATCTACGTTTTATTCTTCATGCCTCAGATTCCTTTGCTTAAACCAAATTCTGGTGAAGGTGTGTTGAGGTTCAGCAGGATTCAAGACCTTCTGATATTTCGCTCTTTAAACTGAGTATCTAAAGAAGCATATGTTGCTTTTCTCAACTTTTCTACCCCCAGTCATATTTCAGCCCATTCTTGGCGAGCGTCACTCTGGACGGGCTCGGTTTCAGGAACGAGCTTGGTCATGATGGAGTCAATCAGTCAGGTACTGAAGAAGACATGTGCGACCTGATAAATCCATCCCGCAATGTTAATGTGATATTTCCGACACGGCATCAGTGTACGAAGTGCTACTTGCGGCTTTCAGTCTCGACTTTGGGGCTGGGTCGTCTTCTTTAATCGCGCGTTCCGCGCGCAGAAACAACGCTCGTTGTCCAGAACTTAATTTATTTTGCAAGTGTGCACCAGATACGAAATTTATTACCCCCTCGTCGACATCCAACTCGTTAAAAAGAACATCCAAACCGACATCCAAACTATTGACAATGCACAGAAACAAAATATTACACATTCTTCTTTACACATTCTTCTTGTCATTTGATTAAATCATACTGTAATACCCATTCATTCATCAGTCATTCACAAACACCGCATAGTTAAATTGATTTTAGGAGGTCCATTGTCGTATTTGCAGTTTCAGTTTGTATGATGTTTTGATCGAAAGATCGGGCGTTAAATTTTTACGGTCGTAGGTATAATCCTAGTGAGTGCCTTGTTTGTATAATTTTGATCAGTTTAGGGTGTTGGGTAGATGGATGGAATTCAGAATAGCTTGATGAGTAGATGTGCCAAGTTGTATTAGGATAGTGCAAGATTTTATAACAAACGGCAATTTTTTCTATGTATTTGTATCAGTGTTTCTTGACTACGTCAAATTTAAAAGGAGACCGGAACTTGTAATCTTCGATTAAAGACTTATTCTAAATATCAGTCAATTATGTCTATTAATTATTTAAGATCAACGTAAGCTATGTCTCTTGCAGTATTTTGTCAACAAATAATATTTCCCATACAGTGCATAAACATCCGTCTAGACCAGTGTGGCGAAGGTTTTCTTGAAAGTATAAAGTGTAAACACATAGGCTAGGTATAGCCAAGGCCTTCTTGAAAATATAGCTGTAAATACAGATAGGCCGACGTTGCCTCAAACCAACAATAACAATTGCTTTCGTACGCTTCGTGTTGAGAATCCTTCGGCAGACTTGTCTTAGCTCCCAAAGAGTTCAGTTCTCTTATAAGATGTAGTTTATAGGTAACGTAATTATCTTTTCACATTTAAAGTACTTGTCCTTGTATACAGTAAAAATAAGCATTAATTTCTAAGACGGTTAAAATCATATAAATTGTTATTTCTAGTTTATTTTCCTGTCTCTCTGAATAAGGCGATAGTGTTTTCTTGATAAATAATGTAGTATTCTTGTTGTCTGGGTTCATTGTGTTTCTTTTGGATAGTGGGTATTTTTGTAGGAGCAGCAAGTAACATCAGTTAGACCGAGCCTTTCTTTGCACGGGTCCTAGGCGCCTTTCGGTTTTTCAAGCCATCTTAGTACCAAGGGTGGGCATATTGGTCTTGATTAACTAAGGCGTGCTTCGGCCCTAACTCTTTCCGTCCGTCCGTTCCGTCTTGTACCAAGGGTGGGCATAGCGGCGCTGATTCGCGTGAAAGAGTTCCTGCGTACGTGCTTATCGAGGCTTAGGCGTAAATTCATTGGGAGTAAATTCAGTGAATAATTATCGTGATCACTCTTTCATCTCTTTTTACCTTTTTATTTCGTTACTTCGTTTTTATAAATAAAACTAATTGCCGGTATCTATTCTTCTTATATGGTTCTGCTGTAACTCCTGGGCGGAGGGGTGGCTTTCCGGGAGAGTTTTATATCCAGGGGCCTTGCTCGCGCTACCTACTTTATTTTCCCCCGTCCGGCGGTTATAGGCATGCCTTCCAAAGCGGCTTTTACGGAACAATCTCATGAGATAAACAGAAACGTGGAGAGAAAATTCCTATCTGCTTACCAGTTTTACAGCGCAGTAAAAGTCATATGTACAATGAACCTGTACACGACAAAAACTCATATCATTACTTAGATCATTAGTCTAAGCATTCATAAACTCTGATTATGATCATTCTGACATGTTTCTGTTAATGTTCAAGAGCTTTAATGTCAACTAGTGTTCTTAAAATGTTAATCAAATGAAAACAAACATCTGAAGAGACATAAGACAGATAATTATATAAAAATTACAGGTCACTTCTACCGCTAAAGGACATGGACAGATTACGCTATTTTGTATTCTGAAGTGTACAGGATGTTATGATATGAACATTCCAACGATGCCAGCTTTCACAAGTTGAAGACGCTCACGGTTACTCAACTGGGACATGATATACGAGGGCAAGTCACCGAATTGGTGTCTCTGCAGTGACTGCAGTTTTTTTTCTTCGAAAGGGCGATCCTACCAGAAATATAAATGAACATGAAATGAACATAAAGTAAACATGAAAGAAGCTTTTCGTTCCCATTTTTCGAGACACTTTTTAATTCTCAAGACTGAAAGAGTTTTGTTTTCTAATTTGAATTTGTTAACTTTGGTTGTGGTCAGATTGATAAGATTGGTTGTGTTTAAATTGTACATATAATTTGAATATCCGTTGTAAACGCTGAATCGGCGATGCCTTTGTTAATGACTATGTAGACGTGAAATGCAAATTCGGCATCATTGGTGTGAAAGACATTTTAAAGTTTAACCGAAAAGGACTGGGATAGGACAATCTAGTTACCCATCACTTATTCACTTAAATTGGCTTGAAGACCCGCTGAAATTGCGTTACTTGGTTGTTCTGCTACTCAGGAATAATCGATTTTCAAATAGTGGAATTTCCGTGTGATTTGTAGTACCTCTAATTTGTTGTATGCCTTACAAGAAAGATTTATGACTTTTTTTTTGTTCAGGCACTAAGCAATCTTCACCAATATCGCCACTGCCCACTGAAAAGCCTTGTTTGTGTTTAGATAAAAATTTCCCGCGTCATAGTAGAATTTTCGCTGTGGGGGCAGCCGCAGATATTCTGAACGTTATAACTAGAGCAGATAGTGGAAAACAAAAAAATCCCTTTGCAGAATCCTAATAATTCAGTGTATTCAACTAAATGACACAAACATCAGTTGGCTTTTCAGTTAAACTTTGAATTAAATTCTACTCTACTATTCTCTACTCTGATGAACTATCGTTCAGCGCTGGACTAGGATTTCCCCCTACTTATCACGTAACTAATTCAGTTTCCCATTCAAAATTACCCAATTTTCAGTTTATGTGGTCGAAAAAGTTAACGTCGGAGAATAACTGCAAACATTAGTTGTAGCCTACTGCACTCGTATAGGCCTCCCATGTCCGAAACCAAACAACCGAATTTTGAACTAACACCCGAATATTACAAAATGCACTCACGTAAGGTATGAGCTGTCCAAGTTCCCTAAAAAGGCAGTGAACTGAATACCAAGATGTTTGAACTGTCAATATTTTAATCACTTTTTTTTTCGATTGTATGAGAGCACGTGCAAGAAATGGGCAATGGCCAACTCTGAAAACGTCTATCATATGTGTATTTTTTCTTAAAGTAGAGTGTTGATTTACGACTGAATAAACAATTACAAATGAACAATCCGGTCTTGCAGACACTCTAGCCGGTTTTCGGTCTTCTGTTTTCACTGTTTTTTAGTCCATAATTAACTCGTGAACCATGACGAAGTATCGAGTTCAAATTTGGTATTTTTGTTGGCATGGGACCTAGGTGTGCCTGCTGAGGGTCTTGCCTTAACACGCATCCGATCCAGGGGCAATGGGCCCAGATTGCCCAGTGACTTTAGTTCGTAACTTGACCAGGGCTGGATTTAGGACAATGAAATTTCATTTACTGTCTGGACGTAGACTAACTGTTAGAACTGAACCCGCCCCCCTCCTCCGTCACTGGATATTGGTCAAAAATTGCCCAGCGATCCGTGTTAAGTTCGCGACCTGACAACAGGTATCAAGTAAAAGTTTGGTATACTTGTTCGGATTAGATTCATTTACTGTCTGAAACTATCTGTTAGAATTGCACCCCCCCCGCCAGACTAGGATCCTTCGTCCATCTTTTCTCTTTAGGGCTTGCTGTACTCCTCTGTATTGTCTCTCACTTATATTATCTTATATTATCTCAAGACTGGGACTCATTTTTCTACTTTCGGCAAAATATCGCGCCGCGCGCTAAATGTGCTACAGAGATCGTAGTTACCACGCTTACTACGCTACCGAGCGTATTAAGCAAACAGTTACTTTAGTTACTATTTCGAGAAGGCTGCAATGGTCAGCGTAGTAGCTTTCACGAGGTTGTAACGAAAAAAGGAACTAATAGTTACTATTGTAAGAAGCGTGGAACACGCTCTGTACCAGTCACAGAGGAAAATAGCTAACCTGTTTTTGCTCTTCTTCGATAGCTTTCTTCCTTTCTTCAGCCATTTGCATACGCTCATCAAGCCGCTGAAGGATTATATTTCTAGTACTGGCTTCCATTGACCCTAACTCTTGCTTGGCGGTCAGTATCTCCTCTTGTCGCGCAAGCCATCTGCTGTGTCTTTCTTGAAGTCTCTCCACCTAGGACACGAAATTGAAACGCTTTAGTGAGTCAAACTTAGAGAAGAACTTGCAGAACAAACTTTCCGGTTTTGGCCGGATTCCGGACGAACTACTTGTCCGGCGAGAGAGTGGTTTTCACCATCGTGTTCAGCATGTCTTCTTACCCCATAATCGATTATCACATTAGCTGTTTCAAAGTATTTTGTTTGCCCCTTAATTTCAACCCCCACCCCTAAATATAGGGCTACAGAGCCCCCAAGTTTCATCAAAATATCGCATTCCCTTCGAGAGTTATCGTGCTTACAGACAGACGGACGAACGGACGGTCAGACGGACAACTTTTGCGATGTCATAGGTATCCGTCACTAACGTTTTGGGATCCCAACAAGGGTGGTAGTAAACCAAAGCCGATAGATCGATTCGGCTTTCGATCTATTTCACGACAGGAACAACTGGAACCAATGAATTTCCCGTTTACGGGGGATTCCGGCCAAACTGTTGACTTCATAGAAAACAGAAGCTGGAAGACCGATTTGCTATTTCACCTTACCCCTGGATCGAAACCTGAAGCACTCGATAACGACATACCTCTGTTACGGTGATGCCATCTGCACTCCGTACTTCCTAATTATGCCGCCGCTAGGCAGCAGTATGTTACTTTCTTCCGTTGACTGTGTCTAATCTTTTATCCTGTCGCGGCCACTCTTTCGTATTATCTATTAACTCTTTGGTATTTGTGACTCATGCCAGGTGCATGACTCACCTTCTTCCACACTTCTTTCCGGGGGCTCGACCGGCCAACAACCCTTTTACTTAAGGTTGTTTACTTTATTTTGTAAGTACACTAGTGAATGAAACCTTTTGTTTATTTATGGACAATAGGTCATTTCTATGAGTCTTATACAAAGCTCCTTAGAGTGGGCTGGCCTGTAAGGCCTAGTGTATGATGGGTGGTTGATAACCTGTTTTGTGTTCGGTCTGCAGACCATAGCGTGAATCGACCAGGGGAATCCATAATGAACCCGTGAAGTTCTGCACGTGTAGTAGGCCACCAACACCCTAGGCCATCCTGACTCCGATGATTGTATACCTGGACATTTACCATCCGGCCTACTACACCCCTCGCCATAACATCAGGTTGAGAGTGCAACCTTCATATATAAATACAGTCATCGTAACAGCTCTATGTCTACCGAATTTCCGGTTTCACCGGATTCCTCTCAAGCGTTTCCCTACAGATAGGTCGTGAGGTCCTCAGATTCCATCCACGAACAGTCTTCGTTACAAAACCTCGATCTCGCGAAATTTCTCTAATGCTCGCATTGTGACTGGACGACGCCCAAGATCTTGTTGAGACGCATTTTCGGCTTTGTTGCTAATAACTTAAAGCACGCAGATTTGGCATTTGACAGGTTTGTTAAAGCCTTGCAAAGTATCGCAGAAACGCCTTACCCTGTCATCTGTGCTTTAAGAGTGTGGGTAAAAGATCTCCTTAAATCCAGAATCCTGACGAGCCTTTCTCGTTCTCACCGAAATACAATGAGACTGTAATAATAAGAGTTTTCTCTTCCGCTTTCCGCTCTTACTAAAGTTGACTCTTCACCTTCCAGAATCTGGGTTCCCAGATATTCCAAGATTTTTTTTTGAATTTCTTCTGCGATACTTAAAAATTCCGGAAATCTGGAAGTTCAAAAGCCCCTTTTTTCCGGATTATTTTGATATACTTCGGAGCGGTTCATATTCCAGATGCAATTTACAGAAGACGTCAAAGAATAATCTGGAAGCCCAGATTCCGGAAATTCCGGGAGGTGAAGACCAGACTTAAGAGTTGCCTACCTTCCACTGACGGATTTCCTGCAGCAATCGGTCCGCTCTTTCTTTCTTCTCCGTCATAAGACTGACCAGTTGTTCGCGATATCGCTGATAGTTTTCCAGCGCGATTGTGTATCGACGGGCGTTTTCAGCCGATTCCTGCTTGCGGTGCTCGGCAAGCTGCTGTCGCCTTTGCTCGATTCGCTGCTCTCGGGCCTAAAAAAGACAGGTATTGATATAGTTTTAAATAAAAAATACTCATCTCTTCATGTCTATTGGCGTTTTTCTGCGGCACACTTCTGCGCCACACACACGGTCTGCGGGAACCAAAACCCGAAATGAGGCGTTTTCTCGCCGTTCCCGAGGACTCCTTTTGAGGAGTCCCTGCGTTTTGTTTGTCCCAGGGACTCACTCCCGATATTCTCGCGAGTCCCCACGGACGGGGAGTGCTCCGATTATCATTACCATTATAAAAAAGGACTCCCTCTCAGATTCGGAGGGGAATCAATTTTTGCTGGTGTTAAATTATTTAAAAACAATCAGAATAAGCAAAACTCAAAATGAAGTGGATCCAGATTCCAGACTAATTTCGACAACTGCACATATCTTTTTTCGAAAAAAATCAACTTTGGAAGTTTTCCGATGTTTCGCAGTTTCGCTGTTTTCCGTACGCGGAGTCCGAGTGGAATGATTCCCTCTATTCTCGCCATTCCCTTTGATTGACGGCGAGAATACGCCTATGGCCGAACATTGTGGTCCGTCCATCCTTGGAGAGGCATTATTTTTTTAGTGCTTATTGGAAATTGTTATGTTTTTTGTTTGTTTGTAACTGGTTGTGATCTTACTTGGTTCTTTTCTTGTTATTTTTTTTTTCTTATACTCCGTCTTATGCTTCTGTAGCTATTCTAGATGGGTAGCAAATGCATACATTTTCTGCTATCGCCCGAAGAAAAGCAAGGACGATAATGATTATAACACCAGGGGCCCTGTTATCACAGGGCGATAACAGTTGTCAGCGGGCGATAACAGTTGTCAGCGGGCGATAACAGTTGTCGCAGAGCGATAATAGTTGTTGTTATCACCCTCTGGAACTTTTTTCTTTTAACATCAGGGCAATACCAGAAAATTTTGGCACTGGGTACGATAGGACTGATATCATGGGACTGCACGGTGTACTGCTGTTATTATATTGCGCTCGGGCGATATCAGCCTATCATGCTGCCCGCGGGCCAAATTTTTAGGATATCGCCCGAAGAAAAGCAAGGGCGATAATGATTATAACACTAGTACACTGTGCAGAACATTGATACCTCCTGGCGGAAATTCGGTAAAAAAGCAACTGTTTTATTTCAATCTTTTTTTAAAAATTAATGCTGACGTTGCTAGTAACTAGTAACGCAAAATGTTGTTTCAGGAAATATATATCCATTGTCATTATCAACTATCTTTAACCTTCGCAAGGTTGTCGCTAAAGGGTTGGCTGAGCAGCGGCTTTTTCTGTATTTCTGATTAGTGAAATGGCAACCCTAGCTTGCTGTTGAAATGTGAAAACGACTACTGTTGTGTCCCAGGAATATAAAAGTCTTTCATTTGTGGCGAAGTAGATGTCATCTAGCGGCGGAATTCTTAGGGTAGATAGAATTGATAAAGCTCAAACCGGTGTTGCCGCTGGTTGCAGAATTCTGCAATGTGTCATACTTTTTCGTTTCTTCGACAGAGTGAGCAAGAACTCTGCGACTGGTTCCTTAGCAGTAAATGCAAAAATTAAGTATAAAAGTTAAGGCGTAATTGTGAAGATGATATAGCGAGATTTCTTGTTAATAGTTTGTGAAAAAGACGTACTTTCGTAGGTGCCAAAATATCATTGTTTTTTTCTGACCAAAAGTCACAGGTTCCATTAGAAAAAGTGGCAACACTGGATATTGATGGACTTTTTCTGAGAAAAATTAAAAATAATACTGTTGGAATTGCTCTATAGCTGCCTTCTGGAGACTAGAGGAAAACAAGTTAGAGTAAGTTGGAAGTAATGTTGTTTCAGCTGACAAGTTCCATTTCCAGTGGGAATGTGACTGTAACAAGGTATAACCCAGGGTCCCAGGTTGGCTGGCTAGGAAAGCAACATTTTTTTTTCAGTTTTTAAAGACTTTTCTACGTTTTCCAACATTTTTGTTTACTGTATTATTTTTTAGTGTTTTTTTGTTTTTCCTCCTGAAAGTGATGTCTTTTATTCATTTTTTTGGAGATCGGCTCAGTTTTTTACCGTAGGCTCAGTTTTTACCGCCTGGCTCAGTTTTACCGCCCGGCTCAGTTTTTACCGCCGGGCTCCGTTTTTACCGCACGGCTGGCTCTTGTAACATCAGGGCAATACCAGAAAATTTTGGCCTTGGCTAGGATAGGACTGATATCATAACTACTACACTGTCAGAAGTTTCATAACAGATTGCGCATAACACTTTCAAGAATAACACCTTTTCACTTAGAAATAAAGTGTTATGACCAGTTAAGTTCACACTATTTCGTACCTAGATCTCCAACAACACCTTCAATCGGTAAAAATACTACACTGCCAGAAGTTACATAACGACAACAAAAGGATGCCCGGTTTCAACAGATAACACTTTGGGATGCCCGGTTTCAACAGATAACACTTTGGGACGTTATCTGTTTATGTTTATTTCGTTCCCGTTAGTATATTTACCAATTGAAGGTGTTGTTGGAGATCTAGGCACGAACGAAAAAGCACGAAAAAGTGTAAACTTAATTGGTCATACACTTTATTTCTAATTGAAAAGGTGTTATTCTTGAAAGTGTTATGCGCTATCTGTTATGAGACTTCTGACAGTGTAGGAGCACACTTTCTGTTATTTCTATCCGAGTCCTAGTAGTTAAGCTGTGATGGAGAAGCTTGAGGAGCAAAAACGGTAATTTTGTACGAGAATCGAGAATTCAGAATCGAGAATTCAGAACGGAGAATTCGGATCAAAAACGCAACTATTGTTAAAAGGATGGAACACGCTCTTAATGACATAATAATATCAATCAATCAATCAATCAATTTATTTCTTGCCAATATCATTATAAGATAGTTTGGACGCGTCACAAAGAAGACAATGATACAAAACACAACATGCACAATTGAGATTAAGCAGAAATATTGACAGTTATAAATAAATAAACTAAATCAAAAATATATTTACAATTACTCAGATCTTATATTTACAATTTAATTCAATCAGCAGTCAATATGATATGAAATATATTTGCACAAAAAGCCCGGTGTTTGACGTATGTCAGATATGAGTTGTAAGGTTTCGGTTCCTTAGTGGACGAGAACGGGTAGAAAGAAACGTTGCGTTGTGTAATGCACATTCACATTTCACGATATGTAAGCCGTTTTTCTGCGATCTCACAAATTGTGCAAAGTTATCCCAGGACCTCCACGTTTCTGCCCTTGGCCATTTCTCCCCATTCCATCTGGAAAGAAGATTTTTTAAACTCGATTGATCCCTTTTCTTTTTTATGTTTATTTTTTTGTATCTTGTGCTTTTACTCCGTTATTGAAAGCTTTTTCCTCTTCTTTCTCTGTACTGCGCTATACCTTTTCTTGTGTAGTGCCTAGAACAAATAATCAGATAGACTTCTTTGTCCAGCATAACATTGAGGATCCTTCTTGTACAGAGTGGTAAAGACGTAGTCCTGAAGCTCTGTTTATTGAGATGTTGTCTGGATTTGATTTTGCTTTTCAGATATTCGAAATTATCGCAAAAACAGACAAAATGGCGTTTAAATGGGCATACAATCGGGTTTCCGCTAGAAACATTCAGATATGTATGTATAACACCAGCACACCATGCACTCCCATGATATCAGTCCTATCCTAGCCAAGGCCAAAATTTTCTGGTATTGCCCTGATGTTACAAGAGCCAGCCGTGCGGTAAAAACTGAGCCGGGCGGTAAAAACTGAGCCTACGGTAAAAACTGAGCCGATCTCCAAAAAAATGAATAAAAGACATCACTTTCAGGAGGAAAAACAAAAAAACACTAAAAAATAATACAGTAAACAAAAATGTTGGAAAACGTTGTAGAAAAGTCTTTAAAAACTGAAAAAAAAATGTTGCTCTCCTAGCCAGCCAACCTGGGACCCTGGGTTGTACCTTGTTACAGTCACATTCCCACTGGAAATGGAACTTGTCAGCTGAAACAACATTACTTCCAACTTAAACTACGCTGACCGTTCCAACCTTCTCGAAATAGTAACTAATAGTAACTGTTGTTAGAAGGGTGGAACACGATCTTAGGGCTCGGGAGCGTAGTTAGTGAGCGTGTTCCACCCTACTTACCGTAGTTACTACGCTAGGGAACGCTATTTTAATTTTTCGGTCAAATATCAGACCGCGGGCTGATCGGACCAATCACGTTGCAGAGATGCGTAGTTACTACGCTCCCGAGCGTGGTAAGCAAATAGTTACTATTAGTTTTTGTGAAGGTTGGAACGGTAAGTGTAGTAACTTTTCGTGAGGCTGGAACAGAAATAGTAACTAACAGTTACTATTGGTAGAGGGGTGGAACACGCTCAGTGTGGTAACTTCAGAGTGTTCCTGCACCCTATTTACCGTAGTTACTACGCTAGTCACCGTAGTTACTACGCTTCTTGGCGTCAAGGCTGGAACGCTTTTTTCGGTCAAATATCAGGCCGCGGGCTGATCAGACCAATCAGGTTACAGAGATGCGTAGGTACTACGCTTAATACGCTCCCGAGCATGGTAAGCAAATAGTTACTATTAGTTGCCATTTCGAGAAGGTTCGAACGGTCAGCGTAGTAACTTTTCGTGAGGCTGGAACGGAAATAGCAACTAATATGTTTACTACTGGTAGAGGGGTGGAACACGCTCACAATCTCTGTGACAATCTACAATTTGATTCTTTTATGTAACAATTGTGTATATTCAAGTATTTTAGCACGTTAAATGTAATGGTCGACGTATTTAGTGCTATGTCGGCGCTACGATTTAGATCAATAAAATATCTATCTATCTATCTTTGACATGATTTGTACGATCAGCCCACAGCACGATATTTTGTCGAAAATAGAAAATTGTGTTCCAGCCTTGACGCCAAGAAACCAAGGACCAGTGACCTCATGCGTAGTAACTACGGCGAGTAGGGTGGAACACGCTCTAAAAAATCTCACCTACTATTGATTTTGCCGACCCTCCTTTAGACCTCCCGTCTTTTTTATGCCTAAAAACAATACATACAAATCAATTTTACTGATCCCAATTTAGATACCACCCCTTTTTACACTCTCTGTCACTCACTTAGGCATAAGTGAACGAACATTACCATGCCGCCCGTGTGTGGTTTCAAAAGAATTATGGGTATCGCGGTGATCTTTGACATGTCAGATGATACCAGCTATTTTTAGTACGACTGTGACTCGTTTAACCTCCATCTTTTTGGTCATCTTCTTGTGTTTCGGGGATATTCTATTACATACAACAGCTCATGGGCTACCGACAAGAAAGACTTGAATAGATAAAGGTCTTAGGTTGCTGAGCTGTGACACATCCGCGAGAAAAAAACGTCCCCAGCAAAACTTCCCCGTTTCGATAATTTAGATTGGTATAATATAATTTAAATCTCATTCTAATCGATCTAGCATATTTTTGAGTACTTTTTTTTGGAGAAGGTACTTGATTTATTCTGTGCGAGTCTATGTAATGTTGTGCATATAGTTAGGTGGAGCCCCCGCAACCCAACAATACAGCTTCTAGGGTTCTTGTTCCCTACTATATGTATATTGTCAATGAAGTACTACAATAAATGAATGAATGAAAAGAGTAACAACAAAAATATTCACAAAATTCGTCATGGCATTTAACATAGATGCACATGTTATCAAACTTCTGTTACATGTTATCAAACCTCTATTTTGAACTGAAATCTCCGTTTTTTTGTTTGTTTTTTGTAACTCATGAATCTCAGTTTGTGTTAGAAGTTGAAGGCTGGAATAATGCGGTCAAGGAACTTGAATCCAGCTCCACTTTTCGTTAACAGTACAGTAGTGGTGTGCTTGTTTGAACATTTGTTGACTTTGAACAGTGCCATTTTCATGAACTTGCTATTATCATGTGAACTACCAGTTTGTCAAAGTAACTAATCAAGTGCCCATGAAAACACCTGAACAGGTATTTTGGATCTTCATTCTACCATTTAGCCCAAAACTGCACTGTTCGGGTTTAAACAAACATATTCAAATTCAAATAAGCTACCTCTACTATACTCGATTTATAAAGCTTCCAGTATCAAACCCAAACCTGCGAAATATATTACCCCAACAGATCCATTCTCTAAAGAAGCGTCAATTCAATCAAACTGAGGAACCCAGCTGTTTTCAAGCAATGTGTTGACCAAAAATGTCTCCATTGTTTCTAGTATTCAATACATCATGTCAACCGAATATCGTAACTTCACATTTACCTGATTAACGGACTGTCAAACTGCGACTCCTACTGCCAAGATGACGCCATTTATAAATCTGATTGAATATAGCCAATAATATCAAATTTGGTGATACTGCTTACATGAGCCTCGCCCTCGCTTCTTTTGAAAAATCAACAGTTATCTGATTAGGTAAGAGTTTGGCAAGAGCTCACAATGCTGTTAATTACTGCTAGCTTCTGGAGTTCGTTTGAATATACGGATGGGCGGTTGCGCTTACAAAGTTCATGCAATGTAGGATCTACAGTTTATAGTACGACCTGTAGCCTAATAGGCCTGCCAATCCACATTTTACTTAAAACAACGACCACCTCTAATCCGAGGAACGAAAGTGAACTTCCATTTTTATGGCACTTGCAGCTTCGCTCAAGTGCCATATACCGATCACCTTTCGGTCGGTCGGTCGGTCGGTCGGTCGGTCTGTCTGTCCACTCATCTCGAGTTAGGGCACTTCCAGATGGGCTAGGACGATGAAACTTGGCAGGCATATCAGGGACCCGACCAAACTAACTTGCAAATAGTCACTTCCCCGATCCGACCACCGTGGAGGGAGTAGAGGGCGGGGGAATCCTGAGAATTTCGTAGTTTTTGTAAAACCCCTACCCCTTTCTTCACACTAGTAGGTCTGCGCGTGGCGTGACGTCACTCTTTGCATCGGATCACTCTGTTAACATCGGAAAGAGCTAGTGCATTCGAGGGTCAAAGGGGTTTGTATATGTGGTTCAGTGCGGGGGAATATGGAAAATTGAGTGTTGTCTAACTTTCGAACGGGTGATCGGATTGGGACGAAACTTAATACCTGAATGAATGACATATCTCTGATGTTCCGTTTGTAAGTCCGAACCGGATTCGACAGCTATGGGGGAGTTGGGGGGGGAGACCGGAAATCTCGAGGAACGGTTATAATGGAGGGATCGGAGTAAAACTTGCTGGGAAGAACAAGAATCTGCTCCAAGATAAATCGTTTACACGTTTGGACTGGACCCGGACACTTGGGGGGGGGGTTGTGGAGGGGATGACGGTTTTTGGGATTTTCACGACGAAACTTAGGAGGCGTATCAGGGACCCTACTTGTAAATAAAAATTCACTCGATCCGATAGAGATGGGGGGATCGGAGGGAGGAGGAATCCGGAATATTTAGCCATGCGTAACTTTGGAACGGGTGATCGGATTCGAGTGAAATTTAATAACTGAACAGAGGGCGTGCCTGTGGTGATCTTTTTCATGTCCGGACCGGATCCGACAACAATTGGGGGCGGGAATACGTGACCGGATTGGACTGGAGAGATCGGGATGGAATTTTGTGGGAATAACAAACAAGTCCAAAACCGAACCGGATTGGCTCCGGCGATTGTGGGGGGAGTTTGAGGGGCGGGTCCGGAATTCCGGTGATCGCGAGTTAAGGTACCCGCAAAGTGAAAAAAAAAATACTTTTGATCATACGTATATATCAATGATCCCTATCGTTTTTGCCTCAAGGGTCTTCCTTACAGATGAATTTCTAGTGCCTTTAAAGTGCGCATCATTAGCCTACAGCCAAGTTCAACGATAAAATACTTTTTCTCTAGCTCCCTTAAAGTGCGCATCTGGACCGCACATCGAACATTACTTTTCATCAAACAATACATCTCAACCCATGCAAGTGCCATATGAGCTTACAGCTCTTGTTCACATTCGTTTCACCAAGCGTTTGATTTCTGGTATAATGGTCAGTTATTAACTCTCATCAACGTCAACCGATGACAGCGCTTGAGAGACAAACACTGTGTTATAATGGGCTTTCTCTGGCCCAAAGTTCCGTGATCTGTTTCCACCCAAATCACAAACCTCCCAGAAGTAGAACCCCCGGGAAAATATCCCAGAAAGTTCCAAAATTAAGAACGCAGCACACATGAAAGGCACAGGAAAAGCTTCGTTCCATCTTTTCGAGAGACTTTTTAATTCTCAAGACTAGAAAGTTATATTTTCTCAGTTGAATTTGATAACCTTTGTTGTGTTTAAATTGTAAATCTGTTTTCTTCTGTATACAAGTAGGCTACAATTCAAAATCCAGTCCCACGAAAAGTCTCCAAGTTTAAGTGTATATGTAAGTTTCAGTTCGTAATTGTTGATTTTTTTTTTGTTCCCTATGAAAGAAAGTGTAATGTTTTCGTTTTGTTTTGTTATTCGTTTCCTCTTTAGTACTCCGTCCTTTTTCTTTTTGAAATGAAAGGTGATAAATAAATAAATATCCGTTGCAAACATTGAACTGACGATGTCTTTGTTAATGACTATGTTGACGTGAAATACAAATTCAGCATCATTGCCGTGAAAGCCATTTTTAAATTAAATTCTACTCCTTCTCCACTTACATAACCATAGTTGACAGCGGTAAACAGATAGCGCAGCTGTTTTTATTCGATGATGATTTTTATACAGCTGATTTTATTCGAGCGATATTTCGCATCTTCTTGGTAAGGGCCGTCTTCAGGCTCAAAGCGAGAAAGTGAACCGTGATTTCAATCAAGTCAGCTGACGTATCCGTTAGCGCAGTCAACTTTGATTCGCTTTCAGCTTCGGCTGAAGAGATATTTACTTAGGGAACATTCAAGAAACTGCCCGACGAACGATGGACCAGTTAATGTCCATATAAGCTAGGTGGGCCTACTATAACTTCCCTCGCGTTAAGGGGCACCTGGGCCCAGGATGCTCAGGACCACACCCCATTTGAGGCTTTAACCCCGTCCTTGAGGTTGAGGCCGCAGCAGTGGCTGAGGGATACGTGATTTTTCGCCACTACAGGTAGCGCCACAGGTAAAGAAGGGGCAAAAGCAGATCACAGATAAGTATGCGAGAAGATCTCAGAAGGATTTTGCGCTAGCCTACTCCTCGCTACTAATTATGAAGGATTAGCGCAGGAAAAGTATTAAAATAAGAACTGCTGATCTTCTAACCGACAAAGATGGAAATTAATAAAACAACGAGCTGCAAAGAAAATACAATTTAAGTCGTGTTTTTATTGTATTGCAGCTTCTGTAAATGTAAATTAAATGCTTGTATTCATGAAAATTTCTGGCAAGGCCGTAATAAAATCATACGATTTTACTTGTTGAATGGCTAGGCTAATTTGCGTCATTAGGATATGGGTCGAAACCCAGAGTGGCGGTAAAAATCCCGGTGGCGCTAAAATTCTGCTACGGTGGCCAAGGCTGTTCATTGCTTAAAAGCTGACAAACATTAAGACTAAGCCTCAAATCACATCTGTATGTCATGTCACTATCTGTTCTTTAATTACCTACAGATATCATTTTAGTCTACCGTCAACTTAATAAACAACCGCAACCATTATACCGTATTCAAGTTGTAACCAGCCTGGAGATATGTGAAGCTGGAACTTTGATTATATGCAAATATTAAATGATATGTCCACAAGACCATATAAATAACATCAATAGAGTTAACACTGACATTATCATTTGGACAAAACAGACGAAGGGAGTGATAATAAGCATATAAAACAAATAAAAAAATGATATGAGAGTGTAGTTGGACCGTAATTACCACTGTGAATTGTTGATCTGGATGATATGAATCTTGTGTACGACTATTATTTGCTAATGGCCAAATTGCATACGGACAGGACATACAATCATATATGGAACGACTGGAGTAAAATGATTGCATAAGCTTGGCTTACTTACACTCAATGTGGAACAAGACGCATAACGTACAATATTATAATATATAGGGGAGGTCAGGTTGAACCGTACGTTTTTCGTTTTCGGCTGATAGTTCGATTTCTGTAGAATTTGAACTAATTTTGAGAATTGGAAATGAAAGATAAGGAGACTAGCTATGTCAGGTAATTTTCTGAGAATTTAATTTCGACCGGTTTTGGTGCCACGCTTTTATCTTTTTTTCAAAAAATTGTCCGGTTCAGCCCAACCGGTGGGGCTGGTTTCGGACGGGTGGCGTTTTGAACCGGACATGTTAAGATGAGCTCTGAATATGACCGAACAAGTGGTACCACTCAGCTGATCAAGTTTTCACTTATTGGAGAAGAGTTTGACTACCGTACCAAACATACCACTTAACCAAAAATCTTCGAAAATTCGAACTCAAAAGAAAGTGCTTGTTGAACATGACTTGTTCCACCGAAAGCAATTAATTTAGAAAGCACGGCTACAGCACTTTTATCCTGCTTTAAGATCTCCGGAAAATGGTAAACATTTTGATCCGGACAGAGCGGGGTTGAACCGGACCTCTAGGATAACGTCCGGTTCAACCCCCAGAACGTGTCCGGTTCAACCCCATTGAGACCATTTCTTTAAAAATGAACGCCAAGAAATAACAGAAAGCAGTAGGAACCCCGCAATAGGCTAGTAAGATGCAGAAATGAACCTACATTGGACTAAACTACCACACACTCGCAAAAAACAACTAACTTCTTCTCAAACTGAAAATGAAAGTATTGTCCGATTTATGCGATGAAAAAAACAAAGTCGCCTGGTTGGGAATTGGTTCGCAGCTGCGAGTTCAAATTTCGTAACATGAGTCAGAACACTGTTGCCAACCTCAGTTAATTATTTCAAAAATTTTATAACTTTGGGTCTACCCACACTTGAAACTGTCCGGTTCAACCCGCGTACGGTTCAACACCGACCTCCCCTACAATGCATATGGTGGTAATTGGAGAGTTCTGGCAAGAGTGCGGATGGAGTACATATTTTCCTCTTTGCCACGCTGATGGGGATGGCCTGGATCTTTTTTCTTTTCAGGTGCCAGGAGCTTTCACATTTGAGGGGTTCACTGTTTTGTAGTAATAATGGACAGCTTCTTGGTACCTTACGATCTACTTCACCAAGAGTGAGTGTTTCCTTGGGTTGAAAATCCCCCAACAAGATGTTTCAGGGGATCTTGTCTCATGTCGTATATTTGTGTTATGTAGTAGGCTATGAATAAATGAATGAACGTACGAAGTGCTGTTTCTTAGTTTGTTATTTAGTCTTACTTTACTATATGTTTTTATTTGTTTATCCTGTTTATTTATGGCCTTTGGGTTTTTCAACACAGATATACATATATTTGACAGTGCAAAAAGCTAGAATCTTTAGTTTGTTTTTCACAAGTTCGTTTTCCAAACTAAAGCGGTTTTGAGCCTGAAGAGGACCCTTGCCAAGAAGGGCCGAAATATAGCTCTAATAAAGTTCAGCTGACGTATCCGTGTTGCACTGTCAAATATGATTCGCAGTCAGCTTTTGCTGAAGAAATATTTATTGATATACATATATATAATGTAGCAGAATACAGATTACTTGACGGAGAACAGCGACGTGTTTTTGTCACTGTTATGACATTTTTGTGCTTAAGTCCGGTCTTCACCTCCCGGAACTTCCGGGATCTGGGCTTCCAGATTATTCTTTGACTTCTTCTGTAAATTGCATCTGGAATATGAACCGGTCCGAAAGTACATCAAAATAATCCGGAAAAAAGGGGCTTTTTAACTTCCAGATTTCTGGATTTTTTCAGTATCGCAGAAGAAATTAAAAAAAAATCTCGGAAAATCTGGGAACCCAGATTCCGGAAGGTGAAGACCCGACTTTAGAAGAATGATGAAATAGAGAGTCTTTAAGCGGGAACGTTTCATTCTGAACCGCCTTAAGTACCTGTTTTACCTATGAATCTAATGCAACCTACTCCTGTAATTGCCTTGTCTATTCTTAAACCCGAAGACCTGAATTACAAACGGCATATTGTACCCTTTTCACGTAACCTCTCTAATTTTCTCACTTGGCTTGCTTTCCCACCTCCGATGCATATCATGCTGCGGACAGTAGTTTTCAAAAGGTCTGTTCATTAGAAACTCCGGTTACGTAACTTTTCCCTGTTTTTGCTAGAAGTCAACGGGCCTGGAAAAAGCCTCAAAACGGCCAAAGTCGTCGTCGTTGGAGGCGGAGCCTAGTTTTAAACTGTTCAGCTATTTTAAAATACTTGAACTCCTGAACATAAACAGTAAACAGTGTAAGGGGTCCGCTAAGCCAAGTCAGACCATCAGACCACCAGCCTACAAAGTAATTTTATTGCAAGGATAACAGGGCATGCTCGAAACCGGCAAGAATTTGGGAAGAGATTTCTACACAAATTATCCAGGCCCTGAAAGGACTGTCTTTGATTCTTTCTTTTACGGTTTCTCAAACCTGTCGCGGCAGACATAAGCTGCTAATGATGATGTAAAGAGGTGAAAATGGCTCAATTAATTCTCTCCGTGACGATGCATAAGCAACTACAACTTAAGTGACACGCGAAGTCCGGGTGGTAACAGAAGGAAAGACTTTTTATCTCAGCGTTCCTCACTGTAACTTAAATATAATGTCTTGAACCCCATATAAATCCGCCTTGCAGAACCACAATAATACTCCCTATCCCTTGCACAACTACTTTCAGCAGTTTCATGACAGATAAAAATAGGATGCGCAGTTTGAAGACAAAAATTAATTGGGATCTAATCTGTTGTGACTTTGAAAATGTTATGCATTAAATGTTATGCACAACAACAAGCATTGCCGCAAAGAGCCGAAAAAACGCCGAAAAAGCATCTGCTGACTTTTTTGTTTGTCGGTGATATCGGAAAAGTCAGCCGATGCTTTTTCGGCGGTTTTCCAACTCTACTGGAAATGCTTGCTATGCGTAACATTTAATGCATAATGTTTTCAAAATCGCAACACATTACATCCCAAGTGTTGTCTGTTGAAACTGCGCATCCTTTTGTTATTTGTTGTGAAACTTCTGACAGTTTAGCGCAAGTTTCTTTCTTTTCTTCCCCACCTGCTTTCTCTTTTTCCTGTGTGTCAAATTTTTACTTAATCTCATAAGTTATTTGTTCGTATAATATATTTCCCATTTTACTAAATTTCTCTTTAGCTATATCCCCATAGACCAGATAGTCATTTGATTTGTAAATTCCACCTAATATCTACACGATCTTCGTCCCTCTGTATCAATGTTATCTCACTCTTGGTCAGCGTTACATATATGTTATATATTATTACATATACATCACTAATGTTTGTCAGTTGAAATATGCTTACTTACTGTTTTTCTTTATATTTTTATTTGTTTGTTACGAAATCCGCACATAGTTTCAAAAAATACATCGGCCGGTAAATACATTTTCCAGGCCAGTTGACTTCTAGCAAAAACAGGGCAAAAAAGTATAGAACCTTTTTTTTCCGACGGGCGAGCTACTCCTCTTAAAAGTCGATGTTACGCGTCGAAAGTGGGAAAATTAATCAGTGGGGTGTCTTTGGGGGGGGGGGGGTAGAATATACCGTATTAAATTTGGGTACTCTGGGTTAAAGTTTAACTGAAATGCTGTGTATCATTTAACTGAACACACTAAGCTGCATTACTTGGCTTGTGTTACGGGATTTTTTTATTTTGCGCTATGTGCTCTAGTATGATGTTCAGAATATCTACGGCCGTCCTAACAACGCATGTCTACTACGACGCGGAAAATTTGAATCTCAATACAAACGCGGCTTTTTAATGGCCAGTGATCAGCTCGCGGAAGGTAGCTCACTGCGTGACCGCTTATTTTTCGTACATCGTTTTCGTACAGCATACAACACAGGTACAAGCGCGCAGAGAGGTAGGCTACCACAAATCCGACAGGGAAATTCCACTATACGAAAAACGATTATCCGCGAACAGCGGAGCAACGACGTAACGCATTTTTACCGGGTCTTCGAGCCTCTTTAAGTGAATAAGTGATGGATAACTAGATTGTCCTATCTCATCCTTTTTCAGTTAAACTTTAAGGAATGGATGACGCGATTGCGAAGGTAGGTTGCATTGGCACAATAGGTACGACGGGCCTTACAGTCTCATCCCCATTAATTGGCAGACAAGGGAAAGGGGGGTACTCACATATATCGTGTTCCCTCTGTCCTCCTCCCAGGCTAGTCTTGTCTCATATGCTTGCCGTTCATTCTCAGCTTGAGCCAGTCTTCTAGTTGCCATCAGCTCTAGAATCCGTCGATCTTCATCAGGGACGTCCAAGGCCATGAGACTTCGATATCCGGGAAGACTACGGAAAATAAGTAATTCTTCATTACCTGCAATTCCCTTCTCTTTTCGCATCCCATAACACAGGTCTTGCGACAATCTGGCAAAAAATGCTAGGAACCTAAAGCCGAAATATTTTTCAGTCGATTTAGAAGTCTAGTGCTCCAATCCCAGAGCCTCGCAGAGGTCCTCATACAAATCCAGTGTTTAATTTGCAGACGGGGAAGGGCAAACTCTATATTTGATCTGAGGTTTGTCGATTCAGGACCGACTACTGACAATGGAAAATCTGTCCTTGAAATTAAATCCTCCGATTGGCCGTTTACCTGTTCACCCCATTAGCTTAGTTCTTATTTGTGATTAAATTTCTCTGAAATTGTGTGTATTTAAGAAGAGACGCTGAGAAAGACTGCATCTGGCGAAGACGAGACCTAGTTGTCTGAATCAAATATTAAATTTTTGGGATCCCATCGAAACCTTTGGTCTTGTTACTCTTGTACTGTACGTTTTACGCCCTATAGGGATAAATTCATTATATTTAGTCTTCTCAGTCATGAAAGTTGCCGATTCGAAATGGTAGATGTACCTTCAGCCCAAGCTGACTGCGAATCATATTTGACAAAGCAAAACGGATAAGTCAGCTACATTTCAATAAATCAGCTACAAATAAATGTAGCTGACTTGTCCGTTTTGCTTTGTCAAATATCCAAAATGGTAGATTAAGGCTGCTCCAGGTGAAACAAAATTGTGTGCGATTCGGACTCAGCAGTGCAACCTGAAAGTATTCTAGCAATTTGCGGGATAAGTGAGTGTGAAACATGGAGTGTGTCAAAGTCGGTGTAATTTAAAACAGTAAATCACATTCACGACCTGCTTCCCAAAACGGATGTCGGCGAGTGGGGAAATCCCTGGGTGTAAAGAAAGTAGGGAGAACAGATGGGATTTTAATACGTGTACAACATCACGACATTTAAAGGTTCACTCAATATTTTTTTTTCGTGCGTTTTTTTCTGCTGTGTGAAATTTTTTGTGATTATTTGTTGCCATGGCCCTCGGGCTGCTCAGCAATCAATAAATCTATCCATCTAAATCTATAGTGACCATGCTTGCCACATTTAGAAATAGATTTTGATTGGCAGTCAATCAAATAAAAAAAAGAGCCCCTTAAAGTTTAACCGAAAAGGGCTGAGACAGGACAATATAGACCAAGATCTACAGGGTCATTAGGAGTTCCCAAGATTCACAAATACTCCAAAATGATGTTCACAAAATTGAAACCTGGATGCAAGTGTGGCTGATGGAAGTCAACGTCGAAAAAAGTCACCATCTTCGCCTGGAACCCTCTCACTTTAAAACTGTCTATACTTTCAACAGCCTAACGATACCCGAATGTAAGACCCAACGGGATCTAGGGGTCCTGATCGATGGGGATCTGCGTTTCTCTCAACATTACAACCTTACCATGCAAAAGTGTAATAGAATCCTTGGTGTAATTCGAAGAACCTTTACATTTAAGCAGGATGGTTTGTTCTCGCTTCTGTTTAAGTCGATGGTTCGACCGATCCTTGGATATGGCCACACCACAGTGAGGCCGTATTACAATTGTGACATTGAGGCGTACGAAAAAATTCAACGGAGAGCTACGAAGTTTGTACCAGGTCTGCGCGATCTTCCCTACGAAGTGAGACTAGTCAAGTTGTGCCTTCCCTCCATTGCATACAGGTTTTTTTAAGGAGATCTGATTGAAACATTCAAATTAATGAATGGAAGTTATGACAATTTTGAAGTGACTGATTTAGTAAGATTCAGCATTAACCGTCATCATCGGGGGCACGCGTACAAGCTTGCAAAATCAAGATTCCACAAGGACGTTTTTAAGTGGGGTTTTGGTGACAGAATCGTTGATCCTTGGAACAGCCTTACCGAAGATGCGGTTAATGCTGAATCGATCAACAGTTTCAAGTGCATTGTTGATGGGATTTTCAACACCGATCAGTTCGGCTACTCAAAATTTCTTCGAGTTATTTAGAGGCGAAAGCCTTTTTCTTGCTTTGTATTATTATTATTATTATTAATATAATTACACAATCACTTATTCATTAAAGAGGCTTATTAAGATAGAGTATTTTATTTTTAGGTCATTTATTGGGTGATTTGGGAGGTTGGAATGATAGTTTAGTTAAGTGGTGAAGAGCCGTAAAAAAAAGGATTTTATTTTATTATTGGTAATTTTGGTCACTGAAGAAGGGGTCCCTATGCTGGAAGGGCACCCTGTGATACCGGTTGAGCCATTATTTTAATGTGAATGTTATAGTTTGATTGTAGGATACGTCTCTTTTTGTGTTTAGTGGTTTTTAACTGCTCAAATAAATTTAAAAGATTGATAATTTTTTGAAGTAGGAAATAAGTAATAATTTGATTTTAGTGTATGAGTAAAGTGTAGGTGACGTATAAGGATAAGAAATTTGAGTTGTAATAATAAGTGAGTTGCGTCACCGAGAAGAGTGGAGGTGAGTTAAAAAAAAAGAAAAAAAAGAGGCTTGAAGACTTGATGAAAATGCGTTACTTCGTTGCTCCGCTATTTACGAGTAATCAGTTTTAATATAGTGCAATTTCCCTGTCGGATTTGGGGTACCTCTATTCGCTTGTACCTGTGTTGCATGCTTGACGAAAACTATTTACGAAAGTTCCTTGTCCAATCTTCAGCTTCTGCTTGAACCCTGCATTGTGGGTTATTTGCAGGTTCATGTACTTATTTGTTGATGTGATTGTTTTTTTCATCAGTATTATGTAAACTTTGTAACAAATTGGTCGTAATCTAGTTTAAATAAATACAAAATAAAACCGGGGCAATTGCACATGTATAAGAATCTTATCTAGTTTTTCCCTGTATTCTATGAATCTGGGCAGATCCTGAATGAACGAATATAAAAAAAAACTTTGGGCCACTGAGGGACAAAAAAGAATAAAATAAAATAAGCACTCCACCTGTTTATTAAAAACAAAATTTAACTCAAAATGTTCAGCACTCACCTAACAATCAATATGAATAACTATCCCTAACACAAGTTCAATCTACAATGAAACGTTCACGGTGCTCCATGACAACCCTCACAAATATACCCAACCGGCGCAACTTGAACACTTTACTACCCATCAAATCTTTCGAAACCGAGTCTATCGATTTTAATTGCGCGACTTCGAAACAGTACCTGCATATAAATACTTCAGCCTAAGCTGACTGCGAATCATATTTGACAGTGCACTGTGAAACAGTACATATGTATGGATCACCTATTGCGTGCATAGTGCTAGAAAATTTTCATCAAGTTACACTGCACGATTCAGAATCGTGCGACGTTTTGTTACCTTTGGGACAACCGATAATGCATCAGCTAATTTATAAGTGGACTGAACACTCCTTTTAAAACCAAGAAACCCAAATACGGTTCCTTCTTTTGAATGTTTTTTCTTGACATGAACAACATTTTGACTTCAAACTGAGCTTGTACGCTATCGGGGTCTCTGCGCGCGTGCGAACCCCTTAATTCGTAATTTTAAATTTTGTACTGTGTCGGTGAGAATTATTTTATTTAAGACGTATTGCACGCAACTATATTGTCTCCCGCTTTTTGATAACTATCTTGAGACGACGATACGTAAATTTAAAGTTTGTTTTAACAATGCATTCCGTCATCTCCTTTCATACAATCGACGTTACTCTGCTAGTCAAATGTTCTTAGAAAATGAAATTGAATCTTTTGATGTTATGAGACGGAAAGCGATAGTTAGTTTTGTTGCAAGGTTAGAAGCCTCCGAAAACCCACTTTTAAAGGCAATTCGCGAGAATGCAGAGTGCCATTCCGGCCATTTCTACCGCCTTTTCCGTCGACTGTGCTTTTGCCCCCAGCCACCGAATGGATGAAATGATTGTATATATTTAGTTAAGAATAGTCCTGTTTTAGTGTAATTTGTGATGTGTAATGTCACGAAATAAATAAAAATTGATTGACTTAAAACTGATGTACAGTTTGATGCTGTGCCAGTTCAAAAGCCTTAGAATATAGGTATATAAGTATATAGGTTTAGGTTTATGTTAGGTTTAAGAGTCAAGGTAAGGTACAATTTTATTGAAAACTGTGCAAAAACAAGTCCATAAAAGCGACAGACATGCTACACTGTCAGACGTTTCATAACAGACCGCGCATAACACTTTCAAGAACAACACCTTTTCACTTAGAAATAAAGTGTTATTAATATGTAAATTTCCTTCCAGGGGGCCTGTCATTTCCTAAATTATTTTAAAAATTATTAAATTAGAAAAGTTTTAATGTACGTGTTGAAAATGGATTAGAAAAGTTTTAATGTACGTGTTGAAAATGTTTTAACCTTTAACCTTTTTCTTGTATCGTCATTTTGGCTGAATAAAAGCATTTCATTCATTCATTCTATGCTTCTATATTGATTTGATGACCCAACCAAATCCAGTTTCCAAAAATCCCCACTTGAGTCGATCGGCATTCTTGTTTGCCTCATTGGACGTGCGCGCCAAAGAGACTCCTCCCTCAAGGCGCCAGCAGCCAATCCCAAATTTTGTCTATCTGGTCTTGAACGTTATTGGACCGTTGGTATTTCTCGAACTATCTTCCGTGCGCTCAAGATAGCATCAGAAATCTCTTATTGACGGGAAGTTTATTTAAAGGAAGTTTATGGCCAATTAAGTTTACACTATTTCGTGCCTGGATCTCCAACAACACCTTCAACTGGAAAAAATACTACATTGTCAGAAGTTACATAACGACAACAGAAGGATGCCAGGTTTCAACAGATAACACTTTGGGATGTTATCTGTTATGTTTCTTTCGTTCCGTTAGTATTTTTACCAATTGAAAGTGTTGTTGGAGATCTAGGCACGAAATAGTGTAAACTTAATTGGTCATAACACTTTATTTCTAAGTGAAAAGGTGTTATTCTTGAAAGTGAGATGCGCTATCTGTTATGAAACTTCTGACAGTGTAGTGGCATAAGAAAATAACGCTTCACTAATTCTTATAGATTTGAAGAAAAAAAATCGTAAAACCCTAGCTAAGGTGTCGAAAACAGAAAGAAGTGCGCCTCGTGCAACGGTGTTATCAGCCAACATCTATAAAAGCCAATATCATCAAAAAGAAGAAGAAGAAGGCCTTCTAGCAAGGCTTATGTCTTAGGCTTAACTGTCAGGCTTATCAGGAGATTCAGCAGTGGCTTTGGGAGGTCAGATCGACCCCCTCTCTGAGGATTTATGCTCAGTCTAAGAATATATGGGGGGAGGAGCTTTGGTTTAGGAGCTGATGAACTTAAAGTTTAACTGAAAAGCCAACTTATGTTTGTATCATTTAAGTGAATACACTGCACTATTTGGATTGCCTAAAGGGATTTTCTTTATTTTTCACTATTTGCTTCAGTATGACGTTCAGAATATCTACAGCCGTCCTCACAACGCAAAATTCTACTATGACGCGTAAAATTTCAGTCTCAACACAAACGCGGGTTTTCAGTGGCCAGCGGTGAACTATGTGATCACTGCTCACTGCACAAACGCTTATTTCTCGTAAATCTTTTGCGACAGTCATACAACACAGGAACAAGCGAATGGAGGTACCACAGATCCGAAAGGAAATTCCACTATATGAAAATCGATTATTCGTGAATAGCGGGCAATGGAGTAACGAATTTTCATCGAGTTTTCACGCCTCTTTAAGTGAATGAATGATGGGTAACTAGATTGTCCTTTCTCAGCCCTTTTCAGTTAAACTTTAAGGATGGTGAGTTTTCGGGCTGATGCTTTACCGGTGGGTGTGAGAAGAAAATATATTGGTAGAATTAAGTGCGGTTCTGGTCCTTATTTCTGCCCGTTATGCGGAAAGATGGATGAAGATGTCGAACACTTGGTTTGTTTTTGTAGTGAGTTGGGGGAGCTAAGGAGATAAGTTTTTGGTCAGGAGGTTCTTCAAGGGGGGTCTCTGAAAGCTTTGATGGGTAGTAAAGTGTTCCAAGAGTTGCGTCGGTTGGGTAGATTCCTAAAGGTCGCCATGGAGCACCGTGAAAGTTTTATTGTAGGTTGAAGTTGTGGTAGAGATAGTATTTTCGTCTGTTTTAAAGTTATTTAGTTATTAGAATTAGGAGTTGAGTGTTGAATATTTGGATTGGTACAGTTGGAGTGCTTATTTATTATTTATTTTTGTCCCGCCATGGCCTTAAGGTCTTTTTTTGGGAATACATTCATATTCATATTTATTCATTATTCTCTAAACTCGTGACGGTCTGTCTTACCTCCTTATACTGTTGTCTATGAAATCCTGAGCAGCCACACTTCGAAGTTGCCGCATTGATCCTCCAGGGACGCGACTGTACAGCCCCCCAAGATTTCGACAAGAACGCCGAGGTGGGAATGAGGTCCTAGAATTCAGATAGTAGGTTGTTGGAGTAAGAATATATAAACGGTAGCCTATATGTACACTAGCAAACAAATATATATATATATAGTATAAGGGCGTACATGTAGGACAAGCTGATTGGTGAACATCCGTGACTTTAGACTAGGCCTTCATCAGTGCGGTGCCCTATCTACATACAGGGGCGTCATGTATGGGGGGGGCGGGGGGACGCCCTCCAATGCTGTCGGCCAGTCAGTAAAAAATTAGCCGAGTCGACGCGAAGCGCCGCGATTTTTCGTAAAAACAGTCGATTTTTTTTCTTGGAAACAGTCAATCAACAACAACAAAAGAAAAACCTCGTTTTTTTCTAAAAAAAAGGTCGATTTTCTCTTTAAAGTAGTAGATTTTTCGTCAAAACAGTTGTTTTCCCTTAAAAACATAATTTTTTTCAAAAAAAAAAAGTCGGTAAAAATGACCAGCTAGTGGGTAAATAACTTCCCCCCCCCCCCAAACATTTTGGCAAGTAAGGCCTCTGTAGGCTAAGGGACTGGTATCGGTGGACGTTAAAGGTGGCTCATAACAGGGGATGGGGTCGTAATCTTGTATGGATGAGGGTTTAAAATAATGACGTGCATAAGAAAATTGCAGTTAGCCTATCGAAGAAAAGAGTCGATCGTCAAATAATGAGTCACCATCTCTAAAAGGTAGCCTAATCTTTCCACTTATTTTTCTTGTTAACTCAGAACATAAATCTTGGCCACACTGAGCTATTTCAAGTCAAGCCGACTAAAGTGGGGAATTCAAGAAAAAAAGGTGCTAACAACCTGTTCACTGGATCGAGGTCTTGAGAACTACTCTTTCCTTAATTATACCACTTCATGATAACCGGATTAGTTCTTCCTCTGCCTTTAAAGTTGTCCATTTAATGACTGAGTCAAAAAATCCCAGGCTTCAGTTGAGCAAGTCATGAAGTTAAGTCGAGTTAATCCCGCGAACAAGATGTTGACAGGTACATAAATAATGTAATTAATTTTGTTTACGGGGAAGCAAGGTACATTCCGTCCGTGACCAACTCAAAATCCGGGTTGAAAAAACGAACTGGCAGCCTAAAACACTGTAAAAAAAAAAATCTTACAGTATTCGCTACTGGGATTCATCTTGTCTGTATTGAGATAAGATTATCTCTAATCCGGATTAATCTTATCCCAGTAGAGATAAGATTAATCCCAGTAGCAAATACTGCAGTTTACTTTAATCCTTACTCGAAGAAACTTTTTACAGTGAAGACAGTGTTCCGTTACTGCTTGAGAACCAGATCGAAAGAACAAAACGGCGGGAACGAATAAAACAAACAAATCAAAAACACTATAATGAACTGTCTCGAGACAGTCTCAGTAACCAAATGCGTAATCAAGACTGTATTTATATTTATTGTAAAAACAAATGTGGAAATTTTAAGGAAAATATTAGACGAAGGTTAGAATAGTAAACAAAATGGAATTTCAAAGTAGCCTAAAGACGGAAAGTAGATGTCACTTTTGTCAATAAGAGGAGGAAAAGATGCTGTACTGGAAGGTTCGTTTTGAATTCGTTTGTTAAATACTGAGTAGAGCAAATTAGGCTAAGTCATCACTAAAATGGCTTCCTCGATCGGGATGGAATCCCTTCATGCGGCAGTTGCTGATTTTAATGTTGCGAAATCTGTTTCGCAACATTTTCGTAATGTTGGGTTTGGCATTTTTCCAACTTTACCGTACTAATCACTCCTTATTATTAAATTATCATCATTCCTTATTTAGCCTATAACCAACTACGAAACGGAATGAACAACACGAATTACGTGAAATTAAAAGGTCTGGTCGCAGGAAACTGGAAAATACTTTATGGGTTCTCGGGAAAAGCAAGTACGCTATTGCGTCATCATTGAAACGAATAAGTCAACTGAGAAGTCTGCTATCTTTGGATACGTCTCTCACCGTTTATGTCTTTTAATAATTTTTTTTCAGCCATTATCTGGGCTTTAAGGGTCATCTGAATGAAGTGTAACACCCTAAATTACCACTTTTACATACTGCTTACCATTTATCTCTCGAAAACCGGACTAAAATCGGATGAAGTTTCACCGTGCTATAATTTTCAGCCTTTTTTCCGACTTGTCTTGATCGTAACGCTCGCCGTAACAGTTGTAACAGTCCATGCGTAACAGTTCATGTTGTAACAGTCCACGCCGTAACGGTCCATGCGTTTATCCATCCATGCGCTGTTTATCCATCCATGCGTTATCAACGTACGTTTATCCATGCGATAATGACAGTTTAAATATTGGCGCTAAATTTGTCTTGGGAGGTCGTAACGAATCACCATAGGGACACTTAGAACTTCAAGAGTGGATAGCGCCGAAATCACGGAGCGAAAAAATTCGTCTTCTCTGTACCGGTACTGTGAAGGACGATCTGAGGGGTTCATGGAAGTATGGTAGGATCGTTCAGGTGTCCTTTAAACAGTTTCAGCTGATCCTGATATTGCGTGCCGGTTTCTTCACAAGCGTGGACTTGGACGCTGGATCTAAAGTTTCTCAAAAAGCAAATTATAACATAGAACACGATTTTTTAAGGTGCTTTCTATTTTTTATGGCTGTCAGACTTATCGTTTTGGCACCATCATGTATGTAATTTGCAATCGCATTGGGCTGAAGGAATACTTATGTGTCATCACAATTTCTTCAGAAAAAAAATCCATTTGACCCCCATTAGGCTACATGGTCCTTGAGATATTGGAGAGATCAAAACTTTGCAGCGAAACCAAAATTTATGAAATCACTATAAAGTGATGACGAAACAAAAATGGGTTCTGCAAATCAACTCAATTAATTTCCGCAAATCATTTCGAAGCAAATCAAACTTGCTTTGAAAAATAGTTGAAAGAATTTCTATTATCTTTTATATTTTTATTTGATTCAGAAAGTTTAAAATTAAAAAGCTTATTGGCTAGTTGTAAAAGGAAAAAAATGTTTATTCAAGAGAAAAGAATATAAATTATTCGAATTTTGATTCGAATAGTTTCTGAAGAAAACTTGAGTTTTGCTTAGAATTAAGCAGCAACAAATACAAATGTCACCGAGATGATGAGTCGTAGCCGTAAAAGGCAAAAAATATATCATGAAATAGAAAAATTGGTCTCTTTTAATGGATCGGTACGATTACCGTTTTAACCGGAAACAAATATCCAAAGCTTCCACCCAGGTCAATCCCGGATTTCTGTTACATCAGCTCAACTCCTCAAGAACCCCTGACGACAAGGTCTGACCATAGCGTGATCAGTCTAGCTGAAATAAGGTATTTTTTTCTTTTCAAGTGTAGCCTACTGTATTTAACTCTGAAAGCTAATATCAGCTAATTCCGTGTGTGTGTTTTTTTTTTTTTTTTACCAAGATGGTAACCCAAAACCTGGCAAGACGACCGTGGGAAGAGTTGAATTTGCTTAGCCAAGAATACACAAATCCGGACGGAAGACGTGTCTTTACTTTCCACTAATTAATCGCTTGAAAATTACACTAATCTTCATTATTACTCGAATAAAAAAGAGATTCGCTCACTGGTAGAAGAGTGAAAGATGAACCGATGACGGTTGTGGAATTTTTAACGGCCGATCTCCTACCGTACCTATTTATCTGCAACATGTTTCTCTCTCCCCTATAACATACAATGTAGGGGAAAGGCAAGAGCGAGCAGTCTCTACGAAGGCCCCAAAATTCCAACCAGTAGCGGCCACACACAGCCTTTACCAAAATAATCTTATACCAAACATTTTTGAAATTTTAAATATAAATGTGGTACTGACGATATTTGTGCATGAGAGAACAGCAGAGGTATGCTTATTTCAACACTTCACTAGCTGCTTCAAGCCTTCAACTACTCTGGCTTGTTATTTGCTAATAAAACAGTCAAATGGAAAGGAAAAATAACAAATTAAATTAAATTTTATTATATATCTTGAATTTACAAATGTGCTTCTTCTTCTAATTGAGGCGTCTGTTGATTCGAACCGCCATCTTCTTGGTTGAAGGTGCGTTCCTCTTAGCAAAGTATCCAAATTGTGAAAGGCAGTTGTGTCACTAACAGCACAATATTCAAAAGATGATGAAAACATGAGTGGAAAAAACATTTCTGGCTAGTATTTTATGGTAAAAAATGACTGGTTTGGGTTTTAGTTTTTTCTTCGGAGACCGTTCACTATTAGGCGACGTTCACATAACCATGCCTCTACTATAGCCTACTCATCCATTTTGGTATATTTAAAGTGAAAGTGTGAGCGAATAAATTACTATTCTATTCCATGCACCGATCGCTTTTCCGTCAGTCTGTCGGTCGGTCGGTCGGTGGCCGGTGACCACGAGGTATGGTGCTTCCAGATGTCTAGGACGATCAAAACTATCAGGCATATTAGGGAACCGACCAGATTCCCCTTGAAATTGTAATCTCCTGAATCCGGCCATCTAGCGGGCACCGGAAGGGGGGGGGGGGAATCCAGAATATTTTACCGTACAGAACTCCCGAACCAGTGATCCGATCTGGATGAAGCTTGGTATTTGGCGGAACATTGCTCTAGACATTCCATTTACAGGTCCGAATTGGATACGTCAACTGTGAGGGGGGGGGGGGGGCACCGGAAATCTGTTTGCACGGTTAGAGCGAGGGATCGAAACGCGACTCACTGGGATGGACAAGCATAATACCCATATAAGAACCGGAGCGGACGATACAGGCACTGTGTGTGGGGGGGGGGGGGTCCCGGATTTCAGGTTCGTTCCGTCAAGAAACATCATGACGAGGACCCTTGCCATGAACGGCCGAAATATCGCTGACGAATATAGCTGACTTTCCGGTTTAGCCACTGTTTAATGTATGTTCCCGGAAATCTTGTAACGTACATATCACTCACGAACGAGTGACCGGATTCGGATGAAACATGACAGTTGACATTTAAACACACGTCCTAGATGTCCCTGTAAACCTGTATCCGGAAACTGTGGGGAGAGTTAGAGGGAGGAACCCGGCTGTGACATTTATTAATCTCGAACAAGTGATCCCGGATCACCATTACGCCAAAGACCCCACCCACCCGGTCACTAACTGTTTGGTGGTTTCAATTTCATTCAGCTTGGTGAACCCATTATCTTCTTGAAAATATGGCGGATTTCTTTTCGTTGGAGTGATATAAGAAACCTTAAAAAATTGGCTTGGCATCGGCTTGTGTTACTTTTTATGCACACACCAGCATCCAGCCTTTACTCAGGAGGGGGGGGGAGGCAGCTTTCCCCTGGCTTATTCCAAGGGGGCCCAGAGGTACCCAAGAAAAGACACTGTAAAACCTAGCTGACCAGGCGCAAAACCGAATACGTATATAATAATAATAATAATTTATTTTTCACCATTTCAATCGTACAAGACGAAAACAGTGGAGTACAAAAGTAATTAAGAAGACATAATGATACTTTTTATACAATCTGATACTCTCTATACAATATTTTTTGTACCTACATTTTTGTGAATACATTGTTTATTTTCCATTCATATTATACGGTCTCACCTATGTAAGATTTACGTAAAAAGAATGCGAAGGGGGGCCGGAACGACGGCGTTGCTCCCCACGAAATGAAGCCTCTGCCATTAACCTACTTCCAAACAACGCCACTAGATAGTCGTACCGAGCCATGATTTGGAATAGCAACTTGAATGTGTACGATATATAGGCTAGACCAGGGCCGTATCCAGGAATTTATTTCGGGGGGGGGGTTTGTCCACGGGTCGGACCAAAAAGTACAAAAAATACATAGATCAGAGGTTAAAACCTGCGAAAAACTATTACTTTTGTGGGTTTCGGGGGGGGGGGTTGAACCCCCTAACCCCATCCCCCCCTGGATACGGCCTTGGGCTAGACATTGCAAATGCAAGAATTAACTGATTCAACAGCCCGCCTATGAGCTATAGCATTATATATAATTGTGAAAAGCTCACTCAAAATTAGTAGCCTATGCTGTAATATTGGCCTGTTTCGAACGTTATTTTTAGACTCGGATGGCCAAATCTAGATGAGAACTAAATCCGATGCAGCATCCATTTGACAAGGGGATTGAATCACAGAGTAAAACAATGCGCGTCTACTTCGTTTCCCACAATGACAGAAGATCTTGGTAAGATGAGATGACTCAATCGCTTTCCAATATCTTATTTCCTTGGGAGGCGCCGGATTTTGTGACAAAATCCGGTGTTTTTTGTTTGTGTTTGGCGCGTTTATCTGAGAAAAATACTGAATTTTCAGAAGCGAGCAATTTCTGCCTGGATCCCGGAAAATGTAAAAAAAAAAAAAATGGAAGGAAATCGCGTGGAATGCCAATGTATAGGTTAGCTAAACTTCGTTCGGAGATATTTCATCCTTCATGGCAAAATCCTTCTTCGCGGCAGACTAACAATTTAAACTGGCGATCTCTTGGCTTCGGACAAGTGTTTCTTTTCGTCTTTTGATAACCTTTTTTTATATTCCATCATTCATCAGGGCCTAATTCTTTTTTTTGATGGGTGATATTTTTTTAATATTAATGCATACTTACGAGACATTGTTCCCCTGCGATTCATCAAGGGACTCCCGGGACTTCCCACTGCACGGTGTTAGCCTGTCTTTATCCTCATCTGTCCAACCATCCTCTGTCACTATCACAGTTTTTTTCTTACTCACTCTACACTCCTTCGACCCCGAAGATAAACTTCCACTCACAGACGACGAGAGGGTACCGCTAAGCTCCTCCCCCCGACACTCCTCCCTTGCAACACTATCCACTTCATCACCGTTCAGGAATTCACATATTTTGAGCTCGGGTTTCAGAATAGGAAAGTGCCGGTTAAGCGCTGGGCTACGTGCCGCCTTCTTGCTCCTTTCCAAGTGGGGAGATGAGGAGGGGCGCTGTTTATACTTCGCCTTGCCGCCATTTTGTTTTGGTCGGGAATGAGCGGTTTTCGGCCGTTCGCCCTCTGTTGGACAATTGTGGTTTCCCGGGTTTTGGTTCACCACGCGCGAAGTGTCAGGATCCCACGTCAAAGTAGACACGCCAGTTCGTGATCTGCAATGAAGAAAGTGGAACTTTTTTTTTTCCGAATTTATGGTACTCATATTAATGCAACAGCAGCGGGACAAAGAATGATGACGTCACAAGGACGAATTGTGACTAAATGGTGACTAAGTTAATGAATGATAATGCAGAATTTAGGTGTCAGCTCCCTATTAGGCATTCATTGGCTCAGAAGTTATGAACCATACGGTGTTCTTGATAAAAATCCAACGCCTCCGAGATTCAATCCAGCCTCGATCGAATCCATACCTGGACTTTTTAAACCTAATCAAATGTTCGGCTTTTGCTTCTTAAAGACTCTTCTGTTGTTGTCCACCTTAAAGCACAACTCTTACTAGAAATAATATTTTCCCTATGAAATGGATCAGAAAAAAACATTTTCGAAAATACCATTACTTTCCATCTGAAATTAGCAATTTTCTTGTTAGCGGCTGTCGACTATGTCCAGCCTTCCTGCTCTCCGACGCCGCGGCTGGGCGCAAAACATTTGAAAACTGATCGCGCCGTGGTTCAAAAGTGTGAAAACTAAGTAAATAAAAGAAGTAATAAACAAAAGCGTCTCAGATCTTTATGTGTGAAAGCGTTGTCAGCAGACGTTGATGATCCCGGCAAACATTTCGTTGTGTGACGGGCAAAACTCGGCAAGGCCAAAAAAGCGCTAAAATTTCGTAGGCACAAAACGAAACAATGGAGAAAGGTGGGGATTTTAGAAGCTTATAATTCTATATGGGAGCTAGATATATTATAAAAAGCAGAATAAGCAAGAGGGGTCCTTTAAGAACGATCAAAAGATTTCGGGCAAAAAAAAAACATTCTTGTAATGCAAAGCAACACATATTAAGCAACTGAAAGAAAATAATATTCTAGTCCTTCAATCTACAATCGAACGAAAACTGCAGTTTTGCTGCTTTACCTAATGGTTGGGCAAAGAGTCATTATTCCGAATAAATTTCACTATAATAGTTTGCATTATTGCATTTTATGGAGGCTTAGAAACAAATATATGTTACGTCGAGTAAGATGCAAAACAGACCGTTTCTCAGTAATCTATGCAACTGGCATTATCAATTTAGCGCACCAAGCAGGGGAGAAGGACCCACGTTCGGCACTTTTTTGGACTAGGATTTTTGCAGGGCACATTTCCGCATATTTTTGGAGTTTAGCGATACAATGTTGTTTGCTCATGTCTTGCCTAGCTTAGGAAAAAAAAGATCCTTCCGATTTCTATCCTGCTGTGAGCAAAAGAGGTTTTCCTGAAGCTGGTCAAAAGTGCCGAACCTTCCCCACCCCTGTCCACGTTCGGCATTCAATGGTCCAGGTTCGGCATGTCATTATTTCGGTACTAAGACCAATGGCGAACTAACTTTCAAGTGGTCTTGTAGTGTATATTGCTGTGAAAATGAAGCTTGTACTTTGGAAAGTAAAAAAAAAAGTATGTCGGACATTGCCGAAGTCACGCTAAAGACTAGTTTTACGAACATTAGTATATTACACTGTATCCGCACTAAAAAGAAGCTGTTTATTTTTTATTCCCACTAAAGGATGAAATGCAAACCTAGAACGTGAAAATATCATGTAACCGATGCACATTAATGTTATGCTATTCCAGCATGTGGGGCCCACGTTCGGCAGGGGAGGATTGCATGCCGAACGAGAGCCTGGATTAGGTGCCGAACCTGGGATTCACGCCACGTTTTGGAAGAAAATTAATTTCGGATGATAATAAAAGATGCCGTTGATCTCGACAACGAAACGCACGAGATCAAGCCTATCCGAATTCGACACCGTTCACAGTTTTTACTTCTTCAAACATTTCATGTCGACTTCTCAACTTTTTGTGGATCCAAAAATGTTCGGTTTACCGGCTTAAAACAAAAACAAAACAAAAATTTCGGAACTGAACAGAGAGCATCGAAGTTACAATCAAAACATCCGGAACAACTGTGACAACGTCCGAGCCGTACTTTCGGAATTTTTCGAAATATGGCTCGCCTTTGAAATAAAAAAGACGAACGTGGGCCCTGCCGATCGTGGCCCCTTCTCCCCTAGTAGCATACTACGTAGCACTCCTAAGTAGTACGCTCCGAAGTATAGTGCTGCCTCATCGCTGCAGCGGCCAGCAGCACTCCTTTGCTTCTGCACAAGATGCAATTTTGGATTCACTGCCTGCAAGATTTCTTCTTGGTTGAGCAGCACCTTGCAGGGAAGCAAGTCCGCGATTCTCGAGAAGCGCTGCCGTCTTCCTAGGAAGCACTGCAGTGCAAAAACGAATGTAGAAAGGATCAGCCCGGAAGTGGCAGAGAAGTGGACCTGCAGCGTGCAACAAAAACGAGGCTCTTATCAGCATGCATCACACAGATATAGTACAGTAGATTCACAAGTTATTGAACAGAAAAAGAAAAGATTTCGCTTTACAAACTGACGGGTACCGAAAAACTCTCATCCTCTGGGAGGTTCGCACTTTTTTTTATGCTGAAAGAATACGATTAAGTGCCTATCCTAGCATAGTTTTGGTTATCGGTGATGATGGCGGTGATCAATGGGAGACCAACAAAACTACACCGCAAGGTGACTCTGAATTAGAATATGGAGAACCCAGAAATTTGACTTTTTTTTTTTACGTCACCCACAGATTTTACCTTACAGTATGGTATTAAGGAGAATGAACAATATCATAAGAAAAGGACAGTTATATCCTGGATTTCTCTGTTTGGTTTTGTATTTACGACAAAGGATTAAGCATAGTCCATGAAATAAATAAGCAACACCAAAAAAGCGAGCTCTGATTGCTATATGCTTCTCTATGCAACAAGATCGCAGGCGATTTTCGAATACACCCTTTTCTGAAGCATGTAAATACCATAAGAAGAAAAAGAGACTGTGTCAAATAATATCGACTCAGTAAAAAATTGTTTTCATTCTGCTTTCAAGAAATGCAATTCCAGTCCAATTAAAAAAGAGAGGATTACGGTCTGAAAAACTCAACGATATTTGAAAAGGGACGAAGTAGATACACTATATGCGTATTCTCGCCTTTCCCCAAGGACTCCTGGACCACTTGAGGAGTACCCGCGTTTTTATTTAGCCCGGGAACTCACTCCCCGTATTCTCGCGAGTCCCCACGGACGGGTAATGCTCTGGTTATCATCACCATCATCAAAAAGGACTCCCTTTCAGATTCGGAGTGGAATCAATTTTTGCTGGTGTTGGCGCAATGTAAAATTAATTCAAACAATTAAATAAACAAAGCAAAAAAATAAAGTGGATCCAGACTAATTTCGTCAACTGTATATTTTTTTTCCGAACAAAATCCATTTTCGAAGCATTCCCCGTGTTCTCGTGGAGTCACTCCCTCTATTCTCGCCGTTCCCTTCGATTCCCCAAGGAGTCCTCGGGGAACGGCGAGAATACGCCTTACGTACCTTTTCGACAAAGTCTTCTTCTTCTTGACGTTTACGATTAGAGGCGGGTTCATAGTTTAAATGCGAATCCGCATCACAATGTGGCGTAGATCCTGACATACGTTAAGTTAACACGTAGACGGAAAACAACTTGTAATTCTCCTAGTTAAAACTACGCAATCAGATAAAACAGGACTTTAACTTCTCTCCTTAAGTGATACCACAGAAGACTTACATTAAAATCCTTTTTCGAAAAGGTGGCAAAACTCCAACCGATTGCTATTCTAACCAGATCAAGCCTTAGGAGTTGGGTACTCCTAAACGCGACAACTTCGATGTGCGGTAGTTCTGAATAATAAGGGATTAGGGTGAAACCCATAGTTCTGCCATTTACATGATCTCCCGAACTGGAGATCTGAGTTTGATAGAACTTTCTAGGTGCCAACCAAAGGCCAAGAAACGAAATCTGTAGTCCTGACCGGATCCGGCCATGAAGAAGTGGTCTGTGAGCTTGCAGTCCTTGATTTATAGTAGCTTTTGCTGCAGCCCACGTTAAAAATTAATGTAAGCTTTTCTTGCGGTTATAGAAAATAAACTAGCTGTTGTTGACCGGAAAAGGAACTGACCCTTTTCTCATCCTTGTTTTCTGGATGCTTTTAAAATTCAGCCCCGACAAGTCTGGGCAGTGCCTCACCCTTGAATTTCCAAGGGGCCCTCAATCATAAAGCGATATACCCAGAGAATGTTTTTGTCTTTGTGTTTATCTGAACTAGGTCTTAGTTTTCCTTTTAGTTTGAATTTAGTAGTGAGTAATAAGTATGTTAGAAACCTTGCTATTGTTTATTTTAAAAGAACTAGGAGATTAGAAATTTCGTTGTTGGTGATCATTGGTTGTGTAATCATCTTTCTTCATTTGAGACTTTAAGATTAGATTAGTGTTTTTTTGTTTGTTTTTATGTCATGTAGTTTTAGTTTAGTATATGGAGTGAAATACCTTGTTTGGTTTACTCACGAATAAATACCTATAGGTATTATTACCTATTAGGAATACGAATAAATACCTATTAGGTAAGTATACTTACTTAACTTACTTACTTCGACACACTTGTGTGAATGTGAAAGCTTTAGTTAACTATTAAGAAAACGACTCTGTCAGAAAACGCTACACATCCATTCTTCAATAGGGAGCCTTCTATAGTTCCCAAATATTTGTAATACAAGTTAACTCAATTCGCGAGGTTTATGATTATTTTCATTTTTGCAGGTTCCCTCATACTTCCAGCTACATCCTGAAGAGGATCCTTGCCAAGAAGAGCCGAAATATCGCTTAAAAATAGTGCCTGTAAAAGGTGGCATTTTATTTGTTTTTGTGCATTTGTGATTTTCACATAATTATGTCGTGGCCGTTGGATTTATAGCAAATAAAACCTTATCGTATCTATTTTATTGTAAATTTGTACAAAAATAGTGGCAAATTCAAGGACAAGGGATTGGACAAAACAGAAGATGAAGTTAGAACAGTTCTTCTCGGAATGCGAGCGAGGTAACGAGTTGACATCAGAGCTTCTATCCCCTTGAATGAATTTCAGACAGTAGTTTCAGTTTGAAGTTGCATTCCGGATTTTACTGCAATCTCTACCGCCGAAATGGAATTAAAATGTGAAGATCTGCGTATTTTGGTAGTCAACTGGCACTAGATGACACGAAAGAAAAAAGACTTAACAGAGTAAAGTACGCCCAGTCTTTAACGCAAAAGTATATTGTCATCAAAGTTGTCACATGTCGCACAATAGTGTGAATGGTCACTTTATTTTGTTTTTGTCTCACACTTGTCCTATGTATGACATAAAATTCACTCTATTTCAGAAAACACCCAGATGTGTCATTTTTGAAGCAGTGATTCCGACCAAAAGTGACCATTTCAGGGCTTTTTCAAGAAAATAAATTTCAATCCCAATTCACTCTCTGTTTTGGGCCAAAAATCATTCTCTAAGTTTTTCTGATGTGGCAACCCTGATTGTCCTGGCAAACCTAGGAAATGGAGTGCTGATCCCATGAGCTCCTCGGAAGCACCATGCGATAGCCATATATCCACTTCGGGTTGTCGACATAACGTCCCCATTCGAAACGTCCCCTGGCGAAACGTCCCCGTGACAAAACGTCCTCATGACAAAACGTCCCCACGACAAAGGGTCCCCGTGGCGAAACGTCCCCGATCAAAACGTCCCCTGGCGAAACGTCCCCACGACGAATCGTCCCCGGCTATAGAAGATCCCAGCTATAGCCATTTCTTAAAGAAAGTGCAAGGATTTAGTGGTTTGTCAATTTTCGTTTTATCTTTTCTTTAATTGGTTTGTTGTGTTAGTGTACGCTTAACAATACATTTATGAAGCGACCGGTCCCATGTCCGATCTTTCCTGCTTATAAGGAATGTTCCCACATCTGTCGTGCACACTCTGAAGTTGTTTTACCTCGATAATGCAAATAAAGATCGAGGCGAATTAAAAGATCTATGCTTGGGGACGTTTTGTCGTGGGGTCGTTTTGTCATGGGGACGTTATGTCATGGGAATGTTCTGTCATGGGAACGTTTTGTGACGGGGACGTTTTGTCACGAGGATGTTTCGACACGGGGACGTTTTGCCAGGGGATGTTTTGTCATGGAGACGTTTCGTCGGTAAGCCTCCACTTCGGCCAGACACGGCAGATGGAAAGTCGGTGCAGTGCCATTAAGCTAGGTGCCCACAGAACGCGAATTCGCGTTCGCCTGGGCGAATTTGACGTCGCGAAATTTCGCGCCGCGCCGTTTCAACTCCAAGTCGAATTTTGTTCGCGTCGCGTGGCGGAAAAGATTCGCGTTCTGTGGGCACCTAGCTTTATGGTCGACAAAAAATTACGGCGGAAGTTCAAAATTTCAGAAACGGGAACGAACTGTTCAACTAGGGACATGGTGATTCAGTAATATAGGTATGACAAGACCTTTAAACCTGGTCGAATGACTCAGGCGTTTCAAGGTACTGCAAACACGAGTCATTATATTATAAATAGAAAAAGTCCTGTGCCAAACCATACCGCTTTTCAAAATGTTTGCATGGATACAGTTTTTAGCCGGGCTTTTTGCGATGATTATGCAAAGGAGATGGTGCCGTTTTAGCAACTAGGTGTTTTACTATCTGCAATTAGTAGAGACTGTAACATCAATCGTCATAGACTCTATATTTAGACAGAACCGACGCAGTTTGAACATTAGTGATTTTATTTTACATTGCTGAAATACACTTAAGCCGCTGGTGTGTATGAAGTAAACAGTAGGCGATGTGGAAGGGGGTACTAAACCCTCCCGGTAAAAAATTTAATTTATTTTATTATTTCGATTTCGCGTACCAGAACTAGCACTGATGACAGGACGGACGCGGCACCAGAACCTCTTGGTGCCAGTGAAGGGTCGTACTAAACGGTATCTGAATTCTTTTGTAACTTATTTTACAGAGAAAATTAACAGAAAACAGGTGGATTCCAAGTGACTTATTTTTTGTAATGATTGTACAGATTCAAGTTATTTTAACCCATTAAATGTAATTCGACATTTTTAGTGCCAATTCGACGCTACGAGTTGTATCAATAAAACTATCTATCAAAACCTAAAAACTTTAGACGCAGGAGTAATGCGGATTGATTGTGGATATTTTCTTTGAGTTACAGGTACTTGGGTCTGAATAAACACTACAAGGATAACCTGTTTTACGGCTCAGCCCCTAATACTACCATCGACAATGATAGACGAGGTTGGCCAATATATTTGCTCTACCATCTACGCTAGTAACTGGCTCTGTATATCCTCTCCGATGAAATGCATCATCAGCTGGATCGGGACCACAGGGACTCGGATTAGATTACTGATGAACAAGGAGCAGACAGGTGGACTTTACACTAAAAAAGGAACCGCAAAAGTAACGCTGACATGATTTACAGCGCAATGTAATGTTCTGCTAGTTACTTGTGGCCGCCGCCTCGGACAGAATCTTGGTTGTACGTTTCCAACTGCACGTGTGCTCAGATAATTATTATTTAACCTTTTTTCTGCTAATTTAACGGTTGCTTCTTTTTATTTATGCGAATATAATCACGCTCTGCTCGAAAACACTTTTCTGTCCTGGTTGTCAGCGCAAATTTCTTGTTGCTTGAGCCCTGATTGGGTGTGCTCTTTTGGAAGACTAACAAGAAATGAAGACGGAAAGCTTTCCTTTTTTTGCCGACGCAATTTTAGAGTCTAGCTGCCAAGGATAAAAAGAAGACGAAAAGCTTATTTTTCAAATCGACTAAAGTGGTTGAAAAAAATCGCGGTCAATGTCAGCAGCCTATAAATTAAGAAGTATAAGCCAAGACTGCGACGACTATTTGCCGAGAATTCCTGTCGACCAAAAAACATGCGATTGGCTAAATACCGGCAAGGCTCAAGATTTATACCGGTTTGACAAGGAACACAGTACCAAGGGCGAAAAATTCTACAAATTTCAAGAAATCCACCCCCCGGGCCCCACAATGTAAACTGAAAAGGAAATTCGTCGTCGAAAGTATACCTGAACTTGTCGGAAAAATAAGTAGAATTAACATCGCACTATACATAAAGATTCAGTTTCGTCTTTCTAATCAGATCAAAAAAAAAACTAGAGCAGAAAAAGTCTGAATCGGAATGTTCTACTCTACTAGTATTCAATAAAATTGTTTTAACAATTCAATTTTAACGACATTATTCAACAGTTTATGTGATGCGTAATATCAAGACGTAAACAAATTGATTGATTGATTTTTTAATTTATAAACAAGAAAACAAACTTTTAGAAATGATCAAGAGATAGGCTTTTTTTAGTTTTTTTTTTTTTTTTAGTTTAATACTCTTTATTATATAAACCAATTTTTACATATATTAAACTACATGAGCAAACCTTTTATAATCATACTACCATTCTTCATACATGTAGTCATACCTCTGACTGCAGGAAAGCCCGAATGGGCCTGTGGGGGCAGGTAGGCTACCCCAAAGACAGATTATTCTCTACTTTGTTGGATTTTATTCAACCATAAAATGATTAAGCGACAACACTGCTTTTCGCTTCGGTTCGTGAAACGAAAGCATACGATAGTTTTCTCTTCTGAATAAACAGAGCCTTAGATGTTGGACGACGACGACGAGACTTTGAGATACAAAGCAAATCGACGAAGTCGGACACACTCGCAACTTAAAATTCCATACAGTCAATATTCACCAAAATTTGCCAATCCCTGCGGCAGTTATCAAGTTCAAATGAGACAGACAGTCGAACTTTAAGATACAAAGCCAATCGACGAACTCGACCACACTCTCAACTCTCAACAAAGTCCCTACACAAAATTTTCATCCAAATTAATAAATTCCTGCGGCAGTCATCAAGTTCAAATGAGACAGACAGACGGACGGATCTATGGTACCAAAGATATCCCTTACTTTTGCACGATCACACGCCACTTACAACATGGTCCGCCAGTGCTCGCGAAATCAGTCCTAAAGGTAATTAATAGTGCCTCCGAAGAGCTTTTTTCCCCAACTTCCATATGCGTCCAGTCATTGCTCCACCACGCCTTATATTATATTCGTTTCAGTTTTTTTGTTCCGGTACACGTCTTACTTACCGAACGATAAATCGCGATCTTGAGCTTTTGGACCTTTCGCCATAAAACAAACTCACTTGTCTGGCAGCGGTCAAAGCGGAGTGGAACGTCTAAACTTGTGCTCTTCGATCCGTATGGCAACTAACACTTTCGGAAAACTTCCCAGTCGGTGTCAGTTATTATGCCTGACTTCTCCTCCCCCCTCCCCGCTCACCGATGTCGGATCCGGAGCGGACGCCAAAATGATAAATCCAGGCAAATTAATTACTAGCCTAACTGGACGTACATCACCACGAGGAGTGGTCAAGGGTGAGGGATAACTCTTGTTTTGCTAAAAACTGAGACGAAAGGTAGCTAAGTCATGCCTCATCCGAAGAAAAACACTAAATCTTTTACTGACCTAGAACTGGGGGTCCTCGATCGCGTCCGGGTCGCTACGTCTAAGCAGCTGGGTCTTTTTTCTACCATTTCGCGCGAGACGTCATTTTCACCTAAAACGGAACTCCATCAAAAACGGATAATGATAACAATAATCTTTCAGCCATTGCACCAACAAAAAATCCGCGACAATGCTCCGCTAATACCAAGCGGTTGCTTACACCCGGTAATCTTGTATACTGTCTTTTGCATAATAGAGCCATAGACAGGTCCGTATCCAGGAAATTATTTCGGAGGGGGTTTTACCCGCGGGTTGGACCCAGTCAATTCCAAAAAGATAAAGATCACAGGTTAAAGACAATAAAAATCGACTATTTTTATATGTTTGGGAGGGGGTTCAAACCCCCTACCCCCCGCCCTTGATACGGCCCTGGCCATAAGACTAGTGCATTGCACGCTGCAGACCAAAGAGAATACAGGAGTTTCGAGTAAAGCTAAATGAATGAATGGCTTTTTCCGCGAAAATGACGAAACAAGAGAAGGAAAAAAGTACAAAGGTTATTCACTTACAATACAAATACCGACATTTTCCGATCTTGTGAGTGCCAGTTGCAGCACTCGTTCCGTTCTGGTCTTATGAATGCCGGGTCTTACGAGTTCCGATCCTGCGAGTGATAGTTATAGCACTCATTCGGGTTGAGAATTACATAGTCGAGGCACAGTAGTATATTATAAGTTCCTGATTCCATACATCAGGCTTCCTCGAGTAACAAAGATCATTTTTTTTTGCAATCAGGCCAGTTTGCAATCACAGCAAGAGCTACGAGCTCATTCGGCACTTTTTATGAGAAGTCCCTTTTAATAGCAGTTTTTGATTGGTAATGAGGACGTCCTGTATCTTCCCCCTCCCCTCCAACTCCCCAACGTGGCGGGTGCGTTTCGGGACCTATAAACGGAACATCTTGGGCATCTGCTTATGGCATTGTCCAGTTTTGCTCGAGCCGGATCGCCCTTTTGCACTGAAAACCGAATTTCCGGGAAACTTCCGAACCGATGTGCACCCACACGATTTCGCACGTAAAAATAAGCACGCGAAATTCTCTTCATTATGGGGAAACCTGCATGCGGGTACGTCAAAATTCCGGAGCGAAGGAGAAAATTCGCATCCGACTTTCGAGAATCAGACTGTGTGCACTTACCAACAGGCGAATTACAAGCCACCCTGTGACATAGCTTGTGCCAATCGGAGATGGCAGCCAACTTTATTTCTGTCGGACGGTTGGTTGATTTTACGGAGTTGTTGCTTCGCAACAGCGTTAATGATGACAGATTTAGTACCCACGATAAGACATCCTCTTAACTCGAGAATAAAAAAAAGATGGACAGCAATAAATATACACGTACTAACTCTCCGTGACAAATAAATTACACTGCATCACGGCAGGTGTCCCCGTCATCCTCACGCCGATAAAGCCGCTCTTTAGTCTATTTCAATACATTCTCCAGATATTTAGAATGGGTGCATGGGAGGGGGGAATAGACGGCTCACCTGGGGACAAAGAATATCTTTGCTCCAAAATCTTTTGAAAGGGTATTTCTGCGGTCAATTAAATTAGGAACGCCCAGTTTAATGAGAGCCTCTTCATGTGAAGTATTAAAGATAAGAATTTGATTAGCTCTGAGGACTTACCGTTACACGTAAGCTTCGCCGCAGCCACCTTAGCCCAGTTCTCGTCTTCATGGCGTTTCTTCCGATAGTCTTGTCCCTGCCCCGACTCTAAACGTCCGTTAGTGCTTCTCATTCTGTCTTCATCAATTGCAATTAATTTCCTCCTAAGGTCACGACATAATTGTAGCTTGGCTAAAAAGAAAGAGCATCACACAGATGAACGGATAAGGATTGTGCCGCAGGGAACCCCAAAGCTCCAAATTAAAGCATAGAACGGACGATGACTTAGTCTTCTGCCCTCCAAAGCTCTGCTGAACCAATCTGAAACGGATACATTCCCAATATCATTTCCCTCAATCATACGTAGCAGAGTCCCCTTCGTATCTACGCAACTTCGGTAAACTGGGGCGTGGCTTAGCGCGGTCCAGTCACGACTCACGATCGGCGCGTCAGACAGACTTTTTCAGATATGCTGATCATCATGTTTTGTTCAAGGAAGACTTTTTCTGTTGTAACTGGATCGAGAGTGTTTGGACGTGTTCCGCTGGGTCAATCATGTTTTCCAACAGTGAAGTGTCAACCCCTTTAAAAGCGAAAGCGGCGCAACTAGGTGTGTTATTTTTATTGCTTTGGGGATTACACATGGCGGCCCTGGTACAATATTTCCTATAGAGTCCCAGCTAATTCTACTGAGGAATTTTACTTCCCCAATGTTTGTACAGTAGGGGTATGATTATGTGAACAGTTACTTTAATGTGGACAGTGCAATTTTGGGCTAAATGGTAGAATGAAGATCCAAAATACCTATACAGGTGTTCTCAGATGCCCTTCTTACCTACTTTGGCTAACTGGTAGTTAGTTTTAGACGCATGAAAATGACAAAGTCCACTGTCAACAAACGTTCACATAAGCATACCTCTACTGTATGTATGCGCATCTATTTCCAAAACAGCTTTTATCCGTGTTACCACAAAAACAGACTCCCCTGAACAAATTCATGGTGATTGACGCAATATGTGGGGAAAGGTCTGTATAACCAAGAACAAATAATCAGATATAACCTCCGTCTCCCTATCTCTGTAATATGACCATGCGGAGTCGACATTTCCCCGTACCATGCCGATGCAAACGAGCGGAGTTTAGGAGCTACGCGGTACATCACGGTTTGTTACCTCTACATATAGCTATATCGCTGTGAAGCCGCGTAGAAGAAACTTTCAAATCAAAGCCGATGGGTTCTCTGGATGCGCTCCAGAGCGGGTCAGTGTGCCTCCTGCACTTGTTACTCTGCGATGAGCAACGCCGATGACGGAAGTAGACGGGTATCAACTTACCTCTACTCCGCTCAGTTTTCGGGGTACCCATAGTCGCTGCATGGAACCAAAGACGGAGGTTCTATCTGATTATATGTTTCTAACGCGCCGATCGAGCCTCCGGCGCTAATAGTGCGAACAAACGATAGAGATTTTCCGGTCAGATTTTCGTCACTTTCATCACAAAGTTCCAGCTCAGGAGCACCCGACCCTCATCCTGTGTCCAGGGCATTAGCCATGACCCTGCCAATCTACCGAAGTCAACATATTCTGTCGGAGAGACAACGCTACCATACACTAGAAGAACGATTATAATGACACTACTGAACCCCTCTCATTATTTACTTGGAAGTTCCAGTATTTTTAAACAGTTGAATATTCTAAACTAGGCAACAAAATACCAAGGCTGTGGCTGTGTTAAACCTTTTTCCAGGCCCTCTGACTTCCAGCAAAAACACGGGAAAACTAATATAACCGTTTTTCTGATGAATAAACTTCTCAAAAACAGGCATCGACAGCATGATACGCATCGGATGAAGCAAAACAAGGCAAGTGAGAAATAAGTGAGGTATTTAGGGGGGTTAAATAAACTAAGTTTATCCAGGTTCAAGAACGGATGAAGCGAATAGAGAAACAGATTGCATTAGTGTTACAGGCAAGACAGGTTCACTAAAGGTCATCAAGAGGGCTTCCAAGCCATCCATGATCGAACAACAATGATTGCCTTTGAAACTTGCTGACACAAATCCGCTGTTTTTTTCCTGCTGCGAGTTACATCCCAGCGGGCAGTTACATGTCTGGCCTGACCATGCCCCAGAGGCAAACGTACCTTCGGGTGAAGCGCATGTGATTTATCTACGTCACGGTCATTATTTTTTTTTTTTTTACGTTCTCCACTGTTTCCTTGCCGAAGACTGAAAAACTATATTTTTTATATATTTTATTTCATATCTTCCTTATACCTCGCTCTCCAAAATGGCGGTATACAAAATTGCTTACTTACATAGGCCTACTTTCTGTCGTAAAAAGTCGACAGATCAGGTGCTGAGCAATAACGATGAATATTTCTTAGGCCGTCAAAAGTACTCAAAAAGCGGTTTTGCTCTTTCACCAATAAAACCCCCAACAACCAGCGTGGAGCAAGCGAAAGAGGATTACCGGGGTACCCGACCTCACCAGATCAATGGCAATAGTTCACACAGTCGACCACCATGGCTAAACAAAAAAAAATATCTTGCCTTTTCTTTCCTTTTCAGTATCTCCAGATTCACTTATATCTGATGAATGAGATGAATTTAGAAGCTCGACAGGCTGAAAATACATAAACAATATTAGTTATCACAACATATACACGTGAAAGAACGGACCATAGTGCATTTTGTATATAACAGTTCGTATAGCTACTTTTGTGTCACTGTTACTCTTGTTATCCTAAACAAATAGGCGTAATCCTCTACAAAATTCTTCCGAAACAATTAGTATTCAACTTATCGTTTCGAAGAGTGCTTTTGAGTGTCTGAAGGTGATATGTGATCAAGGTGATCTGCACATGCTGGTAATGAAAAAGGATTTTCACGAAAATAATTAAAGGGGTGTCACTTTACCCCTTATACCATGATACCCTACGGTATCAGTTGCGAAATGCCAACCCCCTTATAAATTCCCTTTTAATGTATGTTTTCCTGCTTCACTTGCAAATTCTAATTTGGGAAGTTGCCAGAGGTTGTGTGGGAAACCTGGTTGGGGATCTAAAGGCACATTCCAGATTTTCTACAATGGATTCCACATTTTATTTTTGTCGAAATGAGTCTGGAAGGTGAAGCCAATACCAAAAACATTTGGTAGTTCGGGATGGAGCTTAGACGGTAAGTCATTTGAGATAAGCTCCAGCAATATTTCCGCTCATGTTGGCAAAGGTCTAGTAAAAGGAACCCTCTTGCTTGTTCTGCCTTTCATATTATCCCTTGCTGACTGATTGAAAGCTTCTGAAATTCCCACTTTCCCCATTGTTTCGTTTTGTACCTACGACTTTTTAGCGCTTTCTCGACCGAGCCAAGTTTTGTCAGTCTCGCAACGCAAACTTGCAGCAAGCTTCAAGGACCGCCGACAACTCTTTCACACATAAGGACATGATTAGCTTCAAAGTATTGTTTTCCATTTTGGAAGACACGGTAGACCATCAGGTCTATTTTCTGTTTTAGACTTATTTTATTTTGCTTTGTTTTCCGATTTTTTAACCACAGCACATTCAGTTTTCAAATATTTTGCGTCCTGACTGAGACAGAATTTCATGTGGAAAATATCGATTTATTATCGAAAAACGGTATTTCAGAGCCATTTCATCGCGAAAAGATCATTTCCAGTAAGAGCCGTGCTTTAAGGCTGTAGCCAGAACATACGAGCATGCAATCAGTTTGCCGGTTGCAGAATGCAAAATAGCGCACTTTAATCCAAGAAGTTTCAACTAATTTTCAATCAGTTCTTCAGTGACAAAATTAAGAAATTTAACGTTCTATATAAAAATGTGCTGTCAAAGTATGAAAAAGTGTGTTGAGAGTGACATTTTGTTCTCTTTCATGTTTTCATTCGTGCCTATTCCGATATTTTAACACACCACTATATTGCATACAATCAATTTACTATTATAAGGAAATCTTTGAGGTCCCTGAGCTAATCTTCAACGACGCTGCATTGCAACATCATAAACTATCAACTTTTTCTGGGAGTGTGCGACCCATGAATTAACTAGAGACAGGGCGGCACTGCAACCAAAAGTTTAGACATCACAAGTCGCGATAAACTCGAAGTCGGCAAGTCTCGATCAAGATATGAAGCGCCAAAACTTTCAATCCAAGACTTTGATTGCAATGGCATGCATTACTGGCTTCTCATACATTATCTCTAATGGCAAGGAGCGGGGTCTCCGGATTACAGGAACTATATTACTGTGTTACAGATCAGCAGCACCAACGCTGGCCACAAGATCGTTTGATGGCAATGAGCCTAGGCTAAGAACTGTCAGCTCTACCCTAGCTCTCAAAGATCTCTACCCTTCGTCACATCAGAAGCATTATAAACCTGGCCTCCCAGAATCGTTTCGGTGACCGAGATATTGGGCCCCGTCACTGCTCTTCTGAGTTCCCAAGTGACAATATTGAAAAATCAGTGTCTTGATCACTCATTCCTGAAAAGATCCCCTGACAGATCAAGGGGTTGCAAAATGTCCCCAAAAATCTGCACAAGCAAGTGAGATCACTGCTCAGATGAATTCGCCTTAGATGGGATCACTGTTAGTTTGGCCCGATTCTATCAGACTACTCTCTGCCAAAATGGGTCTTTATGTTGTATTTAGTTTGCAATAAAGATAATTTGACCTTGAAAACTGACGCGGTTAGCGAACTGAGTTCACAAGCCCTTTCGTCTGTAGCTCAGTGGTAGAGCGACGATCAAGAAAACCAAAGGTCCTGGGTTCGAATCCCACCGGAAAGACACGAGTTGCCGGTAAGATTCCGTACTCCTGTATGTCTCGACATTCGACACGATACTGGCTTTGCCGGAATAGGAAAGGAAATTGACAACACTGCAAGTTGGCACCTTAATTCTGCCTGAGGCAGTTTCATCGGAATCGGTACGTTACACTGGTCATGGGACAGAGCGATCGGAAGAAAAGATGTAACTAAACATTAATAAACAAGACTACAGGACACTTTGCAGAAAAAAGAAGCTAATACACATAGCTAATTACTAAAAGAACTGATTATTCATGACTAAAACTTCGAAACTCAAAGTTCTTCACCTATACATTTACACACACAAACGACCAAAATCAGTGCTATTAACCCATTTCCAAGTCCCACCCCCCCCCCCCCAAAAAAAAAAAGATAAAATTTTAAGCAGCTGCATCACTCTTTACCCTCTGCACAGTCAAAACTTGACTTGAGGAAACTAACAGGATAGCCTACACGATTGCCATGTAAAGACTTCTACTACTTATACACCACCGTAATCCCATTACATAGTCAAAATGTTGTCAGAATGATCCGAAGAAAAGATGTAGCCTAGCATGTCCCCTGTTTCTGCATATTCAATAACTTGATCAAGCAATGTGCCACTTTCAATTTCCGTTTTTGCTTTTTTTTTAAAGCAAAGATATCGCCTACAATCAGTAGGTGCATTTTTGTTCTCTGGTTGGTCTCTGGTCTCCTGCCAGTTAGTAATTTTTGTGTTTTTTCGCACGCCAGAGAACTGAGAACAGAGACCTGAGTCCGTTTTTGTTCTCAGTTCTCTGGTGGATAAGCCTCACCAGAGAACTGACTTCGCTACTCAGTTCTCTGGTGACCATCCACCAGAGAACTGAGAACAGAGAACTGAGAACGAAAACGTCATTTTTTGGCAAAACAGAGAACAGAGACCAGAGAACTGAGACCTGAGAACCATGAACAAAAATGCACCTAGTATAATCTCTACACCAAATAAATACTACCGTCCACTTCATCAAGAAGTGTTTGGTTCTATACCAGAACTATTCATCTGAGTCTCCTCACCAAATCTGGTCCACTCTGAAATTCCGAATTTATCGGTGTTGGGAATCGTCCTATTCCATTTCACTTTATCTAAATATTCCGCGCTTTTCCCGAACGCCATCTAGCAGTATTGGGTCAAGTTAATAGTAACACATCTTCACAGAAGTGCTACCAGTTCAGTTGGTAGACAGCCTTCAACCAGATTAATGGCTTGTAATATTTGAAGTGGATTTGTTGTATTTTTAAGGTAAACCATTTTGGATTGTTACAATAGTTATAAAATAAGATATACTGAAATTATAAACTTTGAATTAAAGTATTCATTCTTAAAGTAAAAGATTTATTATTTATAGGGTTCGTGACTACACTCATTCTTGAATTTCCTGACTACATTCATTCTTGAAGACTAACAGCATCTCGTAATCTTTACCTCTATAGCGATCTCACAATCAGACTCATCGGACAATAAGGTTCATTCGTAAATGTCCGGCTTCGACCGGATTATGGCCGGAATATTGGCCGAGGCGAAAAACGAGAATTAATTCGATTCAGAATATCCTTCTACAAATATATCAAACTTTTTGGGATCCCAAAACGTAAGTGGAGGGATACCTATGACATCGCAAAAGTTGTCCGTCTGTCCGTCCGTCTGTCTGTCTGTGAGCACGATAACTCTCGAACGGAATGAGATATTTGATGAAACTTGGTGGGAGGCTTGTTTGATCAAGGGAAAGGTCGAGTTCGTGCGTGGGCTCTGTATCCCTATATTTAAGGGTGGGGGAGGGGTTTCAAATTAAGGGGCAAAAATAAATATTTTTAAAAGCTATTGAGATAGTTGGTTTAGGGGTAAGGAGACATGCTGAATCCGAATATGAAAGTTATTTTCTCGCCGGACAAGTAGTTCACCCGGAATCCGGCGAAAACCGGACCCAAAATTTGTCGACCTATTTTCGGCTATAGCAGTCCCTATCCCTTTATTCTCAAACCAGTATAGCTCTGCGCATGGATGACTTAACTATTTATTCTACGGACGTCGGAGAGATCTAGTGTAATCGAAGGTCGAAAGGGTTGATATATACTGTTCAAACGAGGAAATATGTTGTTCAAGCAAGGATGTTCTTCAATGAGGATTCACTGGTAAAGTAGCCTACAGGTCAAGTTCGTAGATGGGTCCTTTAGTCCTATCTTTAGAGGCAGAGGAGGGGTTTCAAATTTACGGTAAAAACATGTATGTTATAAGATATTCATTGAGGGGGTAAGGAGGTCCGCTGAATCCATATCTGAACTTGGTTCTCTTGCTGGACAAATGGTTCATCACGAATTCGGCTGAAACTGGAAATATGGTTGAAGCTCAAAGTTGTTTCTGAAATCGATTAGAGATTCGGTATCGGGGCAAGGAGACATGCTGAATCCATTTTTGAACTTTATTTTAACAGTAAAAATCTTCAAGGAATCTGACGAAGACTGAAATGTGAATAGAGTAAAGTTGCGGAAAGTAAAAATGTTGCATGGTGACAGATGAAGTACGTCCAGTACAACTAGGAATTAAGCTAGTAAATGCAACATTTGAAGGTTGTGTAGCAAACATACGACACGACAAAACTACGATGAAAAAGTATACTTATTTCCTAACTAACGTCAGAGCATGTTTTTCGCAGACAGTTAAAGTGCACCGACGCTGAAAAACTCATGTTGAAGAATGAGTGATCTGGCCGTAAAAGACAATTATTCATAGTTACACTTATGATAACTGCAGGTAAATGAGAGTCTTGAGCAGTATTTTGACACTGTTGGGATGATCGATCCAAAACGCGATGGGTGCGACTGCAGTTAGCAAAATATAAATTCAAATTTCGAGTCTCAACTGTCTTGGCAGATTTAACAAAGTGGGATCCAATCGTTTTCGGAAGTGGTGTAATTAACCATTTTGAAACTCAGGATCTAGACTAGAAGTTACACACTCGCATGCATAATTTGTGTCAAGAGGAATAATTTACACCATATCATGTTCAAGCATATTGCAGGAAGTATGATAGAAAAGCCGTGGGTAACTCTTCAGCGGTCTGGCAAATCCCCATTATATTTCAATTTCACCTTTTTAGATGATATTTATTAATAAAGAGAAACAGAAATGAGATTAATACTTCAAATATTTAAAATACCTTCACCCCCCCCCCTTGGGTACGTAACAATCCTACAGTTTAAGATCCTACCAGTTTCAACTGAAAAACGCTCAGATCTCACACTATTCCTACAATCGGAAAAGCAGTATCTACGTATTTGCTTTGTGTTCTACGAACATGTTTCCTGCATCGTAATTTATTATAAGTGTTTTTCTCCCTTTTTTGTATTCCATTCTGTACTCCATCTTTACCATTTTCGCATTAGGACGGGTAAATAAACATACATATATATATAGACGCTATTTTTGCTTATTCCAATACTTCCGTTTTTCACCGGAATCTGGCCAAGATTTCTCCCTCAGTTAAACTCACAACACGTCATGTTTTATATTGTCCGCTTGCATTCTTATGACTTTGTCAAAGATTCTCGTTTTCTTACAAGATTTCTAAGCCCATTCGTAAGAGGTACAAAGATCTTCTACGAGCATGCCTGTGCCGTTAACCTGAATGTCAAATTGCATAAGAACGTTTCAAACCGTTCGAGAGTTAGCTTGCTTAAAGCCAGGCTTCACCTTCCAGACATTCAGAATCTGGCGCTTCCGCATAGTCAAGCCAACCCTTCCGGATTTGTGTTATAATTATGATAGCTAATTTGCTATTCTTCAACATTGTCTAAATGTCCCTTTTAGTTATATTTAGTTCCCAATCACAACTGTCAATCACTCTTCCTTTTTCTCCTACCCCATTTCATTCGCATATTTATTGGGCCTCTCAAATGTGTTGCCTCGACGACACCCTTCCAGATTCCGGAACCCGGGGTGTCCAACACCCCGGACTTGACCTGGGTTCATCTTCCAGATCCATCTCGACGAAGACGGATGTCTGGAATCCGGAGTAAAAATCTGGAAGGCGAAGCCCGGCTCTTATAGTCAGGCGGACAGACGGACGGGCGAAGTGATATAATAGGTATCGGTCCTAAGTACCAGGTCTCTTGAGTCTTCATTAGTTTTAAATAAACAGATACGAATTTTACTCGGTCCGGTGTTTCGGCCAGTAATCCAGTGTAACTGAGGATTATACTACACTGCTACTACGTACACTAACAATCAGAAGATATAAAATGAAATATGGAAAAGGCAAATTCTGGTTCTCTCCCATTCGGGGATTTAAAGTGCCATAAAAAGTCAAGTTGCGTTCTAGTCCTTACTTTTGCCTTATGGTTCGTTGCGTGATTTAGATATGAGTAGGGAGATATCTGGGACAGAAATGTCGGAAGAGGAGACTTTGGTAAGAAATATGGGAAAGACAAATTTTGGCTACCTTTGTCGGTTCGGGAGATTTCTCAAGCAGGCTACGCAGCATCGGGAGCGTTTTCTGGGTGTCAGGGGCGGAGTAATAGTGGTTAGTTTTTGGTGTTGATGATATTATGACTAAAATTGGTGAGTGTTATTTCTAACTCTTTTTTTCTTCCATGACCCCTCCGGCTTATGGGGGAAACAATTTAATTCATTCGGTAATAATCAGGTCCATTACTACTGGTGTACCGACTCTCTTTCTTACTTTCCATATCGCCTCGGTTTTAAAGGAACAAAAAACTTGACTCAAACTTGGCTCAGGGAGCTAGCTGACATATCAAGAATGTACCCTGAGTCGATATTGAGAGTTAGAAAAATTCTTGTTACGACCATTGCAGTTTCCGAGCATTTTCCGAGAGTTCGACTTTTGAGTTAGTAGAACAAAAAAAAAAAAAAAAGCAAAAGGTTTGTGTGCCGAGAGTAGGACTCGAACCCACGATCTCTGCCCCAATGGCATTTTGAAACAAAGTAATACAATGTATTTCAACAGTGTTGCCACCGGTAGTACAACTGTGCTCACAATAGAACTTTATTTTTACTTTGGCAGCAGATTTTAACAAAAAAGTAGTTGTCAGGTTTTATTTCCAAGGTGACTATGACCCAGCAACACGTCCTGAGTACTTTTCTTGTTTGGTTTTACTTTTTTCCTTTTGCCCAGTGAATTTATTTTAGTAAAGTGGCAACCCTGTATGTTGATAACACAGACAATCGCGAACTTTTACAGTGCACGAGTGCGTAACTAAAGTGCATAAGCGGCAAGGCCCTGCCAGCTAGCTCTGGGAACAATAAGGAGGGGTTTCGAGATAACAAAGATGGGGGGTCCTGTCGACAATAAGTCCCTGTACATTTATCTAAGCCCCCCAGGCCGGTTTGATGGCCGAAAGTTGCCTAGTCAAGTTTACTGTTCCTTTAATATAAACTAATACAACCAGTTTATTGTAATTTTAATAACGCCCGATGATAATTAGTATCTCGTCAACTTTCAAAATTTTCTGAAGCGAGCCAATGCCCCGGTCTCGTTCTACATCATCTGGGACTATCCGGTAGCATTTGTCATAAAATATTAGCAAAAGAAAGCATCAGCAGAAGAGGATTAATGTTTGTCCAAGGTTTCAAAGGCTGTATAAGGCAGTCGACTTGCTAGGCTTCAAGAGACAACTTTCTGAGCCCTTCAGTTTAATTTCAATCTTAAAGAATTGCTTCGAGATGAAAAAAGAAAATGAAAAGCATTGTAAATCTAAAAAAGGCAACGAAAATTAAACCGAAACAAACCTTTTCGTCACATTCTCGTCGTGACTTGAACGAAAAATCGCAACGTTATAGCCTCATACAGTACTAATCGATTAAAAAAACGTGATGAAACACTCACGACGGCACTAAAAATAAAGTCGGAACCGCGGTTGGTTAATTACTATGGTATCGTCTAATAATTAGCATGAATAACCGTTTGAGAGGGCGGTGTCGCCATCTTTGAAAAATAATCGATCCATTCACCAACGCCTGACACTGAATAATGTGCTTTTCTAGTAAGTGGGTGCGGTACCAGCGAAAAGTCACTGACTTTTCTAGTGTTTAGGTATGCAAGTTCGAGTGTAAGCATCCCAAACCCCTATTATGGCACAGGTTCACTCGGTTCATCTACCTTTCACATTAAAACATTTAATAATACATTTAAAAGTTACAGAATTTAGGAAACAGCCTCTACATCCCTTTAGTGACTCTATATTGGCACATTCTTGTCAAGCACCGTCAATGTTTAAGCTGAAATTATTTATGCTTTTTACTGGAATAGCTCGTGCTCATAATGTCTGGTTTTAAAAGGAAGGAGGATAGCGGACCGAACTTGGGTAGGAGCTTTTTCTAAATTATAATTAATCTCTGTTTCCGTTGTTGATTTTGTAATAATTCACTGTGACATTAAGAATTCGTATTCGTAGCGCATTTCGTGAAGTTTTAATAGGCAACTCAGAACCATCCGGCAGTGGGTCAAGCTGGATAGATCGGTGTTTCAATTTTTAGTTTCATTTTACTATATTTACAGGAAAGCACAAAAGGAGTGCTTGGCTAGGACAGGGCACTAACCGATATTAATTAAATTAATTTCATTAATTAAATGAAAAGTTCTCTGGCAACAGGTCAGGCTGGACCAAACGACAGAATCCTAAATACCAGATCAAAAACATACTATGGTAACCAAAGTTGCCACACAACTTTATGTTGTTCACCCCGGCGAATCAAGCTGAAACTCGTTTCACCTGTTTATGGCACTTGCCTTACGGCCAAGTGCCATATACCGATCACTTTTCCGTCGGTCGGTCGGTCGGTCGGTCGGTCCGCTGATCGCGAGTTAGGGTACTTCCAGATGTGCTAGGACGATGAAACTTGGCAGGCATGTTAGGGACCCGACCAAACTAACTTGGAAATAGTCGTTTCCCCGATCCGACCACAGTGGGGGGAGTGGAGGGAGGGGGAGTCCGGAATATTGACGTATTTATAACTTTTGAACGGGGAATCTGATCTTAATGAAACTTGATATTTGGAACGACCTCGTGTCTCAGACGTCACACTCAAAGTCCGGAATAGATCCGGTGACTTTGGGGGGAGTCGGAGGGGGGAACCGGAAATCGTGTGACATGTACGTTCAGAGTGGACGGATCGGGATGAAACTTGGTGGGAAGAACAAGCACAAGCCCTAGATACATAGTTGACAAGACCGGACCGGATCCGAGCACTGTGGGGGGAGTCGGAGGGAGGGTTCCGGAATACCGGTGATCCCGACTTAAAATGCTTACACATGTGCTAGGACGATGAAACTTGGCAGGCGTATTAGGGACCCGACCAAACTAACTTCGAAATAGTCACTTCGCCGATCCGACCACCGTGGGGGAGTGGAGGGAGGCGGAATCCGGAATACTGACGTATTTATAACTTTTGAACGGGTAATTGGATCTTAATGAAACTTGATATTTGGAAAGACCTCGTGTCTCAGATGTCATACTTCAAGTCCAGAATGGATCTGGTGACTTTGGGGGGAGTCGGAGGGGGGAACCGGAAATGGTGTGACATGTTCAGAGTAGACGGATCCCGATGAAACATGGTAGGAAGAACAAGCACAAGCCCTAGATACATAGTTGAAAAGACCGGACCGGATCCGAGTACTGCGGGGGGAGTTCGAGGGAGGTTTCCGGAATCCGGGGATCCCAACTTAAGATGCTTACACATGTGCTAGGACGATGAAACTTGGCAGGTATATCAGGGATTTTAACTTAAGAACAGTCGTTTCTCCGATTCGACCATCGTGGGGAGAGTGGATGGAGGGGGAATCCGGAGTCTTGAGGTTGTCCAACATTTGAACGGATGATCGGATCTTAATGGAACTTGATATTCGGAAAGAACTCAGATCATGTCTCAGATATCCCATTCCAAGTGGGGACATGATCCGATCAATGTGGGGGAGTCGGGGGGGGGGGATTTTTGTGACACGCTTGGAATACAGCGATTGGGATGACACTTGGTGGGAAGAACAAGCGTAAGCCCTAGATACATCAGTGACAGAATCGGACCGGATTCGGTCACTCTGGGGGGAGCTCGAGGGGGGGGGGGGGTCCAGAATTCCGGGGATCGAAATTTAAGGTACTTCAAGATGTGCTAGGACGATGAAACTTGGCTTGAACATTAGAGAGCTTAGAAATAGTCAGTTCCGCGATCCGACCATCCCTTGTACTCTTGTTTACCGCGAAGTACAAAAAATACTTTTGAGCAAAACCTACATTTTCATGATCCCCATGAGCCCATGATCATTTTTGCCTCAAGGGTTTTGCTTAGAAATGAATGTCTACCACCCTTAAAGTGCGCATCTTGACCGAAAAGTAAAAAAAAAATACTTTTCACCAAACCATATATTCATGATCCTAAAGGACCCAAGATCATTTTTGACTCAAGGGTTTTCTTTACAGATGAATTTCTAGCGCCCATAAAGTGCGCATCATCACAGCCAAGTGCAAAAAAATTAATTTTTTCTACCAAACAATATGTTCTTGTGACTTTTCTCATCTCAAGGGTTTTGCTTACAAATGATGATAACGAACCCACGAATTGGCGAATCCCTTCTTTCATACTTTTACCAAGCCTTGCAAGTGCCATATGAGCTTACAGCTCTTGTTTTAACTCCTTGTCGCCTATTGGATGATTTTGGTTTTCAATAGCCACCTGGCTTTTGCCCCGACGCCACTCGCCGCCTCAACGTCCTCTGGCGGCGGGGGAAGCTGGACCAATTGGCGCGACTCGCGACGCCAGATCTAGTAACGGATCTGAACAGATACGGATCGAGAAGCAAAGGCCTGTTTGAATCTTCTTCTGCCTTAAGGAACAGAAAACTTGACTCAAACTTGACTCGGGGAGCTAGCTAACATATCAAGAATGTACCCTGGGTCGATATTGAGAGTAAGAAAAATTCTCGTTACGACCATTGCAGTTTCCGGGCAGTTTCCGAGAATTCGACTTTTGAGCAAAAGGTTTGCAAAAGCAAAAGGTTTGTGTGCCGCGACTAGGAATCGAACCCCGGCCGTCTAGTCGGGGAGGTCGTTACTCTGTAGTCTACATGTAAAAAGGCGAACTTTTACAGTACATGAGTGCATAATTACAGTGCATAAGGGGCAAGGGCCTGCCAGCTAGCTTTGGGAACACTAAGGAGGGGGTTCGAGACAGTTCGAGATGACAAAGAAGGGGGGGCCTGTCGACAATAAGACCCTGTATATTTATCCAAGCCCCTGGGCGATTCGATGGCCGAAAGTTGCGTAGTCAAGTTTACTGTTCCTTTAAGAGCTGAGAGACAGTAGGAGTCTAGAGTACTCCTGCTAAATCTGCCGTCCCGAAATTACAGACGGACACACTGGCAGACTGGAAAGTATCTAGAACAGAGTGGTCAAGGTCTTCCTCGGCCCATTGTACACTTATTACGAAGGCAGACTGGTCAAGCTTGGTGTCTCTACTCTCTCTGATAGGCGACACAAACTGATAATGGACTTCGGACGTAAGTACCTGACCTTAGACCTTCACAGAACTTGCCGGATTATGAAGTACCGAACCCAACTCGACCGAACACCAGACTCAAAGCAGCAACTATAAACTGTACGAAACTTATCCGCCCAAACACAGATTCAACCGACAAGTCCTTCGTACACCACTTCAACTCTATGCTGTAATTGATTAAGTAAATTGTATATATCAATTGTAAATTACGGATTTGTAAAGTTATTGTCAAAATATTGACATGTTCGTATTACACGTAAGCTACTAGTGGTTAACTGTACGTCGATCCAACGCTAGCGGTGTTAGTTATTGGGGGGAGGCTTGGTTGGTAAAAGTAATGGGAAGTAAATTATCTGGTGATACTGAAAAGTTGGGAAGATTCCTTTCGGTTTCGGTAAACCACAGAGAAAGGTTCCTGTAAAGGAATATGTAAAATAGTTATCACTTATTTGGTTTTTGTTTTTGATTTTTGTTTTTGTTTTTGTTTTTTTGTCATTTTTTTCCCATGGCCTCTGAGCTTTTAGTGGAATAAATCTTATCTTATATTATACGAGCTGATACGGAAATTAAAGGTTATATTTAGCCTTTGATTCTCCTTCTTCCTTGACAAATTTCGACGTTCGAAGACTTGTCCAGAAGACTGGCCCAGATTCAAGAACGAATCTCGACAACAGACCCAGAACGGATTCGGGTCCCAACGACGACACCATATTCCTTCCACTCCAATTCACCGAAAACAGGCTCTAGGTGTCAGGGAGCCGGTCGCTGGAAAAATTTTGCATGTCTTCTGAGTCGTTTTCGACACGAACGTCGGCAATAATTATAGTATCGATGAATACTGAGAAGGCGATTGAACTCATTATGCCGATTCTTAGTGAGAGAGTGACAAGCTCGTTGATGTCGACAAGAAACTTAACGACGGCACCCACCTCTTGCTAGTAAAGATGATTTGCTTCAGTCTTACGGCGGAATTTATTCTGGCTTCTGGTCCGAGAAAGAACCTCGAACGTTCCATGTACGGAGTGGATGGGGGGAACGCTTGTTCCACTGAGGAAGTCTGGTTAGCAAGCATTCCCTTATTTGTATTTATGTTTACTAATCTGAAAACCAAATGATTTTCTTTTTTATCCGCAAAAATAACAGCACAGAGAAGCGCAATATATAAAAGATAACATCACAGCAGACACTAGAGGTGACTGTTGGGAATCGTCCATTTCACTTCACCTCTTTGAATATTTTGCGCTTTGTACGATTCCAACGCCATCTATCAGTAATGAATAAAGTTAAACAGTAATACATCTGGTTAGAAGCGCTACCAGTTCAGTGGATGAACAGCCTTCAACCAGATACATGGCTTATATTTTGTAAAGTGGATTTGTTGGAATTTTAAGGGTTCGTGACTTCATTCATTCCTGACTTCGTGACCTATACATCTGTAAATAGTTGTACAATAAACGTTGTGTAACGTTACGACAGACGAATTGGCGTGGCAGTTAAGGTCTTCCCAACAGTGACTCAGAAGATAAGCTCCGATCTGCGGGGAAGCTTAGATGGTTTGCTGAAGACCGGAAGATTTATCCTGACATCAAATATCCATTTTTATACCATGGGGGGATAAACTGATGTATTTGACAAAGCAAAACGAATAAGTCAGCTACATTTTATTGGAGCTATATTTTCCGGCAAGAAGTTCACAAAATCAGATATTGAAGGACGAATCTTTAAGTGTTTTACTATAAGTTCATTTTCCAGCTTGAGCCTGTAGAGGACCCTTGCCAAGAAGGGCCGAAATATAGCTCCAATAAAATGCAGCGTTCTGCTTTGTCAAATATGATTCGCAGTCAGCTTGGGCTGAAGAATATCAAACTGATGTGCTGAAGTATAAAAAGGAATCAAATAAATAAATAATAATAATAATAAAAAGAGCAGGAAATCTTCCAAATCTTTAAAGGGCCGAAACACGAAAATCAGACTACGAAACAATTTTTCACTTTAACAGGTTTATAAACCCTATGAAAAATTCATATTCTCTGATTAATGACTTAATGACGGCAACCACAAAATCGGCTTTGACCGTTAGATCGGTTTTGAAAAATGGTGAATTTTGAAAAAAATTAATAGCAATTATTTTATTTGTGTGAAAGATCTTTCAGACTTGCGGTAGCTCTATGTAATCTGAAGTATTTTGCAGCAGAAAATAAAAGTCAAATTAAAGCCATTCGGTTTAATTTGTTTTCATCTTTTCCTCAGTTGCTTTAGCACGCTCAAACGGCAAAATTATGGCGTTGTTGGTAATAGTTTAATCTCCTAATCGTCCAAAGTCTCCCAACATACGAACACAATACTGAAAAATAAAAAGCAGGCAAAAATTTAACGATTCTGATTTAGTTTCTATGTCAAATGAAACCTAAGCACTTGGCTCTTAGCACATAAGCCCACTCTTAGCCCACTTGACCTTTTTATATCCAAAATGCAAAACCAAGTTAGTCCAAAATTTAAAGAAGTGTTCAAAGAATACTTTTTAAATTGTTGATTGATGTGAAAAACAAAAGTGTACTTCGAGCAAAAACTGAACCCCCTTCCTTCGACTTACAAGCAGGATGACGTTCGAGCCTATGGCAACTAAGTTCCGACTTCTAAATTCAAAATTATTTCTGATATATTCGTCACGGCAAAAGTACCTTGTATGAGTACAGTCTCCGCCAAAATATTTAAGCATACCGCTACTCTAAAATGGAGCTTTCAGTGTCCACAAAAGAAAAGTCGGTAGCAATATTATCAATTACCCATCGCACGTCGGAGAATAAATTTTGGTCCAAAAAAATGCTGACTCGTCCCACACGTCCCGCACTTGGGTAACACGATTTCTGTGATCCGTCGCGAGACAAGAGAGACAATTCCCAAATCAATAACCATATCAGGCAGACAAGAGCGCCATTGATTTGCCACCCACTTCTTTCTATCATGCGACAAAGTCGTCGACGATGACTCAGGACGATTGGAGACAAAGGAATTCAGAAAGAGCAAAACTTAGATTCTGATGCATTGTCCAACCAAAGAAGGCAGTAACCGAACAAGGAGCCAGACCTTCTTTGTCTCAACGCAGTATCGAGCAGTACCTCACTTCACCAAAGGAGCTGCCAACATGGCACCAGAACGTACATGCCTTACTCGGAAAAAAAATCCGTTCCATGATTTATCCGAGCACAACTGAAAGCCTACTCCGTTCTATTGGTAGCAAAACGTCTTGCAGCAAACTCGATGAAAAAGGAAAATGCTACACCATCATAGAAAAACAACGAATTTTCCAGGCGAGAATTTCAGAAAAATCACAGGCGAGTACTAACAACCAGAAACGTGGAATGGCATTATCACTGAAACAAAGTCCAAATCCGAAGCAGTTCTCCACAGCAAAACCATGGACCAAAATAAAATCTAGCACCGATTTGAATATCGAGCAACACCAAAATCAGGTTAGAATATTAACGTTTTATCCCAGGAACGAATTTTGCATAAGGTTTTAAACTTGTCCCCGCTTTTTATGGCACTTGCCTTCCGGCCAAGTGCCATATACCGATCACTTTTCCGTCGGTCGGTCTGTCGGTCTGTCTGTCTGTCGGTCGGTCGGTCGGTCTGTCGGTCGGTCGGTCAGTCCGGTGATCGCGAGTTAGGGTACTTCCAGATGTGCTAGGACGATGAAACTTGGCAGGCGTATTAGGGGCCCGACCAAACTAACTTGGAAGTCGTCACTTGCCCGATCCGACCATCGTGGGGGGAGGGAGGGTAGCCGGAATCCGGAATTTAGTGACATGGATAACTTTCGAACGGGTAATCTGATCTTAATGAAACTTGATATATGGAAAGATACCATGTCTCACATGTCCCAACTCAAGTCCGGACCAAATCCGATGAATGGGGGCGGGTCGGAGGGGGGAACCGGAAATCATGTTAAACGCTTAGAGTGGAGCGATCGGGATGAAACTTGGTGGGAGGAACAAGCACAACCCCTAGGTACATCATTGACAGAACCGGACCGGATTCGTGCACCGGGGGGGGGGAGTTGGAGGGAGGTTCCGGAATTCCGGTCATACGGAGTTAAGATACTTCCAGGTGGGCTAGGACGATGAAACTTGGCAGGCAAATCAGGGACACGACCAGATTAACCTGGAAACAGTCAGCTTCCCCATCTGACCATCGTGGAGGGAGTGGAGGGAGGGGGAATCCGGACTCTTGAGGTATGTATAACTTCCGAACGGGTGATCGGATCATAATGAAACTTGATATGTAGAAAGACCACATGTCTCGGATGTCCCATTTCAAGTCCGGACCGGATCCGATGAAGCTGGGGGGGGGGGGTCGGAGGGGGTCCGGAAACCTTGTGACGTGCTTGGAGTGGAGCGATCGGAATGAAACTTGGTGGGAAGAACAAGCACAAGCCCTATGTAGATCAGTGACAGAACCGGACCAGACTCGGGTATTGTGGGGGAGTTAGGGGGGAGGGTCCGGAATTCCGGTGATCGCAAGTTAAGATACTTCCAGACATGCTAGGACGATGAAACTTGGCTTGAAAATTAGAGACTTGACATGATTGGCTAAGAAATAGTTAGTTCCCAGATCCGACCATCCCTTAAAGTACTAATGCTAACCGCAAAGTATAAAAAATACTTTTAAGCAATATATACATTTTCGTTATCCCTATGAGCCCATGATCATTTTTGCCTCAAGGGTTTTGCTTACAACTGAATTCCTTAAAGTACAAACAATACTTTTGAGTAAAATATACATTTTCATGCTCCTGGTGATCATCTTTTTTGCTTCAAGAGTTTTGATTACAGATGATTTTCTAGCGCCCTTAAAGTGCGCAAAGCCAAATGCATTGCCAAACGATACAGTCTCGTGATTTCCAAGGACCCATGATCATTCTTATCTCAAGGGTTTTGCTTACAAATGATCAAAAGAAACCCACGAATTGACGAATTCCTACTATCATCCTCTGACCCAGCCTTGCAAGTGCCATATGAGCTTCCAGCTCTTGTTTATGTCACTTGCCTTCCGGCCAAGTGCCATACACCGATCACTTTTCCGTCGGTCTGTCGGTCGGTCAATTCAATTCAATTCAATTCAATTCAATTTAATTTCAAAATACTTTCCACGGACATGCCGAATAGCAGTATTATCGTCAATAGCCTATACACTAAAGACACAATCGTCAATTTGACCATAACTACAACAATTTTAAAACTCAAACGTACAATTCAGTGGTCATATTCACAATAATTCGTCATGGGCATTAAAAAACTTGACGAACGAAGGTACGAAACTACGCTCGTATCGCGAGTGAAAAACCCTTGTTGGTGCAAGGCGTGGTACCATCTCAGCCACAGCTCGTTGTGGACGAACTCGTGTAGGTTGATGTTCTGGTGGGATGATATCTCGGTGGATAGGGTTCGCTAGGATACTTTTACCAAATTTTAGGGAGAACTTAAGGCGGCGGGTGGATAGGGTTTCTAATTTAAATTCTTGGAGGAGGCTTATGTATGGGACTTTGGGGGATTTTGAAATTACAAGCAAGGCTCGGTACTGGATTCTCTCAAGCCGACCCGACTGCTCCTGCGTCAGTCCGAAATGCCACACGGCACAACAGTATTCTAGGGAGCAACGGATGAAAACTAAATAAAAGCGTAACAGGTGGTGGGGAGGTGTTCCATGACGGGATCACAATTTTAGGGACGCAATTCCCATGTTAGCCCTCTTAAGCATTGTGTCAACTTGTTCTCCCCACTTCATGTCCGACGTGAGGTATACTCCAAGTAACTTCAGCTTCCGTACTTGATAGGATATTGGTAGGTCGGGCTGAAATGAAGGATCAGACTCTAGAAAAGAAGCAGTTAAAACAACGGATTTTTCGAAATTTACGGTCATTTTCCAGTCCGGTGTTTGCGAATTAGGGTACTTCCAGATGTGCTAGGAGGATGAAACTTGGCAGGCGTATTAGAGACCCGACCAACCTAATTTGGAAATAGTCACTTGCCCGATCCGACCATCGTGGGGGGAGGGAGGGGAGCCGGAATCCGGAATTTAGTGGCATGCATAACTTTCGAACGGATGATCGGATCTTAATGGAAGTTGATATTTGGGAAGGCGTCGTCTCAGATGTCCCACTTCAAGTCCGAACCGAATCCGATGGATGTGGCGGGGAGTCAGAGGGGGGGAATGGAAATCATGTGAAACGCTTAGAGTGGAGCGGTCGGGATGAAACTTGGTTTGAGGAACAAACACAACAGGGACGTTTTCTGACGGTGACGTTCTGCCACGTATGGACGTTTCACCGGGGACGTTTTGTTGGTAATCCATCAATTCAGACACAAAAAGTCCTTGGAATATAAACTTGTGAAAACCACGATGGGTTCACTACTTCAGCGCGTCTAACCAATAGCCTATAGTCAAGAAAAACCAAAGTGTTGATCCAGGCAATAGCCATTCCTTAAAGAAACCGCAAAGATTTAGTAGTAGGCTATGTACGTTTTCGTTTTATGTTTTATTTAATTGGTTTATTTGTTAGTTAGTTTACGCTGTGATATAACTCATTGATCTCGCTTTTATTCGATATTTAATTTGGTAATATTTATTATTAAAGCACAACTCTTACTAAAAATAATATTTTCCCTATGAAATGGATCAGAAAAAACATTATCGAAAATACCATTACTTTCCATCTGAAATTAGCGATTTTCTTGTTAGCGCCTGTCGACTATGTCCAGCCTTCCTGCTCTCCGACCCGGCAGCTGGGCGCAAAACATTTGAAAACTGATCGCGCCGTGGTTCAAAAGTGTGAAAACTAAGCGGGATGATGTCCCTACGTCGACACGACACTCCGAAGACACGACACTACATCGAAACGAAAAAACCGTCAGTACATCGACACGTCACTACATGGACAGTCACTACGTAGACACGACGCTACATGGAAAGTCACTACATAGACACGACGCTACATGGACAGTCACTACAGAGACACGACGCTACATCGAAATTCTTTGATTTTCGACGTAGTGACGGATTTTGTCCTCTGAGTGACGTGTCGACGTAGTGTCGTTCGACGTACCGTCGTGTCTCCGTAGTGTCGTTCGATGTACCTTCGTGTCTACGTAGCGTCGTTCGATGTACCGTCGTGTCCTCGTAGTGTCGGCTTTTGCTTGTCGACGTAGTGTCGGGAAAATTGTCTATGTAGCGTCGGATTTTTTCCACTCTGTGACGTGTCGACGTAGCGTCGTGTCGATGTAGGGGCGCGTTCCCAACTAAGCAAATAAAAGAAGTAATAAACAATAGCTTCTCGGATCCTTACATGTGAAAGAGTTGTCAGCAGATTTTGATGATCCCGGCAAACGTTTCGTTATGTGACGGGCAAAACTCGGCAAGGCCAAAAAAGCGCTAAAATTTCGTAGGCACAAAACGAAACAATGGAGAAAGGTGGGGATTTTAGAAGCTTATAATTCTATATGGGAGCTAGATATATTATAAAAAAGCAGAATAAGCAAGAAGGGTCCTTTAAAGGATTTATGAAAGGATCAAACCCGTCTAACCTAGATTACTATGTCTCTCTACTTAACTAATCGTTCCGCCCGCTTTTATTTCCTCGCTTCCCATGTCATTTTTACCCAGCATAACGGCACTACGCTTATTTTTGTATTTTTATTGTTTGACTTTTTTTTAGCCACAGCGGGCTTCCCCTTTCTCTGAGGAGCATATTGGTGCTCCTCAGATTGTGCATGTTGCTTCAACCGACTTAGAACTGATAAGTTACGAGTCGATTGCATGGCATATTACACTACATATTTTAACTGAAAACAATACGTTTATGAAGCAACCGGTCGTATGTCCGATCTTTCCTGCTTATAAGGAATATTCCCACATCTGTAATGCACACTCTGAAGCTGTTTTACCTTGATAATGAACCTGAAGATCGAGGCGAATTAAAAATCCATACTTGGGGTCGTTTTGTCACGGAGACGTTTTGTCACGGGGACGTTTTGACACGGGAACGTTTTGTCACGGGGATGTTTCGCCAGGGGACGTTTTGTCATGGGGACGTTTCGTCGGTAATTTAAGCCCTCACGACAAAACGTCCCCATTGCAAAACATGCCCGTGGCTAAACGTCCCCATGGCGAAACGTTCCCGGCTAAAATGAACCAATAAACAAAATATGATATTTTTGGGGGGGGAGGGGAGGAAGGGCGGATTTCATGATTTTCCATCAGAGCCGGCATTTTTTTTTTATAGCGAATCAATGTAAGACCAGGGGATGGAAACAAGGGATTAGAATCGCCTAGGTGTACAATTTAAAGGAGCTGCGTCATAAGCATTCTAGCACTTGCAATGTCTAGACCCCCCTACACAGTGAGCTTAAGCAATCCAACTTTTTTGTTCTCCAACACCAACCATCCTGAATAATCTATCACGTTGTAGAAGTACCTCAGATTTCAGAAATTTTTGTCACCTCTGATTTTTAAACTATAACCTACACCTACGCATATGATTTGATTTTTGTTAAGGTCGGATTCGAATCCTCAGCTTGAAATGGTGGATTCGGATTCGTACCTAGCCCTTGATTCGAACTCGGGATCGAATCCTTTCGTGGTCGGATTCGCCCATCTCTGGTGGAGGGTAACAAGAACTCCACTGCCAACAACAACGGTACGTTACAGAAAATAGTCATATAGGTACGTAATAGAAAATACATTTTCCCAATTTTCATGATTAAAGATGTAATCAGAATTCCCCTCACAGTTGTACCGTAACCGCTAACTCTACATCAAAACCCCTAATCAAACAATTATAAGTCAACAAAAATAGCCAAGGATGAGCTTACAATCAGTGCCTCATGACTATAAATATAGACTCAAAGAGGTTTGCCAGCAACTTAGTCCTATAAGGAATATGGAATTTTTTGTTACCATGTATAGTACTGAGAATGGCTGGTGATAAGATTACTGGTCACGAACTGACGGTTGAAATAATTTGTTTTAAATTTAGATAGTGGGATCTGTAACTACACTGAAAGTTTTATGGTTAGGAACAATTTGATTTGACAGCAAAAATCTAATAAGATCGTTTGAGCAAATAATGGTTAAAAGTCCGAGTTTCACAGAGAGAAAAAAACAGCAACAACATTCCTGAAGATTTTGAGTTAAAAGTGTTAATAGCTTTATTTGTGCATCCCAACATCCCTAGACACTAACAATAAGTAAAACTTACGAGGCAACAATAAACTGTAGGCTAACTCAATCATCGCAAATATGTTGAAAAAATCGCAAAGAAAAGAAAGTAGGGAAAGTAATCACCGATTAGGTCAGCTAATAATTAAATTCAATTTTCTTTATTACAGTCTATGTTTCCACTTAGAGTGATCGGTCGTAAAGGCTTTCTCAAACATCAGAGTTAACTGTAAGCGGCGTCTAAAACTAAAAGTATATCGTCACACGCGTTAACCCTCTGATACTCACACTACACACCTTTTGTAAGCCAAATAATTACGGGACGTATCGCGCGTAACCATGCCTCAACCTTTTAAATTTTCCTGCCCCGTAACTTCGCGCGCCATCTTCTGGGGAAGGCGAAGTTGGGTCGAAAAAGTTGGAAACGAGAACAGAACACGGATTCCTTAACTCTAACGGAGAAACAGCAAAGAACGATCTAAGCGAAAAGGTTGCTGAGCTCAAGCAGCAAGAGATCCAAAAAAAATTTCCTGTTTCCACATGTCAAAGCACAAGTTCATCTAGCGGGATTTTTCAAGTGCAGTTGTTTTCGTTTGGCAGATGGCAGCACATGCTTCCCCATGTCAAAGCGCAAGGCCATCTAGCGAGACTTTACAAGTAGAGGCACTTTCATTTGCCAGAGGGAAGCATGGTTTGGCGACAGCTCATTGGTCAGTTTGCGCTTAATGTCATGGACAAACAAAGAGTTTCGGGAGTGGGAGTCAGACCGATCTTGTCGGGGAACTGGAGAGAGAGCGGGTGAAACGACTTTTAGAGGTGAGTCCCGAACCAGTTCAGTTTTGAGCCTCACTGTCGACCAGAAATGGGCGAGTCCGATCATGAAAGGATCCGAATCCAGGGCTAGCTATTACCCGAATCCGAATCCACGAACCGGATTCGAACCCGACCTTAATAAAAAGATTTTGCCTAAAGCAAATGAGACTGTTAATTGGACGACATAAACCATATTTCTACGTTTTCACGTGCGGTTTTTATAGTATGGGTACTATATAGTATAGCACCAGGAATGAATTTGGGCTCGTTAAGCACAATACCTTAAGCCCAGTGTGTAAAATTGGTAAAAGATTACGGCGACATGCATGGGCCAATTTCCGTAGCATACAGTCAGAATCCTGCTAGAAGAAATGCAGTAGGAAACATCTGACAGTTCAGCGAAATTAGGACTTATGTAACTAGGTCCGAAACAAAATGCTCGTCAATCCAAACCCTAAAAAGAAGAATCAAACATACCTGTCCTAGTTTGCAAACATCCTACGAAAACAGTCCTTCGACGTCTTCAGAACCAACTGATCAAATCACTAATTAATGGTTCACCGCACTCCGCACGAATTTACGAAAAACCTCAACTCAGTCCGTATCCAGCTGAGAGGAACAGTAAGTGAATCCTATACTGTTTTTGATAATCTTCAATCGGGCGTCCACGCGCGTCTGAACCGAGCCGAGAAGGCGGCACTCGACTTTGGCAAGACATGACTAATCCGAGTTGTTTTACTGCCTTACGGCACCAAGAATAAATTCAATTGGTATGCCTGATTTCTAACCCGGTCGTATTTATTAAGCATATTGCTAATGATGATAGGTGTTTTTATTCGCACTCTCCGTTTAATGAGTTAATTGATACGGAATACAATGAAACCATTACAAGTTGATAGGAGTGATTATTTCGAACACAACTTTACTTTTCACCTCTGCACGTCCCTAACCCCAGTCAAAATCGTTCGGATTCGGAGACTACAGAAAATTAAATACTCTTGATGACCAACTCTTCGTGCCAATGAAGAATCGCCGTGTGCGCAGCGAAGTGCCAGAAACGTCACGACAACAAACGTTGTTGATCCGTTTACACAGGATTTGAATCAATTTAGAGGGTTCGTTTGGGTGCCGTTTCTTGTTCTTCCCCTGGTTCACTTTTGTTTCGGACGTCATATAGAGTAGGCTATTCAACCTTCACAGCAACAAGTCCGTCAATCTGGTCCGCTCAGTAGTTATTCACAGGGTCGGAGAGCATGCACCAGTCTACCCTATGCCAAACGCTGGATACCTGCATGGTACTCCGACCCCTACCTTCTCCACCATGAAACAATTCTGATTGGTTGATTTTTGTGATTGACTCATATCATCAATGGATTATAGTATCCAGCATTTGGCACAGTATATCCAGCGTTAGGCATAGGTATCCAAAAGTGGACTGGCACGGACTAGCGCAATCCGTTTTGTTTTGGAAATGCACTTTCAACAGTTCAGGTAACCATGGAAACTGAATAACCATTTATGAAGCGTTTCCGAATAAGTCGTTGGGTCACGAGATAGCATTGGAGGAAAATTCTATGTCAAGCTTGACTTGGCGTAATGAACAGCCTGTGATAAGGCGAGCCACTAGTCTATACGACCAAGATACGACTGATCGTTAAGACTAGTGTAAAGTACTCAAAACAAATCACTGAAAGAAATAGGGACTTTTCGTGAACACACTTCTTTGTCCTGGAAACAACTTGGACAGTGCCAAGCACTGCGCTTACCGAATCGTGCCACTAGATGATCCTTTGGTCGTACTAAGTCCTGGTTTGTCACCTTTAACTTAAAGCTAAGTACACCGAGAACGTAAAAATTCACTAGTGGAACGGGGCACAATGCGAATCGTTTGGTTTAGAGAGACCCCCCCAACCCCGCCGCGGCTGTGGAATCGGCGTTATCTGAAGGCTGTCGTCTCTACGACAAACTACAGTAGGGGTATGTATGTTCACATGTTGGTACCGTCAATTAACTTTGAGTTTTACCCTAAATACAACAATAAAATCACAATGCATGCACACAGGACCTTTTTCAATGAGATTCATTATACTATTTTTTTTTGCCCCGTGTTTTCTCTTTGCAAGCCCATAGGGGGTATCAACCTCGTCAAACTATGCAACATGTTAATGTTTAGCAAGTTACGGCATAATCTGACTTGAAAACAATGATATAAAAAAGGTCGCTTTAATCTTCTGATCACTTTTGATTTTTTTATTCCAAATTCCCAAAAGGCGCGTTCCTTGGCGGCACTGGTGCGATGTCGGCAACATCCCGAATTCCCAAAAGGCGTGTTCCTTGGTGGTTATGCGTGGCACCAGGGACCCATAAATTCCCTGTAATGACTCGCCATTCAGGGGGCTTGTCAATAAGAGATTTCTGATGTGCTCTTGACCGAGCGTCAGATAGTTCGAGAAATACCCACGGGGAGAAAATATTGCCTTCAGGGAGGAGTCTCTTTGGTCTCACGTTCATGGAGGCCCGGGATTGGCTCTTCCTGAGCAAGAACGCCGATTCGATCCAAGCGGATTTTTTGGAAACTAGGTGAGGCTCTAGCAACATAGAAGCATAGGAAATGACAAGCCCCCTGAATGGCGAGTCAGTACAGGAAATTTATGGGTCTCTGGTGGCACTGATATGATGTTGGTAAGTTTTCACATCTGTATCGTATTTTTCTGATTGGTTATCCCAAAAACTGTTACATTTTTGGCGGGAATTGAGCAACACTATATTTGGTTATCGGGCCGCTCATCTCGATTTCAATTACATGGTTCAATGTGAACTCCCGTTGTGCCGTACGGGTAATCTGTGCTAAAGCACCAGGACAAAGATTGCTGTGATACATCATGGTGCAAGTCCGATTATATCTAGATTAAGACGAATTGTTTCAGAAAGAAAAAACTGTTGAGTCTTGTCCAAGCAAGCTAATCCAGGGACTCCACACTCCCCTCTAGACCCTTTGTCACCGGTATCCGACTAATACCGTGGAATAAAAACTGCGAGCGAACGGCAAATACCGCGACAGTTCAACAACCGAGGAGGGCAAATGCCAAGACTGCCAAAATTGTGAAAGCCATTAGGCTAAAACACAACGTGCTAGAAACTGCGTTGGCCAAGCATACCATCTCGCGAATGTCTCGAAATGCAAAATGTCCGGCGCTGAAACGCCACCACTATGCTCCGACACAGGAGCTTCCACCCAGCGACAACTCAGTTGTCCCTACCTACTATTCCTGCTTCAGCCTTCACCACAAAAAATCACGAGAGGATATGCACTGGTACCTTTGCTGTACACAGTCAAGGGCATGCTTTCTGTCCTGCACCTCTTTATGATAGCGAGGGAGCGTGCTGTAGATGGTCTTTACCCTTTTCCGATGTGTAGTGATTTGAGAGAGTGTGACCCACTTCATATCAAATTGCCGAGAATTCCGTGAACTTAAGAATGAATTTGCTGCACAGATTAACCTGTGACCAAGATGTGGCTGCACCGGCTGCTCAAAAGCAGGTTTGTTCTAATTAGAGAAAATCTTGCAGTGTTCGTTCAGGTGGGGCTTGACACGGTCCCTTTACGTTTCAAATAATTATTTTGTTCATTTGTTAAGTGTTATGTAAATTTGGGCTTTCAGAGTACAAATACATCCAATACGAATATCGTACAGAAGGCGAGTTCACACCTCAACCGCTATTGTACATCCTTCGAACCAGAGAAGGGGGTCACATGGATCCCTTTCCTCGAAGAGGAACAAGTGATTTTTTTTTGCCACTGCAACTCCTACATCGAAACGACAATCCAATCACGCTCAAGTAAAAAGCGCCGAAAATCGAAGTAGACCAGGCGAGATTCAACTGCCAAAGCCCGGGTGTTCATCCGTTTTCAGAGTGGACAGCTCCTTACTGAAGACTTCCCGAAGACGATGGAGACAACACTAGAATTAACTTGTTGAAGTTGCAGGTGGAGTCCAAAAAAAAAACAATCGAAACGAGAGAACCGATCAATGCGATTTATCAAAGCTCATCGACGAACAGCAAGACATCGGCTGTCCGAAAATCACAAAGGATCACGTAGGAAAGAAGAGTACAAACCAAAGTAAGGAGCCCATAAAACATTGTCTAACTGATTCGGCTACAAAAGTAGAGTACAAAGACTTATGAATAAAGGGTTGTTCATTTATGCAAAAAAAAGGTTCCCGTTTATCAGTGTTTCTGTGCGTAATTACGGGGAATAAGCGTAACTGATGGCCAATTAGAGGAAGCAACCCGCAATCAGACCAGACTCACGACCGTCGAATCGATCTCGCCTCCTTAGTACCGAAGAGAAAAAAGTACTGGAGGTTTATAAAAAGCAAATAACAACATCTTACTTGTACATGTAGTTATGAAACTGGGTTTCCCCCCCCCCAAACATTATGCATAACAGCTGCGTTACTTGCACTACCGGCTGTCTCCGGTTTTGCCTTTGAGATTATGGGAACCTTTTATTGACCACCATCGATCATCGAATATCCTAACCACTCAGGTAGCCGATATATACGAACAAAAAATCCCCCCTCTCAATTTTGGAGATTGGGGTTGATTAAACTTTAACCAAGTGGTTTCTTCGGGTGCCGAATAGGATATCCGACCGAACAGATTCCGGTTCTAATATTCTGGCATCAGCCAGAAACCCGACCGGATTCTAAGATTGCGACTTAAGCATATCGAAAATTTCGTACAGATCTACCATCACCAGACAACCAACGGAGTTTCCCTAGTTGTAAACTCTCTCTGCGTTTCACCGCCGAAAACCCAAACATGTCAGAAGCCAGTGGCGTAACTCATCAGTTAGGGGTTTTCCAAATGTGCAACACAAAGCGATTGATAGATCTGGAACCTTGTTGGACGAACGGTCCGTCGTCGGAACCCCCAAACCCCCTGGACCCTCAAAATTTTGAGCTCTAAGATAGCAAATCTCTGAGATCGAGGGGGTATCGTTTTTGCCCGGGGCGGTCGTCAACGCTAGTCCCACGAGCAAGACAAAGTGCGGACGTACATCGCGTCTGAGTAACCTGAAGCCCTTCGTTTGCTCTTCTTTCAAATCAACATAGATCAAGATTGGAAGGCCATGATTGGTAAATGCAAAACCTCTTTACCAATTTCCTCATAGCAATGAAGCCAATTCCGCGCAAAATGGATTCATGCATTAATCCAAGTACGTGCAAAATTTGGTAGTATGAAAACTGCCAATAAGGTTCGGGCGGGTGAACGATGGGCAAGATCACGACAGGTGCAACATCTTGTTGCGACGCAAGATTAATCGCGTGTCCAGCTTCTGGCTCGGCACCGGTCAGCTTGAATGTCAAGGATAGATGAGACTTTCGGAGAAAAAATCTCCGCAGCTTTATCTAACGTCTACAAAGTCCCCAAAATCGCTGAGCGCGTAACCCCGAAAAAAATGTTCGAAACATCTCATACACTACCGGAGCTACCATGGCTAACACTAAAAATGCCCAGGATCACAATGCCCACGACTCAAAATGCCAACCACTCAAAATGCCCACGGCTCAAAATGCCCACGACTCAAAATGCCCTTCAGTGCTTCTTTCAGACCACGCTCTGTCCATTTTGTTTGACTGTGGAGAATACAGGCCAGGCTTTACATTCCAGATACCAGGTATCCTTTTCTTTCGTACAGCCAAGCCAACTCTGTCCGGATATAAATGATTTCGTAGCAAAATTTCGTAGATGTCTCTTTCGCTCGTCTCTTGCATCCTAATCGCGACTCCATTTCCTCTATTCCAGCTACTTGCAAATTTAATGAATCTCCTAAACCTGTTGCCTCTGTGACAGCCTTTCAGTGCATAATTTGAATAGGCGATGTTATTTTTTTAAGTTTATTAAAGCGTATTTGCTGCAAATTATTATATGGTTTGCACGGTCACGGTGTGTGGCCGAATCGGGGCAAAATGAATTTCACTTCATTTCGCAGGCTACGGGTATGAATAATAGTTCTAATAAGTGTATTTCCGAACTCAAGGGCCATATTTAAAGCAAAATAAGACAAGAGCTGCAAGCTCATATGGCACTTGCAAGCTTTTTAGCTTGTATTCAAGTTATCGTAGTAGGATGTGAATGGATAGTAGCTTTGTCAGTGTGATGGGTTGTTTGGTACTACAGTTAACGTTCAAAAGAAATGGTTACTTAGTTATATTTGCTGTTGTATAATATATTTGAACAATTTGTTTTAAATATTTTGACATCTTATGGAAAAATCAGCGAAATTTTCAAGCACTTCCTTTTCGACGGTGACGCTCGGGAGGTTCCGATCACTCCATTCTAACCTTGTCACATGATTTTCGGTTCCTCCCTCCGACCCCCCCCCCACATTCATCGGATCCGGTCTCGACTTGAAATGGTATATCTGAGACATGAGGTCTTTCCAAATACCAAGTTTTATTAAGATTCAATCACCCGTTCGAAAATTATGAATGTCAATAAAATTCCGGATTCCGGCTCCCCTCCCTCCCCCCACTAACGTCGGATCGGGCAAGTGATTACTTCCAAGTTAATTTGGCCGAGTCCATTATACACCAGCCAAGTTTCGTCGTCCTAGAACATCTGGAAGTAACTTAACTCCGTAACACCGGAATTCCAGAACCCCACTCCAACTCCCCCCGTAGTGCACGAATCCAGTCCGGTTCTGTTAATGATGAACCTAGGGATTCTTTTTGTTCCTCCCACCAAGTTTCATCCCGATCGCTCCACTGTAAGCGTGTCACATGATTTCCGGTTCCCCCCTCCGACCCCCCCCCCCACATTCATCGGATTCGGTCCGGACTCGAATCGGGACATCTGAGACATGAGGTCTTTCCAAATATCAAGCTTCATTAAAATCCGATCACCCGTTCGAAAATTATGCATATCACTAAATTCCGGCTCCCCTCCCTCCCCCCACGATGGTCGGATCGGGCAAGTGATTATTTCCAGGTTATAGAAAATCATCTGTAATCAAAACTCCTGAAGCAAAAAGGATGATCATCAGGAGCACGAAAATGTATATTTTGCTCAAAAGTATTGTTTGTACTTTAAGGAATTTAGTTGTAAGCAAAACCCTTGAGGCAAAAATGATCACGGGCTCATAGGGATAACGAAAATTTATATTTTGCTTAAAAGTATTTTTTTGGAATGGCCGGATCTGGGAACTAACTATTTCTAAGCCAATCATGTCAAGTCTTTGACTTTCAAGCCAAGTTTCATCGTCCTAGCATGTCTGGAAGTACCTTAACTTGCGATCACCGGAATTCCGGACCCCCCCTTCTAGCTCCCCCAAAATGCCCGAATCCGGTCCGGTTCTGTCACTGATCTACATAGGGCTTGTGCTTGTTCTTCCCACCAAGTTTCATTCCTATCGCTCCACTCCAAGCATGTCAGAAGGTTTCCGGATCCCCCTCCGACCCCCCCCCCCCCCAGCTTCATCGGATCCGGTCCGTACTTGAAATGGGACATCCGAGACATGTTGTCTTTCTACATATCAAGTTTCATTATGATTCGATCACCCGTTCGGAAGTTATACATACCTCAAGATTCCGGATTCCCCCTCCCTCCACCCCCCCCCCCACGATGGTCGGATCGGGAAGCTGACTATTCCAGGTTAATCTGGTCGCGTCCCTGATTTACCTGCCGAGTTTCATTGTCATAGCCCACCTGGAAGTAACTTAACTCCGTATCACCGGAATTCCACAACCCCACTCCAACTCCCCCCACAGTGCACGAATCCGGTCCGGTTCTGTCAATGATGTATCCAGGGGTTGTGCTTGTTCTTCCCACCAAGTTTCATCCCGATCGCTCCACTCTTAGCGTTTTAACATGATTTCCGGTTCCCCCCTCCGACTCCCCCCCCACACACATCGGATTCGGTCCGGACTTGATATGGGACATCTGAAGCATGACATCTTTCCAAATATCAAGTTTCATTAAGATCTGATAACCCGTTCGAAGGTTATGCATGCCACTAAATTCCGGATTCCGGCTCCACTCCCTCCCCCCACGATGGTCGGATCGGAAAAGTGACTATTTCCAACTTAATCATTTGGGGTCCCTGATATGCCTGCCAAGTTTCATCATCCTAGCTTATGTGGAAGTGCCCGAACTAGCAAAACCCGGACCGACCGACAGACCGACAGACCGACCGACGGACGGACAGAAATTGCGATCGCTATATGGCACTTGGCCGAAGGGCAAGTGCCATAACAAAAGAACATCCAAAATACCAACACTTCCAAGCGGTTATGGAACCTCTCTACGTAACTTCATCACTCTTAGCTTCAGCGCTATATCCACAATTATCACATATATAGGAACTTTTAGGGGGGTTCCGGCTAGAAGAAACAAGACCAAAGGTTTTCGATGGGATCCCAAAAATTTAATATTTGATCAAGACAACTAGGTCTTGTCTTCGCCAGATCCATTCTTCGCCAGGCTAATCATCTGAGAAAACCAAGTTCAGATATACCTGTATAAGCCATATCTATTTTGACGATAATGATCGAAACTTCCTGCTTTACTTCTGCCAAATTTCCGGTTTCGGCCGAATTCCAAGCGAACTAATTGTCCAGCAAAAAAAGATAGCTCAGAAACGAATTCAGCGTAACATAACATTTAAATAACATTTAATCAACCTCCAATAAAACTCTAACTTATAAAAAAAAAAATAGGGTTTCAGCGTCTCTACTTACCCTTAAATCTGCCATCTAATCAACTTCAAATTTTGCTTTTAAAAAATTTTCCGGTTTCGGCCGGATTCCGGGCGAACTACTTGTCCTGCGAGAAAATAGTTTTCACCATCGTGTTCAGCATGTCTTCTTATCCCTGAATCGAACATCTAATTAACTTCAAATAAAACTTTTGCTTTTAACAAATTTTCCGGTTTTGGCCCGATTCCGGGCGAACTACTTGTCCGGCGAGAAAATGGTTGTCACCATCGTGTTCACCATGTCTTCTCATATTAGCTGTTTCAAAACATTTTGTTTGCCCCTTGAAACCCCCTCTCCGACCCCTAAATGTAGGGCTACAGAGCCCATCTACGAATCCTTACTCTTGACCCAAAGAATCCTCACACCAATTTTCATCAAAATATCTCATTCCATTCGAGATTTATCGTGCTCACAGACGGACGGACGGACGGACAGACAGACGAACAGACAGACGGACGGACAACTTTTGCGATGTCATAGGTATCCGTCATTAACGTTTTGGGATCCCAAAAACGGCGACCCCCCCCCCCCCCCCCCGGTATCACCACCCCACATAGTGTTAGTGGTTAATAAAATATAATACATTTCTACGAAAACTATCCACAGAGGCGAACCGCCGTCACGCTTCACGTTTAACTCGCAAGTCTAGGGAAAATCCTTAAAGGAACAGTAAACTTGACTACGCAACTTTCGGCCATCGAATCGCCCGGGGGGCTTGGATAAATATACAGGGTCTTATTGTCGACAGGCCCCCCCTTCTTTGTCATCTCGAACTGTCTCGAACCCCCTCCTTAGTGTTCCCAAAGCTAGCTGGCAGGCCCTTGCCCCTTATGCACTCATGTACTGTAAAAGTTCGCCTTTTTGGGATCCCAAAACGTAAGTGGAGGGATACCTATGACATCGCAAAAGTTGTCCGTCCGTCTGTCCGTCCGTCCGTCCGTCCGTCCGTCCGTCCGTCCGTCCGTCCGTCTGTACGCACGATAACTCTCGAAGGGATTGAGATATTTTGATGAAACTTGGTGTGAGTATCCTTTGGGTCAAAGTACAAGTCAAGTTCGAAGATGGGCTATGTAGCCCTATATTTGAGGGTGGGGGAGGGGTTTCAAATTATAGGGCAAAAAAAAATATTTTTGAAATCTATTGAGATAGTCAATTTAGGGGTAAGGAGACATGCTGAATCCGAATATGAAAGTTATTCTCTCATCGGAAAAGTAGTTCACCCGGAATCCGGCGAAAACCGGATACAAAATTTGTCGACCCTCGCTACCCCTTGTCTCAGATTTTTATAGCTCTGCGCGGGATCAGTATGGCCCTGCGCGGGGCTGACGTAAGAGAGAGAGAGCTAGTGCGGTCGAAGGGGTTGGTACAATGGAAAAGAGTAGATGGTTGCCGACTGTGCGGGCTATATAACAGTTGGAAAGTTTATAGGGGTTGACAACTTCAGTAGTAGGGTACACACTAAAATCGAAAATAGGCCGATCTAAAATTGTGAGACATGTAGGGGACTTCTAATGGTCTCATGGTCTGATAATAGGCTGTTAGACCATAATCATCTTCGGCAATGAGGGATTAGCAGTTTTTTCTACTTGGTGTACCTACAGTTTGTTTTCTGTGCTTTATGTGGTACGAACAATTTGGTACCACGTCTATCACGAGGACATGGAGTAGTAAGTAAGTGTTGCCAGAATCTTTGGTGGTGAGGGGTTGCCAACTTTTGTTAGTTGATATATCTTTTATTTTTTGCCAGTGTAGCTCATGATAAGAACGATACGGTACCATGTCTATCACGGGTAGATGGACTTGTTTTATAAGTTAAGGTTTTATTTGAAGTTGATTAGATGTTCTTTATAGGGATAAGGAGATGCGCTGAATTCGTTTCTGAACTATCTTTTCTTGGCTGGACAAGTAGTTCGCTCGGAATTCGGCGGAAGTAAAGCAGGAAGTAAAGCGGAAGTAAAGCAGGAAGTTTCGATCAGTATCGTCAAAATAGATATGGCTTATAAAGGTATATCTGAACTTGGTTTTCTCAGATGATTAGCCTGGCGAAGACTGGATCTGGTTTTAAAAGCTAATGTGATAGTCGATTTAGGGGTAGGCAGACCTGCTGAGTCCGTATATGACAATCATTTTCTACCTGGACATATCCTTCGACCGGAATCCGGCTGAAACCAGAAATTTAACAGTAGTATAGCCTAAGGCAGGAAGTTTTGATCAATTTCGTCAACGCCATTGATCTTAATCTGTTTATATGTTTTAATATTAAAAATGTTCATGTAGTCTGGCGAAGAGTGGATATCTACAAGACCCAATTGTCTGGATCAAATATTAAGTTTTTGGGATCCCATCGAAATCTTTGATCTTGTTTACATGTAGACTACAGAGTAACGACCTCCCGACTAGACGGCCGGGGTTCGATTCCTAGTCGCGGCACACAAACCTTTTGCTTTTGCAAACCTTTTGCCCAAAAGTCGAATTCTCGGAAACTGCCGGGAAACTGCAATGTCGTAACGAGATTTTTTCTTACTCTCGATATCGACTCACGGTACATTAGTTGCGTTTTTGACCCGAATTCTCCGTTCTGGAATCTCGATTCTGAATTCTCGATTCTCGTACAAAATTACCGTTTTTGCTCCTCTAGCTTCTCCATTCTCGCTTTTGACAAAAACACTAATTTGACAGCTCGTCTGCTACCCGGTATACCTGTTTGTGCATACTAAACACCGCGCCCTGTTGACCAATCAGGGAGGAGAACGGGGAGAGGAGAATCGAGAATTCACTAGCGCAGCAACTTCTCGATTCTGCAGAATTCGGAGGCTTTCCCCGTTCTCGATTCTGACAAAAACGCAAGAAAAGGAGAATTCGCTTCATCTGAATAGTCCAAAAACGCGAAATAGGAGAATTCGGAGGAGAATCGCGAGGAGAATTCGGATCAAAAACGCAACTATTCTTGATATGTTAGCTAGCTTCCCGAGTCAAGTTTGAGTCAAGTTTTCTGTTCCTTTAAGTGCTGAGCTTGCAGCCGAAACTGCAGTTTTAGTAAGATTTTATAATTTCCTATGTATGAGCATTTTTTTTTGGGGGGGAGTACCAGGTTTTTTTTCGCCAGGGGGGTTTGTTACCGAGGGGGTCTGGCGGGGTGTTTTTTCGCCGGGTGGGGGTCGCCTAGACCCTTTTTAAGGATATCGCGAAGAAGATGATGTTCACCCTTTAAAACTGATCCCCTTAGCCAAGAATGCTCCTGGCATCAAATAATGAAATGAATATGAAAGTAACATTCATACTCTAAGCAAAGGCGGAACATTTCCTAAATACGTAGTTCTACAAAACACTTAATTTCTGCCCTAATTAGTTTTTCTTCAGTTGCTTTGTTCGAATACATTGGCTTTTGGCCTGTCTTGTCACAGGCTGTAGTATCAAAATTAATTACGCTAAGTCAAGCTTGACATAGAATTTTCCTCCAATGCTATCTCGTGACCCAACGACTTCTTCGGAAACGCTTCACAAATGGTTATTCAGCTTCCATGGTTACCTGAACTATTGGAAGTGGAAAGTACATTTCCAAGACAAACCGATGGTGAACTGACTAACGACACTTCCCTCCAAGGTTTACGATTATTTAGTTCTCTAAGACAAGCAAAGGAAATAATACATAGACAAAAGGCTAAAGCCTATAAAAATGGTAACTTTTGTATGTTTCGGGGGGGGGGGGTGACCTCCTAGCCGTCCCCTGAATATAGCCTTGTCGTCATTGGAAAGAATTCGAACTCGAACTATCTGTTCATAGAATTTGAAGTTTAACCGAAAAAAGCTAGGATAGGACAATCTAGTTACCCATCACTTATTCACTTAAATTGGCTTGAAGACCCGCTGAAAATGAGTTACATCGTTGTTCCGCTATTCACGAATAATTGATTTTCAAATAGTGGAATTTCCCTGTGATCTGCGGTGCCTCTATGCGCTTGTATTTTTGCTGTATGCCTTACGAGAAAGATTTATCATTTTTTGTTGTTCAGACACTAAGCAATCTTCACCAATCTCACCACTACCCACTGAAAAGCCGCATTTGTGTTGAGATTAAAATTTCCCGCTTCTTAGGAGAATTTACGCTGTGGGGACGGCTGGAGATATTATGAGCCTCATAACTAGAGCAGATAGTGGAAAATCAAAAAATCCCTTTGCAGAATCCAAATGATTCAGTGTATCCAATTAAATGGCACACAAATGAGTTGGCTTTTCAGTTAAAATTTAAGGCACAATTCAGAAATAAAGAGTCGAGAAGCCGAGCGAGAAGCGTATATTTTGTCCCGATTTACTTGTACAACAGAAGTACCTTTTTGTTTTTATAAATGTTGGACCAAACCCGTCACATGGCGAAAAAATGGGAACACTTCAGACCCTTATCACACCCAAAACTATTTTATCTAGCAGGGCACATCCAAGCTGCCTTCATCTTTGCACCTCTGCCACACCAAACTAAGAACACAACCCATGAAATCCTTTCATCTTAATTTGTAGGCCTCGATCTGTATCATCGAAATTACATTCACACCACGTCATCGATTTATAATCGCTGCGTGTATTGACAGTCTGATCATTTTTTCCAATCAAATGTTACAGAAATAATTCGAATGGGTGGCGACACTTCACGGTCGTGCTTGATCCCGTAGTGAAAATTAGCATTCAATACGCCCAATAACCACACTGGTTGTAACACTTTTTTTCATTAATTTGTGCCGGCCCAAGACCTTGTTCCTGTACAAGAAGGCGGGAAGAACACAACTATTTGTTGCAGTCAAAGTGATGATTGTGGCACAATTTTTGGCGACACAAAGCCCGGAGAACTCCCATTTTTATTTCCACAATTATCATTCTTTTTTCTACCCACAGAGCTCTGTTCCCCTCCAAAACGAATGCTCAAATATTCTACGGTAAAAAGAGACAGGCGCAGAAAAAATAACATCAATTTTTGTTTGTTATTGTAATTTGTTAGTTCTTTAACAACTGTTATATATCATAATTGTAATTATTGTTTTAACTTATGTTAAATCAAAACAGGGATCCTGCCTCAGAACAGGGATCCTGACTTTTCTTTTTCGGCGCGGATTGATCTCGTGGAAAAACTGAATATAGCTTTAAGCGAAGGGTTACTCACTCCTAAAATCGCTGTAGGCTACAGTTAATGTCACAACCGGTGCCCACGGCGGCTTGTACAGTGGCGCGAAGAAGAGAGTAACCCCTCGGTTGTATGCTTGATTCTATGTATGTTCATTCATTGTAACCCGCTGCATTACCATAGAGCGAGAACGGAGTAAATGAAAGTAAGAGGAAAACAGAAAGAAACGACAAATCGCGGTCTACGTCAAAGTATCCGCAACACTATAAATGAATAAACACATTCAGAATGTCTCGTCGCCCTGATACCGAATCTCCAATCGACTTCAGAAACAACTTTGAGCTTCAACCAAATTTCCGGTTTCGGCCGAATTCGTGATGAATCATTTCTCCAGCAAGAAAAATAAGTTCAGATATGGATTCAGCGGACCTCCTTACCCCTTCAATGAATATCTTCTTAGCTTATAAAACTTACACGTTTTTACCGTAAATTCGAAACCCCTCCTCTGCCTCTAAATATATAAGGCTTAACCCATCTGCGAACTTGACCTGTACTTTGCCAATGAATCCTAATACTAAGCTTGAACAATGTATATCAAACCCTACTAAGCTTGAACAACATATACCAACCCCTTCGACCTTCGATTACACTAGCTCTCTCCGACGTTCATAGATTAAGAATGTCGTCATCCACGCGTAGAGCTACACTAGTGTGAAGAAAGGGGTAGGGACTGCTATAGCCGAAAACTGGTCGACAAATTTTGTGTCCGGTTTTTGCCGGGTTTCGGGTGAACTACTTGTCCGGCGAGAAAATAACTTTGATATTCGGGTTCAGATTTGCCCCTTAATTTGAAACCCCCACCCCTAAATGTAGGGCTACAGAGCCCATCTACGAAGTCGACCTTAAACCGAAAGAATCCTCACACCAAGTTTCATCAAAATATCTCATTCCCTTCGAGAGTTGTCGTGCTTACAGAAAGACGGACAGACGGACAACTTTTGCGATGTCATAGGTATCCCTCCACTTACGTTTGGGGATCCCAAAAACACACCGCGAATGCTGCAGAGAAAGACAAATTAAGCGAACAACACACACAAAGGACTGCCTTCCTCTCTCCCCGTATAATTCCAATTTTGTTGTGAAATGCCACACTCTAGTCGCTACTCGAGACAAACACGGGATCCGGAAGATCGGTTCTACTTCTATTTCCACAAATATCTCGTAGTAGGCTGCACACTACGGAAACCGTACTTGAAGCAGCTACTAGCAAGAGATCAGATGTGCACAACCAACGTAAGCGCAGGAGACACGAGATGTCTTATTTGAGCATAATTAACGTCAACGCAGGCTGTCATCAGTGTGATCAACAAACCCCTATTGTTTTTGTCAATTTTGATTTACCTAAATCGGCAGCCTCCAGCAACAGAAACATTCATTTCGATTATCAACACCATAACAAAACCCCACAAATATTGCAGAGAACACCAAATTAAGCGGACAACACACTCAAAAGACTGTCTCCTCCTCCCCCCGGAAAATCCCATTCGTGGAACGTCTTGCTCTGATCGCCTTCTCTCTCTGCGTCCAACCGAAAAATGATGTATCTCTACGGTTCCGTTTTGTGTTCTGGTAGGTTCAAAACAGGAACAAGATAAATCAGACACCAGAAACTAAATGCATTCATCCTTGCCGGTTATCCCAGCACGAGCCACGTAAACTAATCCTCAACGCAGTTCAACCCACGATAATAAGGCTCAGACCTGCTCACAGCAATCATTTTGCACGTAGGCTCTTGCGGTAGAGATCTACCTGCTCAACATGTTACTCTATACAAATACAGCCTATTATTTTACCCTGCACAATTTCAACCAACTACATACAAGAGGCCATTCCAAGAAACTTTCCAGATGCCAAGTCAAAACAAGAGTTCGACAAAACTTCTTTTCGAAAGAGTGATCAACAACTGGAATGCCCTTTGTGATCAAAAGCGTCCGCAACTTATCCTGGAGCTTCCAAAAACTCACTGTATAACGAGTGGTCAGATAAGAACTAGAATTACTGCTGGGACGACCCAGGCCAGTTACAGATGTTACCCATCATCACCCACGTGGCAACACAGACCCACTGGACCTTAATCGCTCGCAAGTAAGGTAATTAAGGTCTCCAAATGTTAAACAGAGTTCCCTGGTATCATGAAAAGGACTTTCCCAGGAGTGTTTTCTTAGAAAAGAAAAAAAAATGAAAAACTTAATTTTTTTTTCTGGGCATAAAATTGCGCTGTTTCTGCTAGAATCCAGATCTGGCACCTGTCTCGTGATGGATTCAAGCATTTCTTCCAAGAAAGTGTCATGCAGACCATGTAGGCTACATAACTGGCAGAAACATTGATTTCTTTCAGGTTGTTCAGTGTAATTCAGGTGATTCTGCAACGACGGTGTCCCCAAATTCCTGTCAGCATAATATTTATTTATTCATTTATTTCCATAAAAAATAACTATGCCTAAATCAACTGATTCATTCAGTGAATATAAATACTTAGAAAAAAATACAAATGGTTTCGACAACTAAATTACAATTGTTTACATACTACATAATTCACTTGTTAAAAAATGGGTACAGGTCAAAAGCGGGAAAACTGAATCAGCAATGAATGACTAGTAACGGCATATTGGTGAGTTTCAAATATAATCTTGTAAACATTCATCCTTACAAATATTTTGATGTCTTCTTTCTTTTTTATTATCTTAATTTCTTGACCGAAATCAGTTGGTATTTAGGATAGTAATGTTTGATGCCTTAAAACCACGTCCTGACGACGGACCACAACAGAGGATGGATTTGTACGAAGCAAAAGCTGAATGTTAAGAAGTCCGTTGTTTGATAACTTTGATTTGCAGTTGTTTGATAACCTTGTTTGGAACTGGAATGAAAAATTGATAGGAATCATGTGGTATGTCGTAACGTAAGTATAGGCTATACTTGGCTCTTTGTCTTTTCAAGTAAATTTCTGGATTTTTATAATTTGGGAATTTTTACAAAGATGTCAAAAGAAAAATCTACACACAACAATCCTAAACTGAACAACGTTGAGAACTTCGCCCGATTTTGTTTTCTATTAGAGAGTTCTGTTAAAAATCGCCCTGTTCTCCCTTAAAGAGCACATTACAAAGATAAAACCGACGCACATTCGTTCAGAACACTCAAAGCACACCTTGCACTTATTACTGTTTATGTTCCAATATTCGAAACTATTTGAATACTGCTTTTAACAAATAATCAACGGCTTTGGCTGTTTTAAGCCTCTTCCCAGGTCCATCAAACTTTTCTAGCAAAAACTTGGCAAAGTTCAGACAACCAGTCTTACGCATCAAATGCATGATACGCGAACGTTCGTCAGGAAGAAAATGCGCATGGAAAATAGTTAATCGTGGCAAGTGCGAAAGATTAGTGAGGTATCACTTAGAATGTAACATAAAATTTGGGTCTCCGGGATTAAGAATTAATGAATGCAGTTACGCAAGTAGGTTGCATTGGCATTATAGACTTGCTTTAAGACTTGCTGTCTGACAAATTATAATAAAGACAGCCTCAATTTATGAATGACCATACAGAGTGGCACAACCGCGCAAACATCCCCCATCCTCGAGATGTTAACTGCAGGGTCACTAACACCTTTCCTCAATTCCCGTCCAGAGATGGGCGAATCCGGATTCAGGTTCGAATCCAGGATTCGTCCTTTTTGCCGGATTAGAATCCGGATTCGAATCTTCTGCTCGTCAGGCTGGATTCGGATTCGGACTCGGATTCCAGACCTTGAACCTTACGAATCCGCTCTAATTTTTAATCTTTTCCCAATTTTTATACACAGTGCTCGATGCATTGTGCTTAACGAGCCCCAAATTCATTCCTGGTTGCCGAGAGGAAACTCATACTAGGCCTATAACAAACACACATGAAACCTAGAAATATGGTTTACATCGTCCAATTAAACGTCTGTGCCTTAGACATCAGTTTTGATTTTCGTTAAGGTCGGATTCGAGCCCGGATTCGATTCCGGATTCGAATCCTCAGCATGAAATGGTGGATTCGGAATCGATTCGTACCTAGCCCTGGATTCAGATTCGAATACTTTAATCATCGGATTCGCCCATCTCTGTTCCCGTCCCTCTGTTTCGTCGTTCTGCGCCACCGGCATTTCCAAATTCCTTTCCTTATCAAATTTCTTAGTACCAGTGATGGCACCATGGTGACTTTTAGATGTTCGTATAAATATTGGGCCTTAGGAATATTCTTTCTTTTACAATAAATGGTTTTCATTCCAACCATAAAAATAACCAGCTCTTCAATGCCCAGAGGCTAACCTATAAGGGACAAATAAACAACTTGTGAAAGGAAAGAAAGAAAAAGAAAGAAAGATCACTCCGCTTTTATTCATTAAAACGTTAGTAATGAATCAAGTGTTTATGCATGTATCTGTTAAGAATTAAGTTATTATTCTATTACCCCTAGGACATTGGAGCTTACCTTAATTCTGAGCATTCTGCACGAGCGAAGCGAGCGTGGACTGGTTAGTATGAACCGCGCATCATCTGCTGCAGGATGAACTTCGAAGTTTTCCAGATCCAATTCAGGCTCATCTTCTTTCCAACTGTCTAGTCTGTCCAAAGTCGTGTCCTCCCATGACAGTGGCGACATCTTGGAAGTTTCGCAAACCATTCCTGTAAAGGTAATATTTTTCGTAGCTGTTTTTACAGTTCAATATAATCAAGGGCTGAGACGACCCTGTTCATAGGGGGAATCGTGGAAAGTAGTGCACGGGATCTTTTTTCGGGTATTAAGGATTCAGCTTCAAAAACAGCCGAGTAATGCTAATTTATACATAGAAATGACTAAAAACATCAGCTCGGATATTTTTCAGCTATGTTTCGGCCCTTGACAATAGACTACTCAGAAACAGGAACCTCGAAGCATCCGCTTCACATAGTTTATGCTCAGATTCCTGCTATCACGAACAAATAAGCCAATAGAACCTCCGTCTTGGGTCCCATGAGAGAGAGAGAGAGAGAGAGATCGGTATATTTAGAAACTATCATAGCATAACTAAATTCAGTTTCTTACAAATTACAAATAACAAACATATAAATAACAAACCCACACTACGATTCAGCATTGAAAACCGAAGTAAAAACGGGCACAAACGAGTTCCTGTAAAGATTAGTTCGGACTTTAGGGGTAGAAGTTTATTTTGCAACCGAGTTCGATTATTGGGAGGGGCTGTTTCAGGTAGCACCGACTATGGATACCCGACAAAATTCAGCAGAGCTAGAGCGTCTTAATGATCTCTGAGTTGACGCCCGTCTAATTGTTGCCGTTAAGAGCGAAACGGTGGGGGGGGGGGTCGGACCAAATTTACATCAACCAAAAACCGACACTATCAGCCTGGCGACGAGCTTGTAATCGCCAGGTTCGACAGCATCACACCACAGAAAAAAAATCTACAGAAAAGCTATCCTGATTGATTGTGGAGTCAAGCCAGATTTTATCGTTACAGAAAAACATAAATCCTTTTGTTCTGATCACTTCGATTAGATCACAAAAAGACATTAATTCTTTAAGCTCACCAAATCCGTGCTCGGGAATACATTAGAGTGCCACGTGACGACAAAGAAACGTTTCGTTGCCAAAACTAGAGTTCCAACCAGCTTTTCTACTCGGCAAGAACTCTGTTGAAGAAGCATCCCAAATAGTCTATGACAGAGCTTACGAAAAAGGCGACTAGACTGACTAGAAGATTCTTTGTTTAACGCTTTAACCAACCCGGACACACTTAAGGCGTTTTTCCGCGACACATTTGTGAGCTACAGATTTCTGAAAGGAAACAGAATATTCTAGATGACTAACAGCGCGTTCCACCCTTCTAACAATAATAACTATTAGTCAATATTTCCATTCCAACTTCGTCAAAGGTTACTATGAAGACCGCTCCAACCTTCTTAAAATAGTAACTAACAGCAAGAACAAATAACGAGACAGAGCTGCTGTCTCCCTATCTCGGTCATAAAAGCATGCCGAGTCGAGTAAAATACGACCGACTCCCGATGCAAACGAGCGGCTTCGCGCCACATCACGTTTCGTTACCTCTATAAATTGCTAGATCGCCGGTAAGTTGCTAAAGAGGAAATCTAGAAGTAAACGCTGATTTGTTCTATGGACGAGCTCCAGAGCGGATCAGCGCGCGGAGTACGCCTCCTGCTCGCCTCTTTCGATATTTCTTGTGCGATAGGCAACGGTGAAGACGGAAGAGGAGTAAACGGGTATCAACATAAGCTCAAAGCTAGAGTAAATACCTCCAGGCCCGACAGATTTGTCGGGGTTTTCATGGTCGCTGCATGCGACTAAAGACAGAAGTTCTTACTGATTATTTGTTCTTGCTAACAGTAGGCTAACTATTTGCTGACCACGCTCGGGAGCGTAGTTAGCGTGGTAAACATGATCTCTCTGACGTGATTGGCCCAATCAGCCCGCGGCACGATATTTTGCTGGAAATGGAAAATTGTATTCCAGCCCTGACACCGAGAAGCTACGTTCCGTGACGTCATGCGTAGTAACTACGGTAGGTAGGTTGGAACAAGCTCTAACTCTTAGTAGGAGAACCGTCTTGTGCCTAGGGAGGAGCCAGAAACGACACCACAACAAACGTTGATGATTGGTTTATATGGATTTGAGTCAATTTTGACGATTCGTTAGGTGAAGTTTCTCGTTCTTCGCTAGACTCACTGGTGTGTTTCGGACTTAGTCATAGAGAAGTGTTGTGGGCCAGACACACTACCCACAAAATGAATCTCGCGGAAACGCCCTTTTGTCTGATTTTGGTAGCAATTTCGAATGTCTGAAAGTAAAGATAAACTACACATATATTCGCCACAAAAATAAAAAAAGCGCCTCGACAGTTGTTTGTCAAATACTCTATATGACTAAGTCCAAAACACGCCAGTGATCCTCAGGAAGAAGGAGTAAGCGCGTCCGTAACGACTCATACTCAACGACTCACATCCTGTGTCAAGCAATCACGACGATCTTTGGGAGCAGCTGTGACACCACTTCTGCCTTTCTTCCGCAAGATACCCGCAGAGGCCGGAGATTTCGCAGCGGCAAGGAGAGATAGTCATAAAGTGTATTCAAGCAACAGAAATCTCGTTGGTCACGGAAACACGTTTGTGGGCCATACAAACGATCGGGAAACACTCTTTTCGAGCCACAAAAACTTAGGAGGATCGCGTAAAAACCCCTTTAAGGTTGACGTTGATTTAATCTTGCACTAAAACCAAAGATTTCAATGGGATCCAAAAGGGGAATATTTGCTGATCTTTCTCATTAGTTGCGTTTTTGCGGATACCATGGTATCTGATATACGGTCTAAAGTCGTTTTTGCAGTTATCGTGGTATCCGATACCACGGTCATAAGCGTTTTTGCAGTGTCGTTGTATCTGGACAGTTATCGTGGTAACTGATATTCAGATATCACGGTCGGAATGTGGTATCTGGTCGTGGTATCTGAAAAGTCATCTCACTTTCATCAAATTTTGTCCAATCCGTGAGAAAGAAGTTCAGCACTTAGTGATGATGTAACTGGTGTAATCTTTTTTCGGTAATATTCAGGAGTAATCAACCCTTTCATTTGATGCAGTAAAAGTAAAAGTAATTTCCATTTATAATTGTAAGACGGGTGCGTCCATTTTGAGAGCAAAAGGTCAAGACGGGGAAGTTCCGATGAAAGTATTTTGCAAATAAGGTGTGTTGGTGACCCAAGGAGTTCTCCGCGCAAGGGGGTAATTTCGGGTAGCTCGAGGGAAGAGTGGTATTTCACAGATATTATTTAAGGTTAGAATCAAGGTAAAATCGGGAGTTGTGATCAGTCTGTGAAAGGTGTAACTAGTGAGACATGAATGATAAGTGAGTAGTGGAAAGAAGCCTTGCTGAAACTGAGTAAATATTTCGGTTCTTTTAACCTTGGGTTTCCTACTCTAAAAATAACATAACTTATCATATTTTTGGAAATTCAGTCTCTACACAAAATCTCACAGGGTATTTGTTTTTGTACCTTGCGTGTACCTTTTGATTACCGGACTTACCATCTTTACATCCACAATTAACTGACAAGTTTTACAAACAATTACCACTTTCCTACGCCGCGGTTCCGGGACTGCTAAGGTCTCAAGGCCTGCCGTGTAGGAAATCTTCTTGACTAAATGACTTTCTACATCTTTGTTTAACTTACCTTATTCTTACGCCGGGGTTCCGGGACTGCTAAGGTCTCAAGGCCTGCCGTGTAGGAAATCTTCGTGACTAATTTACCTTCTACTTACTTGTTTAACTTACCTGATTCTTACGCCGGGGTACCGGGACTGTAAAGGTCTCAAGGCCTGCCGTGTAGGAAATCTTCTTGACTAAATGACTTTCTACATCTTTGTTTAACTTACCTTATTCTTACGCCGGGGTTCCGGGACTGCTAAGGTCTCAAGGCCTGCCGTGTAGGAAATCTTCGTGACTAATTTACCTTCTACTTATTTGTTTAACTTACCTTATTCTTACGCCGGGGTTCCGGGACTGCTAAGGTCTCAAGGCCTGCCGTGTAGGAAATCTTCGTGACTAATTTACCTTCTACTTACTTGTTTAACTTACCTGATTCTTACGCCGGAGTACCGGGACTGTAAAGGTCTCAAGGCCTGCCGTGTAGGAATCTTATTGACTAATTTACCTTCTACTTACTTATTTACCTTACCTTATTCTTACGCCGGGGTACCGGGACTGTAAAGGTCTCAAGGCCTGCCGTGTAGGAATATTTGGTAACGACTTACCTTCTTTGACATTTTGACCAAGATTAACTTGACTTATCTACCGCATTCTTCTATTGGCATTCACCGCTTCATTTCGAGTTTTCAACAAATGGAAGAAGAGGATCAGGGACGAAGGAAGGAATTTTAATAGAAAGCATTTCACTTTTGCATCCAGTTTCGTGTTCAATAAACTTCTACGAATTTCAACTAAAAAGTGGTGTTTGTTTCGGTTTAGCGGGTCTTGCCTGCCACGTGGGCAGGTGAGCTTAAGCCGCTCGTTACGCTATCTCGAGAGCTGAGCTGATTGTGGCTTTAGCCCCGTTACACTGGATATCAGTTTTTCTTTTGGGACGACTTCGAAAAGTGCAATTTCGGCAATAGTCGTTTTTGCAGTGGACCGTATATCAGATACTACGGTAACTGCAAAAACGACTAATTGCAGATCCAGTTACCATGGTAACAGATACCATGGTATCCGCAAAAACGCAACTATTATTCTCCTACATACAATCGAGTCTGGGTGTCTGGCAGATGAGCGATCTTTACCGAACTCCGTAAACATCTGTTTACTTAACCAGATCCATTAGGTAGCCCTTTCTAGCAAAAAGGATATTAGGCAATCAGGTTCATTCGTATAAATCGGGTTTTCAGCAGGCTCCGACCGGACTAACCATCCCATGCAAAAAAATAGTATTTCCCGTGCCTTTTTCCGGTGCATCGACCGTTTTCCAACCAATTTTATCCTAGAAATGATAGTATCGTAAATTTCTAAGCCCGCTTCCCCAAACGCCACTCTGAAAATCCCCTCTACAACCAAACGAATGATCAGTTAAGAGAAATACCTCTACATCGATGCTCCAATCGACTTCAGGATAAAATTTTACTTCTACCAAATTTTATGGGTTTTTTCAGTTCGGGGCGAACAACTTGTCCGGTGAGAAAATCAAGTTCAGATCTAGGTTCAGCGTGTCTCCTTACCCTTGAATCGCACTGTCACATTAACAGATTCCTTTTTCGGCACAGTGATTCTGACTGAATTTTCGAAAAGACGAGAAGACAAGAGTCATCTAACCGCCGCGACGCCATTCCGAGAGTAGGAACCCGTAGGCTTCGCAATAGATGGCACGAGGATGGAACTAGCAATGGGACAGCTTTACAGCATGTCCCCACTGAAATTCCGTAAGGACTTGATTTTGACTTTCGGACATGTTTGGAATCATCTTTTAAGGCGCCTTGTCTGGTCGTCTCCGTTTTCTCATAAGAGCCCAAATGGCCAAGTTCAATTGGGGTAACCCGGGTAACTCCCTTTTCGAAAAGTCGCATTATTCCATAAGGAGGCAACAGTGGCAAACCAATGTTTTTTTTTTCTTCTACTCAAAATTTGCTTTTTCAGAGTTACCCCTTTTAAGGGCTTCTCTCGCTTATTCTGCTTTTTACGTTACAGTCAGGGAGCCGGATTCTGTATCGTGCACCCACCCATGACGGAAGGTGTACAAATGCTGAGGACGGATCCTGGGGTAATCAACCTCGCTGAAAACGAATATCATAGGGCGCAATTCCGCCACTGGGGCGTTATAGACCCAGAATCCTACAGCTAACATTGCCCTGTTCCATTTCTTCTGACTAAAACAGATCTACAAATAATTAGGCAAAAGTTTAGATAAGATTAGATTATATATGGGGTTTTATTGGAAAAAAATAGCATCAATTACAAAACCCTCAGAAGTTTTCAAACCCCCTTTGACAATTAACCTAGTGGGCTACACTATTAGTAAATAAAAAAAATAAAAAATAGAAGAAGAGAAAAGAGAAAGATTCATGCACTTACTCGGTTCCAGGTCAACACCCAGCAAGAAAAAAAAAATATACACTCCCAAATCCCGTCTCCAAAAACAAACTAAACGGAAAGAAACAAAAATAAATATAATAAATAACCGTAACGGAATCTGGGCCAACCTGAGAACGACTCAAACAACTGCACTTTAAAATTCGTATTTGTGGAGACAAAGGGTTTTCAGATCTCGACGGAAAAATCCTATTTCCTATTTTAATTCGTATTTTAAACGATACATTCGCATACCTTCCCTGTTTGCTTTCTCACCACCTTGCTATCCAAAGAACAAGAAGCAACTGTTCAGCTGGAGAAGCATCCTTGCTGGATATCGAAACACGCAAGGGTAAAAGGAAAGAGCTCCAAAAGACAATATTGCATGCAAGACGACGAATTTCGCCTTTTACTTGGTCATGGAACGCAAGAAAGGGAAGAAAACAAGGCCGAACAAGGCTTTCAATTACTTCCAGTGAATCACGCTTTTCTCACAGTAGGTCAAGGTGAAGGAAATCCAAAGGAATGTAAATAATAATATATAAGAAGACCTTTATACATACTTCTACATCATACAAATACTGGAATAAATTAACAAAAGAAAAACAAAGCAAAGAAGAGAAAAAACGCCGATGAGAGTTCGTCAAGTCTGATGGTTGTATTACTAAATGAAAATTAAGTGACAATTTTACGATTTTTACACCGAACTGGCAAGTTAAGGAGAAGTTTACGATATCGGAAATACGACACTAAAATAGCTGTGGGGGCAGTCAAGAAAGGCCGAGTGGTCACAAAAAGTGTCGTCACGTCCCGCCTCAGTTTTCATCACCATCATTGATTGGCATCGTGGCAAAAGTTAGTAAGTTGTGAATGGTTTCATCATGTAAACTAACCAATGCAATAATAATGGTCCATCTCGGATAGTAGGCCTCGGCCTTGGCTGAATGTGTCAGCCAGCTTGATTAGGGACTTCTGGGTTGACTGCGGTTGAACCAGCATACCCTGTACCCTTATCCGGTTTCCTGACTGGTTTCATTCTATGGTGTCACATCTCCAGGAATGTTAACTTCACCTATCACGCGGCCATCTTCCCGACACTACTCCATATCCCCTCGTCTAAAGAAGGTGAAATTAGTGAAAATGGTTTTTTTTCCGTTGCTCGAAAAGGTGGGGCTTAACAGCCTGGGACGGTTAAACGAAACAGAACAGTGGAAACAACAGAACATGAAATGGAAGTCGTAAGCATTGAGAACAGGATGCTTTCGAGGCTACCTTCAAAGGACAAAGCGCAGGACAAATAAACAAAACCAACTTACATGGTATTGACGCCCTCGGAGTCCGAAGGAGCATAATCATGATCATCTGCCTCGAACGTCTTTCTGGGGGCTTGGTAACACAGGATGATGCACCGGAGTCCTCGCAGTCGTACAGAAGAGCCTCAAGGGGGAATGATGCTTGAAAACACCATAGGACTTGATGGGAGAAATCGGGCTGTCATCCCTGGATTAAATTAGTTCCTGCCTGCGACTAGTAGCAAGTGTACTGTGGACTGCAGTTACTTCATCTTCGGCGTGACAGGACTGTGGACTGCAGCGATTCTCGTCTTCGGAATGACAGGGACCCGACCCCACTTTAAAACCTAGCTTGCCTCTTGGACAGCATACTGACCCTTGCGTATGCGTACTGGATCTGCTGACTGTCCGTCAAGCGCGTAGGAGTGGTCGCTCAGATACACTGGCTGTTTGGTCTTTTTCATTCGTTTGGCTTTCGACGTGGCTTCGAATGGGTCAGTCTGCACGAAAAAAAAAACTACAGAATTTGAAGGGAATTAAAGCATTTGATAATGACAGAATAATTTATCTTGCTATGACAATATCTAGGTCTTAACCACAAGTTTCAAGAAAGAACACGAGGCTATCCAACACTTTGAGAGTCCACGGCACAAGAGAAGACGACCAAGACAACTGGATGGCGAGCCATGATTGGATGTAGCGTAGGGCTCGACAACTGAAAACTGGGTAGGAATGGGAATCTTCAACAAATAATGGCTCTAAAATAACTATACAAACCAGGACACTGATGCTTACTTCAAAATGGACTCCAGGCACATTTTGCATAACTATGCCTCCACACAGAAGAACTTAGAAAAAAAGATACACTTACAAGTGTTGCCCCTGGAAGAGTGGTATCCCCAGTCTTGTCTGGGGTAACTTCATTCTCTATATCTACTTGTTCGTTTGTGCTGAAAGACCATAATGATGGGGATGTCAGGTTGTCCTGGACTTGAGGCTCACCACATAGGACAAAGTTGGTTCTCTTACTAGGAAAGGAAAAAAGTATTCACATTCCATTCTGGGTATAATGATAAACTGATGCAACAGAAATAGTTGATTATGGTTCCAAGCACATAATACAAAGTTAAATTTAGTGCAAAAGTAATGATAAAAATAGTATGGCTGAAAAGATAAGTAGCCTATACTGTTAAAGTTTAACTGAAAAGCCGATTTAATTTTGTGTCATCTAATTGAATACACTGAATTATTTGGATTCTGCAAAGGGATTTTTTTTTATTTTCCACTATCTGCTCTAGTTATGACGTTCAGAATATCTGCGGCCGTCCCCACAACGTAAATTCTACTATGACGCCTGAAATATTAATCTCAACACAAACGCAGCTTTTCTATGGGCAGTGGTGACATTGATGAAGATTGCTTAGTGCCTGAACAGAAAAAAATCATAAATCTTACAAAAATTCAGTACTACAAATCACAAGGAAATTCCACTATTATTCGTGAACAGCGGAACAACGAAGTAACGCATTTTCAGCGGGTCTTCAGCCAATTTAAGTGAATAAGTGATGGATAACTAGATTGTCCTATCCCAGCCCTTTTCGGTTAAACTTTAAGGGAGTGGCTGAGCACAAAAAAAGAAAAATGGAAGAAAATAACGGTACAAACTGAGGTACAAACATTAACTTATGAATTATTTACGATGAACCAATTTAAAAAAACAGTTCCACCATTATTTTGCAATCTAAATAATAAGCAAAATGGTAGGCTTGTAAGACAACTGGGGCTGTTAAACCAAGGTCACATAATAAATAAATGTTCTTTGCAGGACATGTTCAACTAGGATTGCCAAAGGAAAACTTGCTGAGTGCTCCACTGTACGAGCAGATGAACATACTTTGGAAAACTCCTAAAACTGAGGATTTGTCCATAACTGAGGGAAGGACTCTTCTTCAAGTTCTTTATATGATACTGACCCATAACCCCACAGAATAAATATATAAAAAAATGCATAGCCTACAGCACACGACTAACATAAAACTAAAATACATAAAAGCAAAATCTACTTTTTTAAACAAAATCCCAGCAGAAGAAGAAGTAGTAAAATCCCTCTTGAAGAAGGTAGCTCAGCTACTGCTTGGCAACTCTTTATCAGTAGGCCTACGGTACCGGAAAAAATAAGAAGGAACAACTTTTTTACATTTAAAATTAGTGAGTTACCATAGAACTAATGATAAATGTTCTCAGTCATCGTCTGAAGCTAAAATATAGCCTAATACAGGCTAAGGGAAGGTTCGTTTGGAGCCACGGCACTTGGCGTGCTGTCATCCCCAAATGCTACCATTTCTTCGTTTTGAATGGTTGTAGCAGTCGTTGTTGTCTGCAGCAGATATTTAACACTGTCTTAATAAAAAGCCAATAAAGGTCATTAACATAAAGTATTGATCCTTGGAGAACTCCATACCCGACTGATACATGGTCATCAAAAGCCGTGTCAAAAAAGTCAGCTTGGGCTGAAGGAATACCTATCACCGAAGTACGGAACTTCAAATCGCCCATACATGCCGCCGACAAGCACCCATCTTAGCTGGAAAGAAGAAGCAGAGACAGGTGACTCTAAAACCAAAATGCAGAAGAATCTCTACCCTTTCGACGACCCAATCGAACAGCAAAAACAGCAGCCATGTCCAGAATGAAATCACAGCACCAGCTTTAGCTCCAACCAATTTTCAGAGAAGAGGTTCACAGAATCAGATATTTAAGGAAGAATCTTAAACTGTTTTTCCACAAGTTAATTTCCAGCTTCAGCGCCTTGAGCCTGAAGAGGACCCTTGCCAAGAAGGGCCGAAATATAGCTCTTATTAAATGTAGCTGGCTTATCTGTTTTGCATCGTGATCCATGATGAGATAATTTACTGATTAGAATCTGGATGGTCAGACTGTAAAAAACTTTTTTAACATCAAGAAATATGGCTGCGAGAATTAATCCCGAATCCAGCGAATGTTATATAAACTGAAGAAGCGTATTACATGCATGCTCCACTGAACGTTTTGCACGAAAACCAAACTGATGTTGACTGGTGCTGAAACTGGCGGGCATGGCCTTTTTGAATATTTCAGAAAATAAATTCAGAAGGGGGATAGGCCTGTAGCTTCTTGGGTCCTCCCAAGCATCTCCCGAGTACCTCCTTTAAACAGTGGTAGGGGAGACCGGGGCATTATGGAAACTTTTTTGCAAGATTGTCAATAACTTTTTAGTGGTAACAATCTTTGAACCGTTCATGATACCAACACAGACTTTATCAACATGGCGATATTTTTGTAATAAATGACAACGTTGTGCCTCTTACCAGTATAGTGTTATGAGTGATTTACAGAAAGCAGCGAAAGTGTCCATGTACCATATACCAGAATACCGGGGTACAATGGACACTGGTGTCCAGTAGGCTATACACTGTGTAGCTAAGGTTCTGGACAACAAGAGTAGTTAACTGAGTGTATGTTCAGTTTAATTAAAATAATGGATATATTTCAGATATAATGGATGTATTTCACAAATTCAATTACTGGCATGGTCTCACTTCAAAACTACTTAATGTCAAACTCTGACAAATTCACTTGGAACACAAGCTGTTCATGTTGTCGGATGGTGCCACCAGTAAGCGACGGCTGCCCAATGTTTATTTTTACGTTGGAGCAAGTGTTTATAGTTTATTTCCATAAAGTGTACACCCATGTTCATATTACCCTGGGCCTTGGTGTCCATAATGCCCCTTGGTCAGCCATCACGCAAATCTTAGAAAATCTCGAAACCAAGAAGCGTCATTCCAGATTACAATCATCAAAATCCTAGCCAAAGTATAATTTTCTAAGACCTAGCTAAAACAGCACCTGAAATTACACATTACCTGATGATAATTTTCCCGAAGTGAGTAGCCAAAAAGTTACTTTACATTGCAAAATTCAAATTTTTGTTCCCATAAATAGATCTGTGAATTAACTTGCAGCAGCCATTAGTCACGTGTCTCTACCAGTAATGCCACCTACTTGCCTACTTTGGCTATGCTGGATTTTTAGGCAGGGTTATCTGAAGTGAATTAGAGGGAGATGTCCGCATTACCCGATGAAAAATAATCTGAAAACAGTATTATGAAGTTATACGAAAAAGTAGCATGCAGTACCAACTAACTGATGCTACTACATGCTACTATAGCAAGACTGGGTGCTACCAGAGCAAGGCGGGATGCTACTGAATACTACTGCTTAAGATTAGCCCAATGTGAGGCACATTAAACCAGTCAAGCACAAATCCTCAATTTTTGGGCATGGTGCCCCAACGTCAGGGCATGCTCCAAGGTATGGGCATGGTGCCCATACGTTGGGGCACCATGCCCTGGAGCATGGGCATTGTACTAGCATGGCACCCCCATGATATTTGGTTGAACTGAGATTGATTACATACCTAAATAGGGCCTTCTTCCTCTCCTAGACCACAGATACTTGATCTTATGTTCTATCTAACCTCTTTTTCCAATTTTAAAAATATTAGAGAGCTTCCAAGAAATGAATGAATTCCCCTTTTTCCCTTGAAATGGATAGGTAACCCATGGTAAACCAATAGGAAAAAGTGGTCTTCATTAAAGGCTAAATTTCTTGGAAGTTCTCTAATATTTTTAAAATTGGAAAAAGAGGTTAGATAGAACATAAGATCAAGTATCTTGTGGTCTAGGAGAGGAAGAAGGCCCTATTTAGGTATGTAATCAATCTCAGTTCAACCAAATATCATGGGGGTGCCATGCTAGTACCATGCCCATGCTCCAGGGCATGGTGCCCCAACGTATGGGCACCATGCCCATACCTTGGGGCATGCCCTGACGTTGGGGCACCATGCCCAAAAATTGAGGATTTGTGCATGACTGCATTAAACAAAATTATTCTGTAGCCTACTACTGCATATAAATACATGCAACTTTTTCGTACAACTACCATACAACTATACAGGCTACAAATTTTTCATCGGGTACCCAGGTGTCCATAATGCCTCGGTCTCCCCTATCACCTGTGCAAACTTGAGACACTGGGGAAATATTCCTAGTTGGAAAGACTGATTAATCAAACGAAGCAGTGCAGCGCAGTGGAGCTATCATCCTGTAAATCTACAGAAAAACAAACAAAATGGGCTAAACAATGAGCATTTTGCTCATTCTGCGCCCCTAAAACTAAGAGGCTGGGAAAAAAGAAAAGAAAACCTACCTGTACAGCTCTTCAAACTTGATGATACCTGGAGGGCCGCAAATGCCAGCAAGTAGGGCATTATTGACCTCTTGACGTATTAAGAAACATGGTACAGAGCGTATCTTGAGAGAATAGCTTCTCACGGAGTTTGCACTTTGTGGGTGAGAACCGAAAGTCTTGGCATTGAAAGTGTAGCCCACAGGCACAAACCCTGTTTTCCACTTTCAATGTAAAAGGAGTCAAGCATCCCAGGGAGTTTGGTGAACTGAAACAACAACGGTCCACAATTTTTTTCCACTCTTCAAAAGCCCAACGAGGTCTGCGAGGGATACTAAACATCGGAACATCCAGGCTGGTGCTTCCACAGTCTGGGATACAGCATTTTCTAACAGTTTTACTAGTCATTAATTTGCTTTGTATCGTCTCTTTAAATTCTCAAGCACTTGGGCTCTAAGCATGGCAGCCATTCAAAGGCAGCCTTTTCTCCTTCAGCGTACACGTGCTGCTGTAAGTTTGAATTTGAAAGTCTGGTCAAAGTCAAAGCCGCATCGTACATGGCTGCCAGGAGCCAGGAGTTCAAGTCAGAAATATGTCAAAATTCCTGACAAAAAGGTTCTTTTTGACACCTCGTAATTTGTTTGCGCATTCCGCTGCACAAATTACACAATGCGCAAATTGCCAATAATTGGTAATTATTCTGAACTAAATAAGAACATTTTTAAACATTTCATAGTTTTGTAAAAAAAAAATCATCGGAAATGAGCTTTTTCTGCGAGGCTTCAAACTGTTGTTATGTAATGAATGACTGTAATAAAGTACATGTTTTTTGGGGTGGTAATCCGTAACTTTATTGAATAAATGAAAAGGTGTTTTTTTTACCTAATTATTATCATTTCTATGAAAAGGTGTCATTTCCAGAAAAAAATTGTCATGAGTTAATTGCGTTTTTGAAAATACCATGGTATCTGTTACCACGGTAACTGGATCTGCAATTAGTCGTTTTTGTAGTTACCGTGGTATCTGATATACGGTTGCTCTGCAAAAACGACAATTGCCTAAATTGCGCTTTTCGAAGTCATCCCAAAAGAAAAACTGATATCCAGTCACATCACTAAGTGCCAAAACTTCTTTCCACCAATTTGACAAAAATTGATGAAAGTGAGATGACTTTTTCAGATACCACGATCAGTTACCACGGTAACTGGCCAGATACCACATAACTGCAAAATCACCTTTTGACCGTGGTGTCAGATACTACGATAACTGCAAATTAAAGCGACTTTAGACCGTATATCAGATACCATGGTATTGGCAAAAACGCAACTATATGGTGTCACCCAAAGGCAAAAGGTGGCAAAAAGCATCAAAAACTGAGGTCATGCAAGTCATGCACTTATTTTTTAATTTTACGTGACAGAATCACAGGAACCGAAAGTTTGATTGGTGGCCAGGTGGCCAGTGGGTCCAAACCAAATGGCTGGGAATAGACTTTTCCGTTTTCTATTTCATCTTCTGTTAATTCCTCCTACTTTTCTATTTTGTTCAGGGGTTTCTGTTTCAGAAATCTGTTTTCTGTTTCACCGTTTTAAAGATTAACAAATGACGGGCACCGGTGCCGGCACCGCTGATTTCGGTCGGTACCAGTCGGGGAGTGGGAAACCCCTCGCATAGTGCTGTCCTCCATTTTCCGTCTTGGTCCTCCACAGTCCACCCCAAGTGCGACACAAGATTTACAGGTTCCCTCACTAGTTCCCCACACAGATGCCGTCTGCGGTCTAGATATGTAACTGAACATTTAGAACATGTAATTTTGACAGCTATGAAGTTCTCTGCGAATCTGATCATTCGTTTAACGGTCATGCATGTTACACGATTTCCGGGAACCTCCTAACTACATGTCCGCTTACAGTGCCTAGAAATGGTCCGGATCTCTAGCGGTACAACTAAAGCTTAATATGCTTATCCTTTCTATCCTTCCGGTCCCTTCAATTCTAATCGGGATTTCCGGACCCCCCCCCTTTGTTTTGTTGTTGTTGTTGTATTTATTCGTTTTACGTTGGACGTCATTTTATCTTGATACAGTTATTTTTGTTGACAAAAAACCGAAAATTCGGCTAGTCCGTGAACGGTTTGAAAATGAATTAAATTGATTGATTGATTGACAACTCCCCCAACAGTCTCTGGAACCAGTCAAAGTTTCAGTTTCAGTGAGAACGTTCTTCTCCTTGAACTCTTAAGCACTTGGGTTTCAAGCTGGGGCCATTTCGGCGAATCCTTCCTTACTTCATGAGAGGCTACTCACTCCTCGGCACCTGCTGTACACCTTTTCCCGGCACCGGAAGATACCGACCGAAATCGGCGGTGCCGGCTATAAAGTAGGCGATCCATCTTTCAAATGCTTCTAAAATGCTTATTTTGATGTTTTAAGCGTTGCAACCGGTGCCGGCACCGACCGGGCACCGCGGCACCGGGCACTTGCTGCAGCCACTCGTTCCTTCAATGACTGGCACTGGGGTTCCATTCTGCATGGATCCCTTTCGGCCTTTAGGTTATGGGCTTTGATCTGCGAGAGCGCTGCCTTGGCATAAGCCACGGGACTAATTAGTTTGAAAAATGTCGCTAGGTAGCAGCTACGTGTCAATCTTGAATGTCGATGGGGAAGGTGATCATTTTTTTTCCTAAGTCAACACGATGATCATGATCTAGAAAATAACTATAACTGTTAGCTTACCATGGAAATGTCAAATAGATAAACTCGCATTTGACTGTTTTCCTCAACAGACTTTGAAAAAAAACAGAGGGGCCGAAGAAGTTTGTCTGGTTCCAAACTGATTAAAAGAGAGAAATAGGGCCGCTAACGTAGAGGGCTGCGCCCTCCCCCCTGCCCCCCTCGGAATTCCCCTGCCAAAAGTAACTCAAGGTAAGGCTTTGGCTTTCTCAGTTTTTCCGACATTATCATGTTTTTATGGCACTTGCAGCCTTTGACCCAAGTGCCATATACCTATCGCAATTCCGTCTGTCGGTCGGTCGGGCTGTCTGTCACACTATTGCGAGTTAGGGTACTTCCAGATACGCTAGGACGATGAAACTTGGCAGGCGTGTCCAGGACCCGACCAAACTAACTTGGAAATAATCTGTTACCTGATCCGACCATCTGGAGGGTGTGTGTGGAGGGCGGGGAATCCGGAAAATTGAGTAGTGCGTAACTTTCAAACGGGTGACCGGATTGGAATGAAACTTAATAACTGAACTGAGGACATATCTCTGATGTCCCATGTGAAGTCGGGACCGGATTTGACAGCTATGGGGGAGTTGGGGGAGGAGACCGGAAATCTCGAGAAACGGTATAGAATGGAGGGATCGGAATGAAACTTGCTGGGAAGAACAAGCATCTGCTCTAGATAAATCGTTTATACAATTGGACTGGATCCGCACACTTGGGCTGGTGGTGGAGAGGGGTTTCCCGGAATTCCGGTGATGGCGGTTGTGGGGATTTTCACGACGAAACTTGGCAGGCATGTCAGGGACCCGATCAAACTGACTTGGAAATGAAAACTTCCTATATCCGATCATTGCGGAGGAGTGGAGGAGTGGAGGAAGGCAGAATCCGGAATATTGAGTTATGCGTAACTTTGGAACGGGTGACCGGATTCCAGTGAGATTTAATAAATAACAGAGGACATGTCTCTGGTGATCTTTTCGTGGCCGGATCGGACCCGACAACTATGGGGGGGGGGGGCAAAATACGTGAACAGCTTAGACTAGAGAGATCGGGATGGAACTTTGTGGGAGTAATAAACAAATTCTCTAGACAAATCGTTTACAGAACCCGATTGACTCCGGGTACTGTGGGGGAAGTTGGGGGAGGGCGGAATTCCGGTAATCGCGAGCTAAGGTGCTTGCAGATGTGCCAGGGCGATGAAACTTGGCTGGAACATCAGAGATTCGACAAGATTGGCTTGGAAATTGCCACTTCTCAAATCCGACTATTCTTTAAAGTACCAACCTTGACCGCAAAGGGAGAAAAATACTTTAAAGTAAAATATTCATTTTCATGGTCCTCATGAGCCCATTATCATTTTTGCCTCAAGAGTTTTGCCTACAAATGAAGTCTTCCTTAAAGTTCAACTGAAAAACCAACTTATTTGTGTGTCATTTAATTGGATACACTGAATTATTTGGATTCTGCAAAGGCATTTTTTTATTTTCCACCATCTGTTCTAGTTATGAGGCTCAGAATATCTCTGGCCGTCCCCACCGCGTAAATTCTACTATGAAGCGGGAAACTTTAATCTCAACACAAATGCGGCTTTTCAGTGGGCAGTGGTGAGATTGGTGACGATTGCTTAGCGCCTGAACAAAAAAAAATGATAAAGGCATACAGGCATAAGGCATACAACAAAAATACAAGCGCACAGAGGCACCACAAATCCCACGAAAATTCCACTATTTGAAAATTGATTGTTCGGAATAGCGGAACAACGAAGTAACTCATTTTCAGCGGGTCTTCAAGCCAATTTAAGTGAATAAGTGATGGGTAACTAGATTGTCCTATCCTAGCCCTTTTTCGGTTGAACTTTAAAGTGCGCGTCTTAACCGAAAAGTGAAAAAAAAATACTTTTGACCAAACGACATATATTTAAGATCCCCAAGGGCCTGTTATCGTTTTTGCCTCAAGGGTTTTGCTTACAGATGAGTCTCTAGCGCCTTTAAAGTGCGCAACATTACAGCCAAGTTCAAAAGTAAAATACTTTTTACCAAACGATAAATTTTCGTGATTTCCAAGTCTATGATCATTCTTATCTCAAGGGTCAAGGGCTTACAAATGATCAGAAAAAACGTACGAAAAGGCAAATTCTATATTTCATCTTCTGAACCAGCCATGCAAGTGCCATTAGACCTATTATACTAGCTCTTGTTACTATAATCTGGCAAGACCTCTGGCACTAAGTAGCGTTTTTTAGTTTGGGACCCGTAGATCCACATGTTTTTATTGTAAAACAGCAAGACTGATTGTTTCAATCAGCGATCTCTTATTTTGTCTCGATCGTTTTTCACCATGGGTGATTTCTATAGAGCTGTGGCATCTTACACTAGGTTTTGATGATAACTGAAAAATTTTCCTATTTTAAAAGCAAGCACGATGCCGTGCCAGAAATGGTAACAAAAGGAAAGAAAAAAAAATACTCCAACGGAAAAATTCAACTGAATTATAGAAGTAAAGGAAAGAAAAAAATTACTGCTTTTACGAAAAATCGCGGAGCTTCGCGCCGACTCGGCTATTTTTTACCGACTGGCCTACAACATTCGGGGAGGGGCGTCCCCCGGCCCTCCACCCTAGTCGTGACGCCCCTGCAAGAAAACAATAAGAAAAGAACAATCGGCAAGAAGCACCGCAACCCAAAACTTCAACACCGATTCTTCTTTTGGTAAGGTGACTATCTTTCCCAATAACAGGAATTCCAGCAGGATCTTGCCCCCGCAGCAGCTTCTAACGACTGTCCTGTATGCAGGACAAAAATTTCGAAACACTTGCTTCTGGACGGAACCCACTAATTCCCACTAACTCTACTAGTTGAATTTACTAATTCCCACTAATTTATTAACTAATTCCCACAAACCCTGAAATTTCCAGCCAGAGCAAAATAACACTAGGGAGTAGCGCCAAGACTTGAAAAAAGTGACACATACTCGAATAGCAGCGAAACTAGCACCACATGCGATAGTGAACGTCCCTACTGAAACTCCATCGGTCGTGCACCAGTGTTGGCTCCAATAACTTCATATTGTGAACACAGCAAAAAAAGATACACCCTCCCCGGTTTCCAAGATGTATGCAGACCTTGTCTTAGCTTTACTAGAAATTTCGAAATCCGAAAGTTTGTCTCGCTTTAAATTCCGCAAGCGTAATGGGCGGCGCTACGACTATGGCCCGTTTGCGAACATGGAAAGGATAGTTCTTGGCGCTACTCTCTAGTGTTATTTTGCTCTGTTTCCAGCTTAAAACCCCAACCAAATGACTCGACCTTCCAGTAAAAAAGAGAATATTACGACAGGTGCCACTTGTGAAATTGTGGGAAAGATTTTTAATCAGAGCGTCTTTTTTTGACCCAAATGTAGTAAGGGCCAACTATGATATTAAATTAAAGATCATCCCGTCTCTCTTGAGGCACATTCTCGCCGTTCCCAGAGGACTCCACTTGAGGAGTCCCCGCGTTTTAGTTTGTCCCGTATTCTCGCGAGTCCCCACGGACAGGGAATGCTCCGAGTTCATCACCATCATCAAAAAGGACTCCCTTTCAGATTCAGATGGGAATCAATTTTTGCTGGTGTTGGTACATTGTAAAATTAATTAAAAGCAATCAGAATAAACAAAAATAAAGTCGATCCAGGCTAAAAAAAAATTCGCATTTTTTTTTTCGAACGAAATCCATTTTGGAAGCATTCCCCGTGTTTCGTTGTTTTCCGTACGCAGAGTCCGCGTGGAGTGACTCGCCGTTCCCTTCGATTCCCCGAGGAGCCCTCGGGGAATGGCGAGAAGGCCTTTGGTTTACGATTACTCCCGAACACCTTCGCGTCACAATTTGGCAAGTGGCCGCCATAATTCTTGATATGGTCTTAGATTGGTTAATAAGCTCGCATAGACCCCCCCCCCCCAAAAAAAAAAAAAAAACAAAAAAAAACCACTAGGACACCCAAGAGTCCGCAAGTCCACGCAAGGACTGGAGCAAGCTGCATTTTCTTCTCGAACCGGATGGAAGATCTGTGGAACAACCTTAAGGAGGGGGCAGTTGCTGCACAGTCGACAGAAGTATTAGAAATGCCGTCTAGACACTATGAGTGGGGGACAAGCCATGGAAGTTAGATTGGGAAGCACCAGAATCTTCCAACTGATACTAACCAATCAGACATACAACAATCATCCTGAAGAGTGTTCAACATGATAGAAAATCCTTATTTCACTCCAAGCTTTGATTTAATGCATTTTTATTTTCTTCGCCGATGTGAAGAGAAGTAAATTAGGATTTTGGTTTATTCTGTTCTGACTTCATTGAGATTTTGACACTTTTGTACCAGGGCGAACCGTATCAACCATTTTTTTTTAGAAGGTTCTTACTTTTTATATTCGCCGGAATTGGAGGCAAACGAAAAATGAATAGGCTAATGGTAGCCTATTTTCCTAGGACCCCACCGCAACGACTGTCCTACTAACTTCACTGCAGAACTAACGGTTCGCTTGGATAAGCAACCACCTGCCAATGGTTGTGAGATGAATGCCAGCCTCCCACATTCTTCTAAAGGGGTAGCTTTCCGACTCCAACCGCCACTATGACTTGGTAATAGTAGTTATCCAAGTCACCATTATATCATCATAATGCGTGTTTACTGCATTTCTTCCTCGTGACTAATGGTAGATCCAGTTTCAATAAGCCCTTCCGACTCGCGACAGGGTGGCCCAGCAGCCCTGTTATGTCAGCATGAATAGACCAAGATCGTGAATTATGAATTCTTACTGAAAGGTAAATGGTCATTACGGCGGTGTCCTTTTGGAAAGTCAGTCAAAATAACCCGTTAAAACGGAAAAAATGAGGTTTTAGCCACCCTGGGAAAATTCCGGGATCGGTTGACGCTTTCAGAATAGTGATTGATATTTTGTGAGAATCCAAGATTATTATCATAAGGTAAACTGGCTCTCTTGAATAAATGATCAGATGTTGGGCTCAGAATGAGGAATGAAGGCGGTAAGAGCTATCAGCTGGTGATTTATTGCGTTCAGCTTTTCCGAATGTAGCTCGAATATTTTTGGAGTCTCACTTACGGCCAAAAATGGTTTTGTTTTTATGCGTCGTGAATTCCACAAACGCAAATCTTGTCACTGTAGTGTAGTATAAAAATTTGTTCAGCGAGAAGTCAAATTTCGGACAGATCTGTCAAGTTCGTGGTAGGTTTGTCTTATGGTTTCTTTCCGATGTTTTCGTTGTATGGCCTTTCGAATTAATAAATATTATTATTGTCATTATTAGTATGTTCGTTGTCAAAGGATGAATGGAGTAATGCTCATCAGCACAACGCAAGCTATTATAATAATAATATTAATAATTTATTTATTACCCACAAATTACAGAGGAAAAACAATTAAACAAAATTATTTTTATTTTATTTTTTATTTTTTTTACGACTTTGCTACAGAGGAGCTTGTGAAGATTGATCGCAAACCACTACAGTAGTCAGATAAAATCGAGCTATAGTGCCAGAGGCAAATTCGTGAAATCAGTGAAATCAACTTGTGGGCCTTAGACTGTCCACGGGGCTCCGACTGTATTTCTTTATTTTTTATTATTTTATTCCTGTAGCCTAATCACCTTTTGCACCTTGTTAAAATGTATTGACTAGTGGAGTACAATAAAGACAAAGAAAGGAAGAAAATACTAAAACAACTAAACATACAAAAACACTAGCACATAAACAGGGGGGTAAGGGGGTGGTGCGGTGAAAACCGAGAGTAGGCTGAACCCGACAGCTTCTGTAGCATTAGTAATTTCTCCGAAATATCTGGAACATCGAACTTACGAATAATTACTCTATTCCGCTACCAATGAACAACTAAGTTATGAAAAACCCAAAACTCGCCCCTTGATGATACTGTCAGAGACATTATAAGAAGTGAATTGAAAGACGAAAGTGCTGCTCAGCGGGATTTGAACCCACCACCTTCGGCTTACACGTCCGATGCTCTACGAGGTGCAAGGTTATCTTTATTTACAAACAAATGTATCTTCAACACTTTCCGCTGCTGAGAGCAGAGCTCGAGCGCACACGAAAAAAAGTAAAACCAAAAATAACTTCAACATGACGAATCATACCCAATACTTCCACAATTAAAAAAAATTTTTTATTTATTTTTTTTTATTTTTTTACGACTGCACATGTGCTACAGAGGAGCTTGTGAAGATCGATCGCAAACCACTACAGTAGTCAGAAAAAATCGAGCTATAGTGACCCCGCCGAAGGCAAACTCGTGAAATCAGTGAAATCAACTTGTGGGCCTTGGACTGTCCACGGGGCTCCGCTCCGACTGTATTTCTTTATTTTTATTATTTTATTCCTGTAATCGCCTTTTGCATAGCCTTGTTAAAATGTATGTTAATATTTCTTGAACTTGTGGTGCAGCATTTTTACAATACAAAAAAGACTTAGATCAGAGGTGAAAACCTATAAAAAACGAGTATTTTTGCATGTTTCGGAGGGGGGCAACCACTATTGGTAAAAAATGTGGAACCAACCTTCAACCATCAGCAAAATCTCCTGGTTGCGAACGTTTTGCTTTCCCCGGGTTTCTTCAGCCCGCTTGTAAATTAATATAATTAAACGTGATCCCTAAACTACTATTCTAGGTCTAACGTTCAATATTTTCTGATGATGCGAGTGAACCTTCAACTCCATCGCAGGATGTTGGATCCGGTCTACCACAAACCCCAGATTTCGGGATTGGTATATAGGATCGTTTGACAATCCAGCTCCATTACAGGCTATATGATTCAGTCTAAAACAAATCCCTAAGTTTTTATCTAACGCTGGATACACTATGCCAAATGTAGCTGGTTACCCTAACCCTAGGAAATGTTGTTTATGATTTGAGTGAAGTTCAGAAACCAAACAATCAAAATTTCTTAATTAGTATCATGGCAAGGGTGCCCACAGGTACCCAGCATTTGGCACAAGGAACCAAAAATATTTTTTTTTCCAGATCCTGCTTTCGACTTCCCCTCCATAACTGGTAAATTCCCTCTTGCGCTAGGGTCCTAATAGGTTTTATTGAATAATCAGACCAGAGAAGTTATATATATTTAAAATATATTTAAATGGATGAATAGATATTTTTTTCGGTTCAACTAATTGTCAATTGCTGAGCGTGGAACCACCATCTCCAAGCCACAATGGATTTGAAAATCCCCATGTTTGGTGATACTTGAAATCCACCCCTCGTTTTGAAACTTTTGAGTGAAAAACCTCGAATTGTTGGAAATGACCCTTCAATAGGACATCTGCTCTTAAGCCATTCTCTTCTTTGAGGAATCACGAACCAAAAGTTAACAAAGAAAAGAAGAACCAACCCCCAGTAAAAAAGTGCAGGTAAGAGGACTCTTTTTGGAGATTTCTTTGGGTTCAGAAACCCAAAAGTTTGGACAATAAGAGAAAATGACACTGCCCTTCGACAATTACCTCGGTTGAATAAGAAGATGATCTAAAGATTGAGAAAAATGAGGCGCGTCAGTCGAGCGATGATAATGCCACGACGATTTGGTTGGAAAAAATATGGCAGATGGGAGTTTTTGTAGCTGATGGAACGGCAGAGTCAGTGCGTTCAAATAGAATTAAATGGAGGGTAGTGGGACACCGAAGGAACAATACAGGAGACGCACCTTGTCTCTTGGATTCAAACTGGTAGCTTTGGATTATTTGGTAGGGGGCGTTGATGGTGCTTCAGAGTTCAGTGTGTTATGAAGAAATAAAAAGGACAGCGAAACGACAGGTGAAAACGACACGAAATCAGCAATACATGCAAGGTATAATGAATCATTTAAAGCGCAACTGACACGTGTCATTCTGGTCAGTCATTCTGGTTTATAGGATCATTTTTTTGTAATTAATTTTATTCAAAATGCACTGTACATACTGTATCTCACTTTACCACTTATATCTATGCAGCTCATTGTTTTATACAATGTCACACTTTTATACACAACATTCATTTCTGCTTATTTGGCAATATCTTCCATCAAAACATACGAACGACGTTGCCGAACAAGGGCAACGTGACTACAAGTATCGATATACAAACATTCCAACCATTTTCTCTATTTCTGTCACTATCTCTCTCTCTCCTCTCTCTCTCTCTCTCCTCTCTCTCTCTCTCTCTCTCCTCTCTCCTCTCTCTCTCTCTCTCTCTCTCTTTATTTTCTATAATTTTCTAGTGGGTTTCTTCATGGGTAGAAATTCAGGTTTGTTGATATAACTACTTCTACAAAATAAAAACTGAAACACATCCGGCAGAGCACGAGAAGGTCGGTAGAAATTCGGATTGTATGAAAAATATAAGAAAAATGTTAGGGATATTTAATAAGGATTTCTGAGATCAATATTGAGTTTATAGTTGTGGGATAAGACTAATTTGGAAATATTATGACTTTTTTATTGTAAATAATAGAAATCCAAAATTCAGTGAACATTCGGAATAAATCAAAAGTGAAAATAAAGTGGTTCATGACTTTTATAGATTAACTCCATCGCCTGTACAAGCCTACTTTTTTTGAACAAAATCTATCTTAGGAGCATTCCCTGTGTTTTCGCTGTTTTCTTTCCGCGGAGTCTACGCGGAGTGACTCCATCTGTTCTCGTCGTTCCCCTTGATTCCCCGAGGAATCTCTGGGGAACGGCGAGATCACTCCTTTACAACTCTAATAGCAAGTTTTTTGCTATTTGGCTGCGTACACATATTTGGAAATTTATCGCGTGCGGAGACCTTTCGAGGCCAAATAAAGTTCTGAACTCTAATTCAGTTTTATTAAGGTAGGCTATCAAGCTCATGGAAGTAAATGTCATTAATTTGAACAGCCTACCAATTTCCTGAAATGAACTCTTTTGATAGTAAGAGGTCATTTCGATGACAGCGCCAAATCACACCAATTTGCATCGATCATTATCAATCGAGAAACGTGAAAGGTAACAACAGCGGTGCCTCTGTCCCCTAATTTCCTCCGTATCAGGTGGGTTGTCCCCCCGCCCCGAATTTATCGGCTTGAATTGACCGCCCCAGCAGACCATATGGTGCTGACAAAGATTTAAGGTTTTTTAGTTGTCCATAACGTTCAGACTGATCGGAGCGGAAAATCGAAACGCCGTAAAAATACACAGAGTTAATTACATACCGCTTGGGAGCCATACCCGGGTAGTGACCAATTTCCGGGCTCGTGGATGGGACGGCAGAAGGCAAGACGAGCGTGTCATACATTCTGAGATTTTTTCTTGTGGTTTCTGGGAGAACGTGATACACATAATCATCCATGTTCGCTGAAGCGATGAGCAATTTCAAAGATGGAGTAACCGGAACACTTCGTAACGGTTGCTGGGTTTAAATCTGATCCGTTTGACAGCTACTCAAAACGGTTTGGCCTCGTAAAATGCTGACTGGTCAGAACTGTTTTGATCGGTCAACCATGCATATATGAAGGAATGAACAGTTTCATTTCCCACCTATCAATAGACATAACATTTTACATCATGGAGTGCATAAAGTGAGAAAAATGAGTGCCCTTGCTTATTAACAAAAACCTTACTAACAGAAGCAGTCAACGAGCTAGAATACGAATAACCAAGAAATAAACAACGAAGACAAAACATAGATAATCCTTCAGCCCGAGTCGACTGGGAACAACAAAATAGCACTAGGGAGTAGTGCCAAGACCTGCCCTTTCAATGCATCAGAAATGGGCCTTACCCGTAATACCGACCACTACGCTCGCGACATTTAAAGCGAGACAAACTAGCTGGTTTAGGAGTAATGACAAGGTGCGGTTCAGAGCAAAACAGGGAGTAGCGCCAAGACCTATGCTTTCCGTGCTTCGCAAACGGGCCATACTCATAGCGCAGTGAACTACGTTTGCAACACTTAAGGCACGACAAACTTGCGGGTTTAGAAATTTCTAGCAAATCTAAGATGCGTTCTTCCCACCTCAAGAAAGCAGTGGAGGTTTTATCTTTTTTTTGCTGTGTTTAAAACATGAAGTTATTGGAGCCAGCGCTGCTGCACGGCTTATTGAGTTTCAGTAGGGTCGTTCACTAGCGCTAGTGGTGCTAGTATCGCTGCTGTTCGAGTGTGTGTCACTTTACCCAAGTCTTGGCGCTACTCCCTAGCGTTATTTTGCTCTGGTGCGGTTTACACACATCGAGGAAACATGGAGGTTGTATCCTTTTTTTGCTGCGTTCAAAATATGAAGTTATTTGAGCCAGCGCTGATGCACGACTGATTTAGTTTTAATAGGGACGTTCTCAATCGCTGGTGGTGCTAGTAAGTAAGTAAGTAAGTAATTTTATTACCCGAAAATTCACATGGAATTAGAACGGAGTATGAAAAGGAAAAAAAGAAAAGAAAAGAGAAAAAATCACACTACGGAACATCACCAGAAGTATTTACACCACTATATATACATAAGCAAAACTACTTACACAGGATGGCTAGCCACGGGTTCGCTCTTCCTTTAGCCTTTTCCAGAAAATTGTCAACGACCCGGTTAACACACACTGTTGGATCGGATACACCGTAATTACGCATGACATAGGAGTTCCTCGTTGCTAGTGTTCCTGCTGTTCGAGCGTGTGTCACTTTTCAATTACTGGCACTACTCCCTGGTGTTATTTTGCTCTGACTGGGAATCGTAACTAAAAATTACTCAAAACGGAATATTCATAGCTAGAATATCTGTCAACGATACTTGCAAGTTGCGGGTTTGTTTCCTCTAGCTACAGCTTGAAAAGGACCCTTGCCAAGAAGGGCCGGAATATCGCTGAAGAACGCCGTGGCTGACTTTTTATGTTATACAACAAAAGGCTATATGCTGGTGACTAAGCGAAGGAGTAGGCAAAGCTGGCTGGGGCGGATGGGTCTAGGCCACCCCCTCCCTCCCGTACGAAAAAAACCCTGGCAAAAAACCCTCCGGATATCTCGCTTGCCGCTCGCCTCCATATATACTGTTCATAAAAATATATATTATTTTATTAATACTGTGTGTGGGGGGGGTCACCGGGTGGTGGTGCCGGGGGTGTATGTCCGTCTTTTTTGCGGGGGGAGGGAACCCGGGGCGGATACATTATCTTTAGCTAAACTTGGACATATGATGTATGTCATAGCCGGACGTCATATTCTGTCTGTTCTTCTATTTTTGTTCGTCACGATGGGCGAGGGCCCAAGGCGTTGGACTTTGAACTATGCGGGAGTGGGCAGCGGGTTCAAATCTTCTTTGTCAAGTTCAAGTTCTTTTTAATACCTAAATATTAAGAGTCAGTTCTGCAGAGAGTGGGCTCGAGGCCTATGAGGTTACTGGCAACTGTATTTTGATTGGTCAAGCATTAAAAACAGAGGGATGTTACTTCTGACGTCTCCTAACTTTAAGCAACACTAAAGGATTAGATGAACTCAAACCCAGCAAATATTTGTGCCCGGTAATGAGCGCAAACCATACATTGTTTCTTTTATTCGTTTTTTTGCTAAGTTTATGTTAAAATTCTGCAGAACTCCGTTAAAGTTCGAAGAACCCCTACAGATAAAAAAAAATATTAAAAATAAACAGAAAGCGAAACTAAATGAATCTGATTTAATGTCTTATACCAAAAGAGAGCTGAAGCACTTGGGTCTTAGCAGATTCGAATTCTTAATGCATTCTGGCTCGTTTGGCTGTTTTGAGGCGGAAACAATACCAACGTAGTCCAATATTTGCCGTCATTTCCTTTCCCTCACGTTCACGGCTGAGACTGGCTATTAGAAAACCAAACCAGGTCTAAGGAAATTGTTCCGGTCGCAAAATAGAACCTTCTAGTGAACTAAAGCTCACTTGTCGGCTCGGTTGGCGGCATTTTCAGAAAACGGCGCGTTCTGACTGAAATTTCAACCAATTATCAACCGAGACTTTCCATTAAAGCAAATGATTCCACAGATTGTCCTCCTTGCTGGTGTGTTCCTAATCTGACACGTACAATGCCGTCCATTCATCCAACTTTCTTAAACCAAGCCGCTGTCATCTGATACGAATTGTGGGCCTCGTCTCGTAAGAGCTTATTAGTTCCTGGACAGGGGCCCCCATTGTCGTTGCCTGGAAATCTGGTCCGATCGTCTTACCCACGTAGAAAATCGTAAAATAACGAATGGTTTTCCGCCACTTGAGCTCTGGCTTGTTTCAGGCTTGACTTCGAGGGGCTGTGGCTGCTCGGAGAGATGAACTGTGTCAATCCTTGTCCACTTGGCTGTTGGCTTCCAAGCAATGCCGGATAGACTTTGGCTGTGTCTGTAGAAGTCCAGGCTTGAAGGCAGGTCTGAATCCAGGAAGTTATTTGGGGGGGGGGTCTATCTTAGGGTCGGACATAATCCATACCAAATAGTTTGATAAAACATAAATCAAAGGTTACAGCCTCGAAAAACGATTATTTTTGGATGCTTTTTTTGGGGGGGGGGACGAACTGGATACAACCCTGCTTGAAGGTATGTAAGTAAATAAGCTTAAATGTTCCTTGGGCTCAAGCTGACTTGCTTGACATCGCTGTCAGACATCGTAGCTGACTCTGCGTTTTAAACATTGTAAATAAGCTTATTTAGGTGAAAGCAGAACTCTAATTAGAAATGATCTTTTCACGATAACATGATTCAGAAATATCTTTCGTCGAAATTACCAATACTTACCCCGTAAAGTTGGCAATTTTACTGTTGGCACTTGTCGATTCTGTCCAGAACTCCCGCTCTCCAAAGCGGGAGTTCTCTGCAAAATGTTTAAAACTTAACGCTCGACTTAACGCGACCTGGTTAAAAGAGGGAAAGCCCCAATCACAATAGACCGAAACACAAGCGCAAGACAGACCTGTTGGCTTTCGAAGTCTTCCAAAATGGAAAAAATAGTGAAGCCCCTGCCCTGATGCTCTTATGTTTAAAATTTAACCGAATAGGGCTGGCATCTGACAGTCTATTTGTACATCACTTATTCACTTAAATAAGCCTGAAAACCCGATAAAAATGCGTTATACTCTGTTGAGGGTTTTGACCTGTGAGTTTCAAGGACATTTTGAAAGCCGAAACAAATATTTGAGCTTTGGTTTGGACTGATTCCCGCTCATTTTTTACATATCTTGAAACAAGTAGACTTTTAGTTACAAAGCAGGTGCATCAACACTGGCCGTAAAGGACGCCAGTGCAGACCCCTGTCCCTGCGAAACCACAGCCTCATAAAATCCGTGTCTCCGTTCAGAAATCGGGTCCAAACAAAAGGAGACCAGATGATCTTAACCCCTATAAAACTTGACAGTTCCAAATTTATTCCCAATGTTATGGGAAACGGCACTGGCATTTCTACAACAGCGAATTTTCCAGTAGCCATCCCTCTATTTGCGCTCCCTCTAGTGATAAAACACGATTTATTCCGACACAAAACGCCATATTTCACCCTTCAAGTGGGCCATACTCCACACCCCCAACATTACGACCATTCTCTCTGGCGTTAGAATGATAATTGTCTCCACATTTTTTCCAAATTGTTCCGAGGTTTGCGAAAGATCCAGATAGGGAGAAGTAGCTCATCGATCCGTCGCGCTCAGATGATGATTGATGATGAAGCAAGAAGTAGAAATAAGTTTTAGAAGTAAGTGAATACTGTTGAATTTATTTAATTCAGTAAGAAATAAACATGGTGCTTGATATATGGTCTAAGATGAAATTTTCCGCTTTGTCAAATTGGAAGAGAGAAGGGTTTTTCCCCGGATTTCTTCCTGATGTATTTCAATGTGCTGATAACATTATTTTCTAAGGAAGGTACACGAGGACCGTAAAACGGGTTCCCTCATCCACAAATTATGCAATCTGCTTTCTCACTGGTGGGCTCGAAATCGCGTCATATTTACCAGGCTCGATAAATCAACAGTAGTTTTCAACAGAAGTGCGAATTAAGGTAATTAAGATAAAAGGCGGGAAGCTTCATCGATTGTCAACATTCATCTCTTTTGATAACGATTCCATGCCCCCCAGACACGAAGAGCAGAAGCGTCTTGGGGCTGTTCAGAAAGTTCCCAAATGTAAACAGCAAAAAGGTATCTAGCGATCGTCAACCTTCATCTCTTCTGGAAATGATTCGGTTCGAGAACCCCCTCAGCCAGATACGAAGAACAGGGATGTCTTGGGTCGTTCAGAAAGAATCGTGCCATTAGTTTAGAAAATATTGACGGCGACCTCCCTCACCTCGCACATGTGGCCAGGCGAACTGAAGGGATGGTATAAATTAAGACAGCCCTCCCCGACGACGTTCGGTGAGGTACTTGGAAATGAGTTGGAAATTGATATCTCGACTCACGAGTTGTTGCCAGACGCCATGTTGGATATATAAGTGACATGTCGGGACTCCCGTAGGGTTGTCATAACAATTGATTGGTTCTGACTCACTGACGATCTCATCGGAGTATCCGTTTTCAGTTTGAATACGCAAAGGTCCTTTGATTTGTATTCTGCGAAGGACGTGGCTATTTTCGAATTTGTATGATTTAGAAATTTGCGCACATTTATGCTATATTCAGGAAGACATTTCGCTTAATGTACTGTAAAGATCCTCCCCTCACTCCCCGTCCAGATCCGTTAGATGCGTTTGACTGCCGGCTGTTTTGAAACATAGTGTTAAAATCGGTTATTTCTTCCTAATTCACAACTACTTTAATATATAATAATATATGTGGTGGTCAGCAGCCCTAAGGGGGATGGGGCACTGCTTAAGTCGATGGGCCTCTACCTCCTCATTACTTGAACACAATTCAACCGTCTCCCCATCTTTAAAATCTGATTTATGTTTTAAACCAGGTCCGTATCCAGGAATTTATTTCGGGGGGGGGGGGTGCCCGCGGGTCGGACCAAACATAAAATACATCAGAGGTTAAATCCTATATAAAGTTCTCCGGTCTCTCCCCAACTCCCCCATAGCTGTCGAATCCGGTCCGGACTTCAATTCGGACGTCAGAGGTATGTCATTTATTCAGTTATTAAGTTTCATTCTAATCCGATCACCCGTTCGAAAGTTAAATTACTCAATTTTCTGGATTCCCCAGCCCTCCACCCCCCCCCCCAGATGGTCGCATCGAGAAACTGATTATTGAAGTCTGTTTGAAACTGCTCAACTTAACGGAATTTAAAGTTTAACTGAAAAGCCAACTTATTTTTGTATCATTTACATGCATACGTATAATTATTGGGGTGCGTTCAAGATTTTCTTTTACCGTACACTATATATTCTAGTAATGACGTTCAGAATCTCTACGACCCTCCCACATCGTAAAGTGTATTATGGCGCGGAAATTTGAATCTTAGCACAAACGCGACTCTTCAGTGGCTGGTGGTGAATTTGGTTAACACTGTCACTCAAACATATAGGGACGAATGCCAAGCACTTCATCGTCACTCATTTTCCTCACCAGAGCACTTACAGTCTGCCATTTTATTTTCATTTTTCGCACGCCATTTTGGTCAAGCATACAAATACAATACAGATCCATGCGCATAGAGGTACCGCAAATCCGACAGGGAAAGTCCAAACAAAATTGTCGTATCACAGCCTTTTTTGGTTAAACTTTAAACTTCCGAAATCTTCTCGCGAGTCCGGTCGGAAAGCGCGGCCACCCACAACAGCCTTTCTTAATCTCTATATCCCACCAAGATGTTATGGACCAGCTGCTCTACACCCTTAATCCCCATTTCAGTGAAAAATTTCGCTTTCTTCCGACTGGACTTTAACGAATTCGTTCTCAAATGGAGTATAAGCTAATGTCATAAATAATCCCAGAAATTTCCACAAAGACCACCTGCAAATCCCAACTTTTTGCCGGGACCAACCCACTAAATTTCTTGGCAAAGCCAACGGAATAAGAGTAATTTGGAGACATTTCGCCGTTTTGTCCCCGACATAAAATCTGAATTTGGTATAAATCAACCAACCGTGTGAACCCGATCTAAGTTGACGTTAAGCTGGTAGTAACCACACGTGTGAATAATCGCAGGAACATGTAAGGCAATGATCCACGAAGCAGTAATGTTTTTCGACCGGGCTACCCTCAAGAATCTTTTTCTAGTGACATATTTATGAGTCGCTTTTGAAATGAAATAAATGGCATGACGGCGTAATGCTTAGTCAAGAGTGGGAAAAGAGCAATTTGAACAGCTGAATCGCTGACTGAGTTTGTTTACTATCGGTAGTTTTGAAGGTGCCCTCGTGCGGTACACGACTGAATGAGTCTCAGTAGGGTTGTTCTTTATCGCTAGTGGTGCTAGTATCGCTGCTATTCGAGCGTATGTCACTCTTTTCAAGTCTTAGCGCTACTCCCTAATGTTATTTTGCTCCGATCAGAATCCAAGTAGCGATAGCGTTCTTCGTAGAAAAAAATAGCAGCAACACTGAAGATCGTCAAGCTCGAGATTCAATCCACAAAATAATCGAAGTGACGATAATACGACCGGCGTCGAAGGCGGGTCAGATTGAATAGTGAAGAGTAGAGTAGACGTGTGCTTATTTGAGCACTTCTCTAAAAGTTTCACCAAGTACCTTGGTTATTGTTTATTGCTTATAACACTGTCAAATCGAAAGCCAAAAATGACAAACGGGATACTAGCTATTGCCAATTGCTTCAGCTTTCTTCTGGTGTAAAAGCTGAGCTACGATTGTATTTACTGTTGACTTTTAAATCCGCTACTTCCTCCATTGGGGTAAGTTGTTTAGATTAAACGCCATCTTCTTGGTGAAATTTCATGCTTTAGCAAATACGCGAAAGTTGAAAGAAGAGACAGAAGAGCAAATATTTAAGATCCAGCTGACGTGTGATAAACTGGGCATGAAATAATTTTTTTGGCAAGTATTTTGCAGTATAAGTTGCCGATTATGGGTTTTAATGTTTTCTTTTTATGATGTTTTGCGGTTAGGGGACGTTCACAGAAGCATAACTCTACTGTATTCAGTCGAGTCTAGACCCCAAGTAAATTCATTTCAACTTCCCTTGCCTCAGGGGGGCTCCCCCTCCCTCATGATGTCCCGAAAAATAGCAGGACAGAACAGCAAATTAAACGAGTTATATCTGCCATAGGACGAACCTCATGATTTGTGAACTCGTTTGTGCCCTTTTTTACAGAGATTTTTAACAAAGTGAATAGTTCGTGTAAGCCTAATATTTTTATTTATTTGATTACAATAATGACCAGCGTAACTTAACATCTTTTGCAGAAGAAAGCTTCGAAGTATGGTTTTCCAATAAACGATTTGATGCTTGATTTGAGCCGAAATTACTTCGATTATACTGTTTCTGTGTTTCAACAAGAATGATTTTACGGCGTCGTTGTCTCATAAAACCCGAGCTGCAACCTGAGACACACACGTTGCTCTCAGGTTATCTGAATTTTTGATAATTAACGCACACATCTGTTCACAACTTGTTGACGAAAGCACTTAAGTTTCGTTTTCTGTTAGCGCCCAGAGCAAAGTTTGTCGAGCCACGCGAGGTACGTTAAATGAGTTTTCCAGTCATGGAAACTGTGATAAGGAACGCTATTCTGTCTCCATGACGCTATTCTGTTTCCAGAGATCAAGGGGTCGTCATTATCGCACTTCTGCTGTAAGGTAGGACATCTATCCCATATGTGCAATACGACGCCCAACTCTGTCGGATGACGCAGATAATCCTGAGGCGTTTTCTGCGGCATATTTCTGTGCCACACATTTCTGAGAGCGTGTTCCACCCTACTTACCGTGGCTACTACACATGACGTCACGGATCCTGGCTTCTTGGCGTCAAGGCTGGAACGAATTTTCCTATTTTCGGCAAAATATCGTGCCGTCGGCTGATCGGGCCAATCACGTCACCGAGATCGTAGTTACCTCGCTAAGCAAAAGCAAATAGTTACTACTACACTGTCAGAAGTTTCATAACAGACAGCGCATAACACTTTCAAGAATAACACCTTTTCACTTAGAAATAAAATGTTATGACCAATTAAGTCTACACTACTTCGTGCCTAGATCTCCAACAACACCTTCATTTGGTAAAAATGTTAACGGGAACGAAAGAAACATAACAGATAACATCCCAAAGTGTCATCTGTTGAAACCGGGCATCCTTCTGTTGTCGTTATGTAACTTCTGACAGTGTAGTATTTTTACCAATTGAAGGTGTTACCGTTCCAACCTTCTCAAAATAGTAACTAATAGTAACTATTTGCTCACCACGCTCGGGAGCGTAGTTAGCGTAGTAACTACGCTTCTCTGCAACGTGATTGGTCCGATCATCCCACGGCCTGATATTTGACCGAAAAATTAAAAAAGTGTTCCCGCCTAGCGTAGTAACTATGGTAACTAGCGTAGTAACTATGGTAAGTAGGGTGGAACACGCTCTAAATAAGACCCTGGACTGTAATTTTGCCGCTAAATTTGAATCTCCCGCCAAATTCGAGCCCACCTCGACAGTTGTTTGTCAAATTCGAACCATTCTTTATGGGATCATATTTTTCATACTCCGCTTTTCAGCGGGTCAGAAATAAATTACTTACTTATATAGAAAACCCTCTGTTACGCCAACAAATAGGCCTACACACTAAACTGTGATTTTTTCACTTTACCGGAATTTGCAAGCTGCTTATACTACCGTTGATATCAGTAACTGGTATTCATCAACAGGGTCTTTTTTTACATTCCCTGAGAAACTGTTTTTACTAACTTAGATTAATCGATGTTTATCTTTTTATTTTGTAATTGGAGTATTGGCGTTGGTTCGAAAAAATCTAGACTTTTCCATCTGGAGTTGATGATGGTGTCGAAATTCGGGCAGGAATTTTAGTCCACGAGCAGATGACCTTGACCCTCTGTCCAAGGCATCACTATATATCCTTCGCAAGGCTCTTACCCAACAAGGACAGATCAACGATAAACATCATTTAATCCCTGGACAAGGCTTAGAAAATCACCAGACCTTCTGCCACAGCTGATGGGTATATATAAAATAGATTTACGGGGGGGGGGGGCTCGCTTTGACTTGTGATATTTAGCATTCGTAAGCCAATCTGATGAGCCACAATATAATAAGAGAACAAGGTATCTTGGGAGTTTCCTGACTCGACGATCTGCGACATATTTTGACGTCCTCAGACTTCGTTCAGACAGCGTATAGTTGTGGGGACAAGCGCAAATCATGTTGGGTGTGGTACGTCAAGTGAGATTTTTGCAACTGGCCGGAAAATCCTGCTCGTGTGTTCGCACTACAGAGCGTACGTTTGACTTGATGCAATACAGCATACTTTCAGTCATTAAAAATTTATCATGGAATGATAGTATGGAAGAAAATTTTTCCCAGGGTCTCGAGTGAGAACCGGAAATGGACTGATTAGGGGATGCGGATAATAACGGTTGGATTGTCGCCACAGAAGCCGTAAGAAGGGCATCTCTTCACCTGTCCACTCGTCAGCCATCAGTACAGTAGCGGCACATTAGCGAACATGAATCGAGATTTCCTTTATACTCCAAGATTGATGTTGGTAGACTATCTAGCAGGGCTTGAAGTGGGCTTGACAGATTTTAACGACAAAAGCAACAGGCTGAGGGGACATGAGCAGTATAAAGAAAACAGTGGTCAAGCGGGAGTCAGCCTGTATGGGAAATAGTTGTCCAAGTGAACAATTGAATACCTTTGGGGCGGATGTTTCTTGCGCAGGACAGTTGTAGAACATTTGCCGAGGTTTAGGGGTTGGACGAATGCTATTTCGCTTCAGTTGGGTTTCAGAGTTCACGTATCTAGACGCCCCCGCTCGACGCGTGATGTGTAGGTCGCTTTTTATGGCACTTCCAGCTTCTCTCAAGTGCCATATACCGATCACTTTTCGGTCTGTCTCTCGGTCTGTCAGGCCACTCATCTCGAGTTCGGGTACTTCCTGCTAGGACGATGAAACTTGGCCGGCATGTCAGGGACCCAACCAAACTAACTTGGAAATAGTCATTTCCCCGATACGAAAACCATGGGGGAGTGGAGGGAGGGGGAATCCGGAATATTGACGTATTTTTAACTTTGAACGGGAATCGGATCTTAATGAAACTTGATATTTGGAAAGACCTCCTGTCTCAGATGTTACAGCTCAAGTCCGGAATGGATCCGGTGACTTTGGGGGAGTTGGAGGGGGGAACCAGAAATCGTGTGACATGTTCAGAGTGCACGGATCGGAATGAAACTTGGTGAGAAGAACAAGCACAAGCCCCACACTGTCAGAAGTTTCATAACAGATAGCTCATAACACTTTCAAGAATAACACCTTTTCACTTAGAAATAAAGTGTTACGACCAATTAAGTTTACACTATTTCGTGCCCAAATCTCCAACAACTCCTTCAATTCGTAAAAATACTAACGGGAACGAAAGAAACATAACAGATAAGACCCCGAAGTGTTATCTGTTGAAACCGGGCATCCTTCTGTTGTCGTTATGTAACTTCTGACAGTGTAGTATTTTTACCAATTGAAGGTGTTATTAGAGATCTAGGCACGAAATAGAGTAAACTTAATTGGTCATAACCCTTTCTTTCTAAGTGAAAAGGTGTTATACTTGAAAGTGTTATGCGCGATCTGTTATGAAACTTCTGACAGTGCAGATACATAGTTGGCATGATCGGACCGGGTCGAACACCATGGGGGGAGTCGAGGGAGGGTTTCAGAATTCCGGTGACCCCGAATTAAGATGCTATACACATGTGCTACGACGATGAAACTTGGCAGGCATCTCAGGGACTCGACAGTTTTAACTTAAGAACAGTCTTTTCTCCGATTTGACCATCTTTGGGGAAGTGGAGGAAGGGAAAATCCGGAATCTGTAGAAATGTCCAGCTTTTGAAAGGGTGATTGGATCTTGATGAAACTTGGTATTCGGAAAGAACTCATGTCTCAGATGTCCCATTTCAAGTGGGGATAGGATCCGATCAATGTTGGGGAGTCGGGGGGGGGACCGGAAATTTGTGACACGCTTAGAGTTAGAGTCGATTGGGATGACACATGGTGGGAAGAAGAAGCGTAAGCTCTAGATACATAAATGACAGAGCCTGACCGGATTCGGGCACTCTTGGGGGAGTTGGGGGGGGTCCGGAATTCCGGTGATCGCGATTTAAGGCACTTCCAGATGTACTAGGACGATGAAGCTTGGCTTGAACATTAGAGACTTGACAAGATTGTATTAGAAATTGTCACTTCTCAGATCTGACCATCCCTTGAAGTACCCATCTTCACCGGAAAGTACAAAAAATATGTTTTTACCAAAATCTACATTTTCATGATCTCCATGAGCCCATAATCATATTTGCCTCAAGGGTTTTGCTTAAAAATTACTTCCTAGCACCCTTAAAGTGCGCATCTTAACCGAAAAGTAAAAATTTTTTTTTACCAAACCATATCTATTCATGACCCTAAAGGGCCCAGGCATCGATATACTCGGCTAAGTTTGTTATAAATACCTAGATAGGACACACGCCTATCCCGCAATGTTAAACTTTCGGACAAATCTGAAATTCCAAAAGCCGAAAAACACGAAAAGTGGCGTTTCTCCATAAGCCGTAATGTTAATGTTCGGTATTGTAGCTTAGGCCTATGACGTCGGAAATTAGTTCCGACAGCGGCAACAGGTAGCCCCGAACCTCCGACAAACTGACAGTGGACACAAAAAGTGACCTGACCCCGATCAGGACCAGGCCAGGGGGGGAAGTGGGGGTAGGTCAAAAACACCCGGGGAATCCCCTCAGGCACGCAAAACGAAAAACGTGTTTCCAAAGGGAAAATTGCGAAAGGAGACGAAATTCATTTGTCGCTGATAGGGTTTTCAGACACGGGGAATGCGAATACGGAGTTGGTTTTCGTCCCCGAATTTCCCTTGACCCTTCACGGTCCTAGGGTCTAGATCCTAAATAATGAAATTGCTGTATCAGCCAAGAAACACATGTTTTAGGGGTATTTCAAACATCCTGAATGCGAAAATGACACTTTTTTTCACTTTAGACCTATCCCTGACCCGTTTCCCTAGGGTCTAGACCCTAAAAATGAAATTGCTGTATCAGCCAAGAAACACATGTTTTAGGGGTATTTCAAACATTCTGAATCAGAAAATGGCATTGTTTTTTACTTTAGACCTACCCCTGACCCGTTTCCCTAGGGTCTAGACCCTAAAAATGAAATTGTTGTATCAGCCAAGAAACACATGTTTTAGGGGTATTTCAAACATTCTGAATCCGAAAATGACATTTTTTTTCACTTTAGACCTACCCCTGACCCATTTCCCTAGGGTCGAGACCCTGATAAATCAAATTGCCATATTAGCCAGGAAACATACGTTTTAGGGGTATTTCGAACATTCTGGATCAGAAAATGACATTTTTTTTCACTTTGGACCTATCCCTGGCCCGTTTCCCTAGGGTCTAGACCCTAAAAATGAAATTGCTGTATAAGCCAATAAACACAAGTTTTAGGGGCATTTCGAACGTTCTAAATCCGAAAATGACACTTTTTTTTCACTTTAGACCTACCCCTGACCCATTTCCCTAGGGTCGAGACCCTAATAAATCAAACTGCCGTATTAGCCAAGAAACATATGTTTTAGGGGTATTTCGAACATTCTGGATCAGAAAATGACATTTTTTTTCACTTTGGACCTATCCCTGGCCCGTTTCCCTAGGGTCTACACCCTAAAAATGAAATTGCTGTATCAGCCAAGAAACACATGTTTTAGGGGTATTTCAAACATTCTGAATCCGAAAATGACATTTTTTTCACTTCAGACCTACCCCTGACCCATTTCCCTAGGGTCGAGACCCTAATAAAACAAATTGCCGTATTAGCCAAGAAACATACGTTTTAGGGGTATTTCGAACATTCTGGATCAGAAAATGACATATTTTTTCACTTTGGACCTATCCCTGGCCCGTTTCCCTAGGGTCTAGACCCTAAAAATGAAATTGCTGTATAAGCCAAGAAACACAAGTTTTAGGGGCATTTCGAACGTTCTGAATCCGAAAATGACACTTTTTTTCACTTTAGACCGACCCCTGACCCATTTCCCTAGGGTCGAGACCCTAAAAATTAAATTGCTGTATCAGCCAAGAAACACATGTTTTAAGGGTATTTCAAACATTCTGAATCCGAAAATGACATTTTTTTCACTTTAGACCTACCCCTGACCCATTTCCCAGGGGTCGAGACCCTATAATAATAAATCAAATTGCCGTATTAGCCAAGAAACATACGTTTTAGGGGTATTTCGAACATTCTGGATCAGAAAATGACATTTTTTTCACTTTGGACCTATCCGTGGCCCGTTTCCCTAGGGTCTAGACCCTAAAAATGAAATTGCTGTATAAGCCAAGAAACATAAGTTTTAGGGACATTTCGAACGTTCTGAATCCGAAAAGGACACTTTTTTTTCACTTATACCTACCCCTGACCCGTTTCCCTAGGGTCTAGACCCTAAAAATAAAATTGCTGTATCAGCCAAGAAACACATGTTTTAGGGGTATTTCAAACATTCTGAATCAGAAAATGGCACTGTTTTTTACTTTAGACCTACCCCTGACCCGTTTCCCTAGGGTCTAGACCCTAAAAATGAAATTGCTGTATCAGCCAAGAAACACATATTTTAGGGGTATTTCAAACATTACGAATCCGAAAGTGACATTTTTTTTTTTCACTTTAGACCTACCCCTGACCCATTTCCCTAGGGTCGAGACCCTACAAATTAAATTTCCATTTCAGCCAAGAAAAGCACGTTTAGGGGTATTTCAAACATTCTGAATCGGAAAATGACACTTATTCTACTGTAGACCTACATCTGACCCGTTTCCCTAGGGTAGATCCAACTAAACGCCTGAGTCGAGATACTACAGCTAGAGATAGGCTATGTTTCAAAATGTGTTAATCCCACTTAGTTAAGCCTCCGGGTCGGCATATACACGTAGATGAAGACAAATGTAAATGTTGAGGTAGCCACCGTCAGAATGGGCCCTCGGCTGGGTTGTGTCTACGGTGGAAAAGAATGTCATTTTCGGGCTGGGAAGGTCCAAAAAACCTAGAATATTTGCTTGTTGCTTAAATTTTGTTTCGGGTTTAGATTTTCTGATTTATTTTCTACACTTCATTTTCTGATTCAGAATGTTCGAAATACCCCCAAAACGTGCTTTTCTTGGCTGAAATGGAAATTTAATTTGTAGGGTCTAGACCCTAGGGAAACGGGCCAGGGGTAGGTCGAAAGTGAAAACAAGTGTAACTTTCTGATTCAGAATGTTCGAAATATCCCTAAAACGTACATTTCTTGGCTAATACGGCAATTTGATTTATTAGGGTCTCGACCCTAGGGAAATGGGTCAGGGGTAGGTCTAAAGTGAAAAAAAGTGTCATTTTCGGATTCAGAACGTTCGAAATGCCCCTAAAACTTGTGTTTCTTGGCTTATACAGCAATTTCATTTTTAGGGTCTAGACCCTAGGGAAACGGGCCAGGGATAGGTCCAAAGTGAAAAAAAAATGTCATTTTCTGATCCAGAATGTTCGAAATACCCCTAAAACATATGTTTCTTGGCTAATACGGCAGTTTGATTTATTAGGGTCTCAACCCTAGGGAAATGCGTCAGGGGTAGGTCTAAAGTGAAAAAAAGTGTCATTTTCGGATTTAGAACGTTCGAAATGCCCCTAAAACTTGTGTTTATTGGCTTATACAGCAATTTCATTTTTAGGGTCTAGACCCTAGGGAAACGGGCCAGGGATAGGTCCAAAGTGAAAAAAAATGTCATTTTCTGATACAGAATGTTCGAAATACCCCTAAAACGTATGTTTCCTGGCTAATATGGCAATTTGATTTATCAGGGTCTCGACCCTAGGGAAATGGGTCAGGGGTAGGTCTAAAGTGAAAAAAAATGTCATTTTCGGATTCAGAATGTTTGAAATACCCCTAAAACATGTGTTTCTTGGCTGATACAGCAATTTCATTTTTAGGGTCTAGACCCTAGGGAAACGGGTCAGGGGTAGGTCTAAAGTAAAAAACAATGCCATTTTCTGATTCACAATGTTTGAAATACCCCTAAAACATGTGTTTCTTGGCTGATACAGCAATTTCATTTTTAGGGTCTAGACCCTAGGGAAACGGGTCAGGGATAGGTCTAAAGTGAAAAAAAGTGTCATTTTCGCATTCAGGATGTTTGAAATACCCCTAAAATATGTGTTTCTTGGCCGATACAGCAATTTCATTATTTAAGATCTAGACCCTAGGACCGTGAAGGGTCAAGGGAAATTCAGGGACGAAAACCAACTCCGTATTCGCATTCCCGTGTCTGAAAACCCTATCAGCGACAAATGAATTTCGTCTCCTTTCGCAATTTTCCCTTTGGAAACACGTTTTTCGTTTTGCGTGCCTGAGGGGATTCCCCGGGTGTTTTTGACCTACCCCCACTTCCCCCCCTGGCCTGGTCCTGATCGGGGTCAGGTCACTTTTTGTGTCCACTGTCATTTTGTCGGAGGTTCGGGGCTACCTGTTGCCGCTGTCGGAACTAATTTCCGACGTCATAGGCCTAAGCTACAATACCGAACATTAACATTACGGCTTATGGAGAAACGCCACTTTTCGTGTTTTTCGGCTTTTGGAATTTCAGATTTGTCCGAAAGTTTAACATTGCGGGATAGGCGTGTGTCCTATCTAGGTATTTATAACAAACTTAGCCGAGTATATCGATGGGCCCAGGATCATTTTCGCCGCAAGGGTTTTGATTACAGATGAATTTCTAGCGCCCTTAAAGTGCGCATTGTCACAGCCAAGTGTAAAAATAAAATCCTTTTTTTTTTTTAACGATGGACACATTCTCGGGATTTCCAAGGGTCCATCGTCATTCTTATCTCAAGGGTTTTGCTTAGAAATAATCACAACAAATCCACGAACTGGCAAATTCCTACTTTCATCCTTTTACCAAGCCTTGCAAGTGGCAGATGAGCTTCCAGCTCTTGTTTCTTTGCTCAGGTAGAGGCGGTCGGATTCGAGCCTTAAAGTTGTTGAAATCAAATTGTAGACGAGAATTGTAGAAGAGAATGTGAAGAAAGAGGAGGCTCTCGAAAAGAAATTGCCCATAATTGTCAGCCTAAGGTGGTTGTGGTGGCAGCCTACACGTGGTTACGACGGTTCTTCAAGCGCGGCGTCTTTATTCGTGACGAAAGTGCAGAGAATTTGGCCAGGGAAAACCCGTCTGTTCGCAGCACAACTGCCACTCCATTTGTGCTTCATTTGCCGCCTAAGTTCGTATTACAAACTTTATCCTAGCTTTGTCTACGTTCGGTTATGACTTTTGGATTTTAGAAGAGATGAGAAGAAAGAGTTGTCTGGAAGAACCAGCTCATAATTGTAGGCCTAAGGTGGTTGTTCTGATACAACTGGGACGTTCTTACAAGAGTGACGTTTCATTTACTTTCTTGTACCATCTACTCGATATAAGTGCCCTCTGATCTCATAACTCGTTCGACTTGTGACGAAACTGCAGAAAACTTGGCCAGGGAAAACCCGTCTGTTCGCAGCACAACTGCAACTCCTCTTCTTCGTGCTGCATTTAACGCCGACTCCTACCTTTGTCTATATTCGGATATGACTTTTGGATTGTAGAGGAAAATGGGAAGAAAGAAGACGTTGTCTGGAACAACAAGCTCATAATTTATTGTAGACCTAAGGTGGTTGTTCTGATACAGCTGGGACGTTCTTAAAAGAGTGACGTTTCATTTACTTTCTTGTACCACCTACCCGTAACAAGTGCCCTCTGATCTCGTAGCTCTTGTTCAACTTCGTGACGAAAATTCAGAAAACTTGGCCAGGGAAAACCCGTCTGTCCGCAGCACAACTGCAACTCCTATTCTTCGTGCTGCATTTACGGCCGAAGTTCATAGAGTAAATGATATATCCTACCTTTGTCTACATTCGGTTATGACTTTTGGATTGTAGAGGAGAATGGGAAGAAAGAAGACGTTGTCTGGAACAACAAGCTCATAATTTATTGTAGACCTAAGGTGGTTGTTCTGATACAACTGGGACGTTCTTACAAGAGTGACGTTTCATTTACTTTCTTGTACCATCTACTCGATATAAGTGCCCTCTGATCTCATAACTCGTTCGACTTGTGACGAAACTGCAGAAAACTTGGCCAGGGAAAACCCGTCTGTCCGCAGCACAACTGCAACTCCTCTTCTTCGTGCTGCATTTAACGCCGACTCCTACCTTTGTCTATATTCGGATATGACTTTTGGATTGTAGAGGAAAATGGGAAGAAAGAAGACGTTGTCTGGAACAACAAGCTCATAATTTATTGTAGACCTAAGGTGGTTGTTCTGATACAACTGGGACGTTCTTACAAGAGTGACGTTTCATTTACTTTCTTGTACCATCTACTCGGTATAAGTGCCCTCTGATCTCATAACTCGTTCGACTTGTGACGCAACTGCAGAAAACTTGGCCAGGGAAAACCCGTCTGTTCGCAGCACAACTGCAACTCCTCTTCTTCGTGCTGCATTTAACGCCGACTCCTACCTTTGTCTATATTCGGATATGACTTTTGGATTGTAGAGGAAAATGGGAAGAAAGAAGACGTTGTCTAGAACAACAAGCTCATAATTTATTGTAGACCTAAGGTGGTTGTTCTGATACAGCTGGGACGTTCTTAAAAGAGTGACGTTTCATTTACTTTCTTGTACCACCTACCCGTAACAAGTGCCCTCTGATCTCGTAGCTCTTGTTCAACTTCGTGACTAAAATGCAGAAAACTTGGCCAGGGAAAACCCGTCTGTCCGCAGCACAACTGCAACACCTATTCTTCGTGCTGCATTTACGGCCGAAGTTCATAGAGCAAATGATATATCCTACCTTTGTCTACATTCGGTTATGACTTTTGGATTGTACAAGAGAATGGGAAGATAGAAGACGTTGTCTGGAAGAACCAGCTCATAATTGCAGACCTAAGGTCGTTGTCGTGTTACACGTGGGACGTTCTTCAAGCGTGCGCGGCGGTGTGCGGTTCCCAAAAAGCCACTTGATGCTTTCCCAGTCCACGCAGAACATCTGTTCCGATTATCAGATGATAATCAAGTCCATCAAGATTAGGATCTCCTTTCGAGTCCACTTGAGATCTTTTATGACTTAAATTAGTACGCGGAAGGTGCGACTTTAACAATAGAATGACAGCTTGTCAGTTGATCACAGAAAGAGACCGAGGAGATTGCAGGTGAGATAGGCGACATTGAGCTCTAAGGGCCTGATCGCCAGGCGCGATAAGACGTTGTCACAGTAGCCCTTTCAAATTTTTGAAATCTGGCGTCCCTTCATATTTGAAAACCAAACGAAATATTCTAGGTTCGATGGACTAGGTGGTTATGGGGGTAATCCGAAATATCCCTGAGGATGTGTTTCTTTTGAAAGTGGGTTAGCTGATATATAGAAGCAGTTGTAAACTTTTTGGTAAGAGGATCTTCTCACATACCTACCTTGTGAGGAGACAAAAAAAAATCCCAAAGCTTTCGAATATCTGTGTGCAGGGCCGTATCCATAAATTTGTTTCGGGGTGGAACGGGAAGACCGTGAGAACTTCTAATCCACCCCCGATCCGGCTTTGACTGTTGAGGCCCATTCGTGATCACACAGTTCTGAGTGATTATTTAACTCCGGGATAGCGACGTTCCCCCCCCCCCTCGGGAAACGACCTTGACTGTTGAGGCACATTCGCAATAACATCGAGTCCTGATTTCTTAGTTTAGTCACAGACGTTCCTGAACTGAATGTGAAACATTAGCCCTCATGATTGATGGTCAAGCCTGAGCCAATGAAGATTACCAATTGACAAGTTTTTCTTTATTTTTTGTTAAGTTTCTTCTCCACTTATGCAACACAACGTGTCATGGTGCCGAGTGCTCACTTTGACATCCGATATGATCTTATCTGATCCAAACCCTGGCAGCTAACTCAGCATTTAACAATTAACTGCCATTTGAAATGGAATTTGAATGCCATGTGTTCCACAGGTTCCCACGCATTGTGATGCATACCAAGAAGATCGTTTGCATGGTTTACGGCCTATGTGACACTAGCACTTGTTGGGGGATGAAAGAGACGCTAGAGGAGGCAAGCCGCCAACGCCTAGGGGTGGAAACACGAGTCCATGGCCAGAAGGGCATGCTGAAGGGGTATGACCCTGCGCCTCGCTCCCCCAGGATTTTTGATAGTATGGACAGAACATGGAAGCCTCGCAAAACATGCAAGTAGGCAACCTGGTGGTATGCGACCTTGCACCTCCCCACCCCACTAGGATGTTAGATGGTATGGTCAGAACTAGAAGGCTCGCAGAAGATGGAAGTTGGTAACAAGATGGAGTGGGCTCCCCCCTCCCCCCACCAGGATATAAAAAGAATAGATAGAACAAGGAGAGTTTGCAGAAAATGGAAGACGTAATCCAGCGGTAACTGGCTGTAACCAGGGACCCATAAATTTCCTGTAATGCCTCGCCATTCAGGGGGCTTGTCATTTCCTATGCTTCTATGTTGCTATGTTGCCCGACCCTCTCCTACTTTCCAAAAATTCCGCTTGGGTCGAATCGGCGTACTTGTTTGCCTCATTGGACGTGAGCGCCAAAGAGACTCCTCCCTCAAGGCAGCAGCAGCCAATCCCACATTTTGTCTATACTGGATATTCGCGTATTCTATCCCCGTGGGTATTTCTCGAACTACCGGACGGTCGGTCAAGAGCGCATCAGAAATCTCTTATTGACAAGCCCCCTGAATGGTGAGGCATTACAGAAAATGTATGGGTCCCTGCTATAACTAACAACCTGGATGAAGTGAATGAAATTGTTTAAAGTGGGAGAAAAAGCTTACCTAACAGATAGCAGATTCAACAAGTTGAAACAGCCGTGTCGAGGCCGTGTTTTGAATCAGCGTGGAAAGAACTGATATTGTTGTGGAATCGAAAGGAACAAACAATTCCATGTGTTCCATCTGGGGGGACAGAAGCCGGTTCGATGGAAAGTCCCTCCGAATCTCTGACAAGCTAAGAAAACCTGAGGCTCCTAATCTCTTTGATACACAGCTTTAAAGTTTAACCGAAAAGGGCTAGGATAGGACAATCTAGTTACCCATCACTTATTCACTTAAATTGGCTTGGAGACCCGCAGAAAATGAGTTACTTCATTGTTCCGATATTCACGAATAATCGATTTTCAAATAGTGGAATTTCCGTGTGATTTGTGGTGCCTCTATGTGCTTGCATTTTTTTTGTATGCCTTACGAGAAAGATTTCTCATTTTTTTTTTGTTCAGGCACTAAGCAATCTTCACCAATCTCACCACTGCCCAATGAAAAGTCGCATTTGTGGCGAGATTAAAATTTCCAGCGTCATAGTAGAATTTACGCTGTGGGGACGGCCGGAGAGATTCTGAGCGTCATAACTAGAGCAGATAGTGGGAAATCAAAAAATTCCTTTACAGAATCCAAATAATTCAGTGTATCCAATTAAATGACACACAAATAAGTTGGCTTTTCAGTTAAACTTTAAGAACTGCGCAAGTTTAACCGATGGAGAAAGGATTAATATTGTTGTGGAACCGGATAGTCCCGAGAGTTCCATGAAACCTATTTGAGGGGGCAGGAGCCGCTTGGATGAGGGACCCGATGAAAATTTTTCTCGAAACAGTGATATCAAGTTGTACTAGAAAGTAGCATGCAATACCAACCGATGCTGCTACATGCTACTACAGCAACACTGGATGCTACTGGAGTACGGCGGGATGTTACTGAATACTACTGCTTAAGATTAGCCCAGTGTGAGGCACATTATATTAAAGAATTCTGTAGTACTGCAGGTCAAGACATGCAACTTTTTCGTACAACTACCTTACAACTACAAAGGCTACAAAATTTTCATCAGAAAAGGGGGCCTTCGAAATTATAGAAGCCTCAGCTCCTTCGATGTCCACATTTGAGAGCTGCGCAGGATTCACGAACGTAGAAAAGATTGCTAACGTTATCGTTATAATATCGGACAGTCCCAAAGGGTTCCATGAAGTCCAGTTGAAGGGGCAGAAGTCAATTCGATGGAAAAGTCTTTCGAATCTTCACTACATTTAATAAGCCTCAAGATCTTAGTCCTTTCGATGCTCGCAGGCTCGATGATTGATGTCAGGCTCGATGGCAGGCTTTGATGCCAAATGATCAGTAGGCTATCGTTGTGGGTCCGGATTATCTGAGAAAGTTCATTAAGTCACTTTGATGACGTAGAAGGGTACTTTTTTCACGCTTTTAGTCCCTTCGATTTCAAGCCTCGTCTTAGGACCAGATAGCTCCGACGACATGAATCCCATTTGAGAGGGCAGAAACCAGTCCGATGGAAAAGTTCTTTCGTCCTTAATTTCTCGGTGCCCATCAAAATACCGTGATCAGGTGTAAGCCGCGACTACACGAAAATATCAGCTTCTTTCACTGTTTGAATATGCTGATCATACCTTTTCATAATCAGAACCCGAGACGGGACGTTTAGGAAAGAAGACAACCAGAAAATGAGATGCCATGGCTGCCTTTCAACCCCTCTTATCGACAAACGCCTTCATGATGACTTAAATAGCATCCGCGTCGAGCAAGCCCGATCGAACCAAAATAATGGGCTTTTTGTCATGCTAATATGCGAACAGGTGGCACATATGGAGGGTATCGGAACAGCCCGGCACTGGCCAGTCTGAATAAATTAGGAATCCGAACGCTTTGCCTTTATTGCATATCGAGAGAGTATTTCGGCGTCTATTCAGATTTAATTCAATTGTCTTTTCTTATGGAAAAGGCCGCTCGGCTGCTGCTGCCAACCTGGTCGCTAAACACATGCTAAAAAGTCAGTGAAGGGTTAAGAATTTGGATAAGAAGACGTCCAAGAATCTTTCGCAGATGGGATATGAGGCCCATATGGCATTTGCACGCTGTTCGCACGTCTGCGCCAAGATAACGCAGAGGCGAGCAAGCTGCTGCTGAAATTAGAATAGTTGCTGAACAGCAAGTGCCACGAAAGACAAAGCTACGATAGTCGTCAACCACACATTGGCCTTACTCGTAACACCGAAGGAATGTTTTTTGAAAACAATTCAGTTTAATTTGTTTATAGCTCATCTCAAACATATAGGAGGGCGAGACGCCCTAAAAAATGGAGTAACAAGACAAAGCTACGATAATTCTGGACCGCAGATTGGCTATCAACAGCCCGACCCTTTGCAAGTTGGTTCCTCTTAGTCGTTATATCGAAGAAGTTTTTCAAAAACGATATCAATCAGTCAACTTTAACCAAATCATATAAACCTAGATAGAAGAGGGCATCGAAAGTCTAAGACATATTAAATGTTTGCAAAAGACATTAAAACAAGAGGCAACAAACTGTCTAATGCACTTTACGAAAAATGACCTGAAAAAAGAGCTGGTATAAAGCTGTCTGAGAACTGAGTTGATAAATGGACAGGGTACGGCAAAAACCGATTGCCAGTGTCCTCTCGGACTGACTCACGGACCACGGAGACGAGGGAGGAACAGTTGGCTCATATGTATCGTGCATATATATTTACATATCACATAAATCCTCGCATATGTCATTTATATGTCGGACACGTGCTTGTGCGTACTCTACCCAACTTTGGACTGATGCTTTGCTCTGGAAGTGTTAAAGCATAAGTGACACTAGAAACCAGGCCCGTATCCAGGAATTTATATGGGGGGGGGGGATGCCCGCGAGTCGGACCGTAAAGTACAAAAAAGACATAGATAAGATTTTAAAGCCTACAAAAAAACATTACTTTTGTGGGTTTCGGGGGGGGGGGGGTCGAACCCCCTAACCCCGCCACCTGGACACGGCCTGGCTAGAAACGATTCTTTATACTTTATCGACCCCTTGAGAATCTTTCCGGTGGTTCTCCTGCGATAAGAAATATCTTATTTATTACCCACAAATCCCAGAGGAACAAGACCAAAGTTTTCGATGGGATCCCAAAAATTTATTATTTAATCCAGACATTGGTCTTGTAGATATCCGGTCTTCGCGAGACTCCTTGAACATTTTTACTATTCAAATTCAAAAACAGATTAAGGCCAAATAGCTAATCATCTGAGAAAACCAAGTTCAGATATGGATTCAGCATGTGTGTTTACCCCTATGAGTCATATCTATTTTGACAAAACCAATCGAAACGATCCTGCCTTACTTCTGCCAGTTTTCCAGTTTCGGCAAAATTCCGGAACTACTTGTCCGGCGAAAAAATAAAGCTCAAAACCGAATTCAGCGTAATCCAACATCTAATCAACTTCAAATAAAAATTTTACTTATAACAAATTTTCCGGTTTCAGCCGGATTCCGGACGAACTATGTGTCCGGCTAAAAAAATGATTGTCATATACCGATTCACCATCTCTTCTTACCCCTAAATCGGACATCTAATCAACTACAAATACAACTTTTGCTTTTAACAAACTTTCCGGTTTTGGCCGGATTGTGGGCGAACTACTTGCCCGGCGAGAAAATTATTTTCATATTCGTGTTCAGCATATCTTCTTGCCCCTTAATCGACTATCTCATTAGCTGTTTAAAAATATTTTGTTTGTCCCTTAATTTGAACCCCCTCCCCTAATTAGGGGAAATGTAGGGCTACAGAGCCCATCTACGAACTCGACCTTTCCCTTGACCCAAAGGATCCTCCCACCAAGCTCATCAAAATATCTCATTCCTTTCAAGAGTTATCGTGCTCGTTATCGTGCTCACAGACAGACGGACAACTTCTGCGATGTCATAGGTATCCCTCCACTTACGTTTTGGGATCCCAATAACGTACAAAATGAAAGAGGTAGTTACACCAGGAGAGTTTGATTTCATTTTTTCTTTGAAAGGAATTATAAAGCTAAAATGCTTGATAAGTAATTCTCACTTTGAATTTCCATTTGACTGGAAAACGCTAAGGTGGTCTAAACTTGGTACCTTAATGACGTCGAAATCTTAAGCGCTCAGGAAAGCGATTCAAGCGTATTGACGAAATTTGCGAACAGCAGATTGACAGCCTCTCGACCGCTTCTCCCGGGGACGACGAATAATTAATTTACCCTTTTTTGATGCTTCAGATCGTACTTGCTAAATTGATATCTATTGTTTTTGATCGTTCCGGCAATTAAGCGACGCTCCAGAGCATAGACGCCTCGTAAATTAATTCTTTTCGTGACCGTTCTCAGGCTTTATGAAAAGCGTTCGGGACGGGTGCTTGTCGTGAGACTGCTACTGTGAGAACGGAGTGGGTGCGTTCACGCCTTATGAACAAGAACTAATTCTTGGGAAGATTTTTGTGGAGACTCGCCTGCGTTCAGAACATGTCACGCATGATGCCTGCATCAGACGTCTCTTCTGGTTTCTCTGATGGATTGGTGATTTGTAACTTGTACCTAGTGGAATATACAGCATCACGTTCAGAGCAAAATAACGCTAGGGAGTAGCGCCAAGACTTCGAAAAAGTGACACACACTCGAACAGCAGCGATACTAGCACCACTAGCGATAGTGAACGTCCCAACTGTAACTCAGTCAGTCGTGCACCAGCGCTGGCCCCAGTAACTCCATATTCTGAAAACAGCAAAAAAAGATAAAACCTCCACTGTTTCCTTGATGTGTGCAGATCGCATCTTAGCTTTAGTAAGTAGGAATTTTTAAACCCGGACGTTCGTCTCGCTTTAACTGCCGCAAGCGCAGTGGGCAGCGCTCAGTGCTTCCACTCGACCCTCTCTGAAAAAAAGTAGCAGCCCTCCAAAATAAAGTAGAAAAAAGTAGATTTGTTCTGAATCAATGTAAAATAAAAAAGTAGTTTTATATCGAAAGACGAGCTTAATGCAGGAGTAATGCAATCACCAGGCCCGTCAATTCACACGTGAATGCTTAATTAGCTGATTCATTTTCAACGTTCCCCTTCATGAATAGTTTTAGAAAGTAAAAAAAAAACTTTTTTTTGTTCTGTAAACCAAATTTCGATAAACGGTGCGCAGCAGGAAGTATTTTAAAAATCATCCTGTTTTCTGAACAAATTCAGATGAATTTGTTCAAACCAGATTGTGTTAAAACTGCGCCGCAGGCAAGAATTCAGAAAAAAGATTCAAGTTTTCTACTAAAATACAGAAACTTTGGTACAAAACGAAGTTCTATGCAAATTATTCACAACATGCAAAAACTTCGAAAATCAGACTATTTTGTGATAAATTACACATCTTTTGGTTCAAAATAAGTTTGTGTTCAAAATGTGCGCTGCAGGCGAAAAATTATGCTTTTTAGTACTAAAATGCAGAGATTCAGGCAGAAAACCAAACTGTGTGCTGACTGTTACAACAGAGGGAATCAGCCTGTTTTCTGTCTAAAATTACATATGTTTGGTACAGAACGAGGTTCAAGTTAAACTGTGCGCCGCAGGCAAAAATTTCAAAAATCGGCTTCTTTCATGGTAAAATTTTAAACAAAATCAGATTGTTGTACAAACTGCAGTGTGTCGCAGACAAAAAATAGTAGAAATAAAGTAGTACAGTAGATTAGAAAATTAAAAAGGAGAATGGTCCGAAATAAAGTATTCTACTTTGAAATAAAGTAGAAGTGGAAGCACTGGCAGCGCTACGAGTATGGCCCGTTTGCGAAGCATGGAAAGAATAGATCTTGGCGCTACCCCTTTCTGTTTTTGGGATCCCAAAACGTTAGTGACGGATACCTATGACATCGCAAAAGTTGTCCGTCCGTCCGTCCGTCTGTACGCACTATAACTCTCGAAGGGATTGAGATATTTTGATGAAACTTGGTGGGAGGATCCTTTGGGTCAAAGTACAAGTCAAGTTCGAAGATGGGCTCTGTAGCTCTATATTTGAGGGTGGGGGAGGGGTTTCAAATTAAGGGGCAACAAAAATATTTTGAAACAGCTAATGTGATAGTCGATTATGGGGTAAGAAGACATGCTGAACACGATGGTGAAAACTATTTTCTCGCCGGACAATTAGTTCGCCCGGAATCTGGCCAAAACCGGAAAGTTTGTTAAAACTAAAAGTTTTATTTGAATTTGATTAGATGTTCGATTTAGGGGTAAGAAGACATGCTGAACACGATGGTGAAAACCATTTTCTTGCCGGACAAGTAGTTCGCCCGGAATCCGGCCAGAACCGGAAAATTTGTCACAAGCAAAAGTTTTATTTGAAGTTGATTAGATGTTCGATTTAGGGGTAAGAAAACATGCTGAACACGATGGTGAAAACCATTTTCTCGCCGGACAAGTAGTTCGCCCGGAATCCGGCCAGAACCGGAAAATTTGTTAAAAGCAAAATTTATATTTGAAGTTGATTAGATGATAGGTTTAAGGGTAAGAAAAGACGCTGAATCTGTATATGACAATCATTTTTCACCCGGACATATAGTTCGTCCGGAATCCGGTTGAAACCGGATTGTTTATAAGTTTAAGTTTTATTTGAAGTTTCGATCAGTATTGTCAAAATAAATATGGCTTATACAGGTATATCTGAACTTAATTTTCTCAGATGATTAGCCTGGCGAAGACTGGACGTAGACAAGACGTAGTTGTCTGGGTCAAATATTAGATTTTTGGGATCCCATCGAAACCTTTGGTCTTGTTTTGCTCTGATCATGTCAGTGGATGGCTGCACATCTAGGAACATCCAGAGAGGGATCGAGTTTGGGCTAGGGTAAAGGTGAAGACTGTCTAGAGCGTACAACAATGTAGCCTAGGTATGTATTTGTACCCTGAAAGCCCAAATGATCATGGTTCATCACGAGACCTTAAAACGTATGAAACAAAACTTCATTCAGAAATCCAATCCTCTGCCCTATGTGCGGTTGTCCGGATGAGAGTGTGGTTCACATGGTTTGCTAGTGGACTAACACTCATAATGCCCACGACTTAAAATGCCGACTATAAATGCCCACGGTTTAAAATGCCCACGACTCAAAAGCCTACGACTCAAAATGCCCACGGCTGAAAATAAACACGCTCCAGAACGCCCACGATTGAATTAAAGTGCGTATACCAACCAGCCAACACTGGAAAAAAAAACTGAATCCCAAACAGCGATCTTAAAACCGTTATTTTTACAATTTCCTTCATGGTGCAATGATCGCCTACTTTCGCTTTCTGTGTTGGAACAATTTTATATGCCATTGTATATGCCACTGTATCACACAAACAGTTCTGAACTGACCAACAAACAATAAATAATTCTTTTCCGTGATAATCCTGCCCCTTACAATATCTTTGTCCGTTGCTCCAGGATCATTTTGGCCTCCACCGTGGATTTCTTTTAGCAAAAAGAAAAAATTACATGGGGAAGAAAAATGTATGTGTGTTAAGTATACCCGTTAAAGGTTCCCCGAAGGAAGAACGGGAACAGATTTACACTCCCCGATGGATTCACGGCATAAAAATACATGATGTATCATACAATAACGATTCAAAATCTGTCGATATAGTGGTTAACTTAAAAATCAGACGACGAATTCACGTAAAAGTTGCGAAGAAATTTTGGTCATGATAACAAACAACACGAATTTCCCCTGACGTGGATGAAAACAACGAGCACAAAAATAGCACACGTGCACACTCTTTTACTGACTGTATCACGTCGAGGATCATGCTATCTCTAGTTACCTCCCACTACGTCGGTTCTGCGTGTGAGGGCTGGCTATAAAAAATGAGAATCAGAGTTTTTTGAAATAAAAATAAGAGATAACTTTCGTACAGAGAGGACGAGAATAATCGCTACTCGTCGTGTCAGGTGTTTTCTGACTCAGCGTGGTCAAGAAAGTGACGGAAGTGCTTACTGATAACGCTCGTCATCTTCGATTTAAATGTGGCTCACGCAAGAAGATATTACAAGACACTATCGGGACAAATTGTGAAAGAAGTTATAGTAATAGTTTTTTCGGTTTTGGTATCCTAGCTGATACCAACCCAGTTACCGTACTTAAGGCACATTCACAACGGGTTTTAGCTAATACTCGATACCAGCCAGTCCCGGAAATCGCTGTAAGACCGAGAATTAGCTGGGATTCTGCCGTTCGCAATTGATATTAGTGCCAGTTTCGGGTACCAGCTAGTCTCGGACCCAAGTTGAAATCAGTTCAACTTTTGAGGGTACTAGCCAATCACATTACTTTAGGGAATACTGAGGAATATTCCGATTGGCTAATGCTGAACCATGTCATACAGAATAGCAATGACCTAATTCACTTTCGGTTTTCAAGACAGCAAGGAGTGGATGTGATTTTATCTATTGGGCTTGGTTCGAAACTAGCCAATCAGAATATTCCTCAATACTCCCCAAAATAATCTGATTGGCTAGTACCCTCAAAAGTTGAACTGATTTCAACTTGGGTGCGAGACTAGCTGGTACCCGAAACTGGCACTAATATCAATTGCGAACGGCAGAATCCCAGCTAATTCTCGGTCTCAGAGCGATTTCAGGAACTGGATGGTATCGAGTATTAGCTAAAACTCGTTGTGAATGGGCCTTTATCCCTTCAAGCAAGTCTCTTGACGTTTTTCACAGTACGGTGCTAGGATATCGTTTGAAAGTTTGTTGTATGCTCTTTCATATCTAAGATGGCAAGGATATGAATCCCTTTCAGATCAGCTTGAAAAACTATAAGCTGCAAGCAAGGCCGTATCCAGGGGGGGTGTTAGGGGGTTCGAACCCCCCCGAAACCCACAAAAGTAATAGTTTTTTGTAGGCTTTAACCTCTGATCTATGTATTTTTTGCACTTTTTGGTCCGACCCGTGGGCAAAAACCCCCCGAAATAGATTCCACGGGCAACCCCCCCCCCCCCCCCGGCCTGGCTGCAAGGAGGTCCGCATCCAGGAATTTATTTCGGGGGGCGGGGGGTGCCCGCGGACCAAAAAGTATAGGAAAGACATAGATCAGAAGTTAAAGCCTATACAAAACGATTATTTCTGCATGTTTCGGGGGGGGGGCGAACTCCCTAACCCCCTCTAGATACGTCCCTGGATGCAAGCTTGGGCTCTCTTGGTTTGCTCTTGGTCAGGTCGTGGAGTGTTAAGAGGCTTACTGGTTTCAATCTTGCTTCAGGATTCAACAACTTTACTTAAAAAAATTTATGCCGACTTGACGACCGGTCACAAACAAAGCACATTCGTGCTTGAAAAACGCAACCAGTACACATTTACTACCATATAATCATATCATATTTACTGCCACTAATCAAACCTTCACTAAAATAAACGAAAAATAAATTAATTCATTTGTCCTCTCTCGTCTTCCAAACCCTCAACTCACCAAATATATACCCTCCAGGAGGTGTTTCTTTAACCGATTTAAAAAACCTTCTAGATAATTCCGAAAAAAAAACACGCTGGTTATAGCCTAGTACTACACTGTCAGAAGTTTCATAACAGATCGCGCATAACACTTTCAAGAATAACACCTTTTCACTTAGAAATAAAGTGTTATGACCAGTTAAGTTTACACTATTTCGTGCCTAGATCTCCAACAACACCTTCAATTGGTAAAAATACTACACTGTCAGAAGTTACATAACGACAACAGAAGGATGCCCGGTTTCAACAGATAACACTTTGGGATGCCCGGTTTCAACAGATAACACTTTGGGATGTTGTCTGTTATGTTTATTTCGTTCCCGTTAGTATTTTTACCAATTGAAGGTGTTGTTGGAGATCTAGGAACGAACGAAAAAGCACGAAAAAGTGTAAACTTAATTGGTCATACACTTTATTTCTAATTGAAAAGGTGTTATTCTTGAAAGTGTTATGCGCTATCTGTTATGAAACTTCTGACAGTGTAGTAATATGTGCACCACTATCTTGCGTGCGGTCAGTTTCTTTCCCTTCCCTCGTTCCCCGATCAGGAAGAAAAGTTTGCGATCCCACCGAAAACTTTGGTCTTTTTTCTCCAAGTTCCTGGAATACCCTTCGACCTTCTTGGCTTCAATTATAAAATTTCTGTTTATGTCACATCCGAAAGAACGATGCATAGGTGATGGGAAAGAGAGAAAGAAGGAGAACAACTGTAGCCTACTAGAAGAAGAAAGAAACAGAAACACTTCGACATTATACCTACATCACTCTCCAATAACCTAATCCAAAAGAATTCGCTTTCATTCGTGATTTACTTTATCATTAAACATCTCTGTGATGTGTCCAAGGACTGTTAGCGGTTCATTTCTTGTGTAAAAGTCGCGAAGATTTTTTCATAATGCCTTGCCGCTACTTATATACCTTATTTATTCTTGCTTACAGGTTACTTGTATTCCAATATCGGTGCTACGGTATAGCCAAAAGTGACTTAAAAAATAAGTAGCTTTTCTGTGGCACAAAATCTGTTTTAACAGGTAACGTTTTGCACCATTAAAGTTATGCTTGGACGAATGTCCCAGCTGTGGGAGACTTACACACATGAACACAAGCAGAAACTGTTGTCCGACGGCACAGCAGAAACATTAGTGCTATCTATAGTGCTAGTACTGTATTTTCTAAACAGGGTCCCAAGATACGCTGTTTCTTCTTAAAACTAACTCCTCTATGTATAACTGTGATGGTTTACATATTTTTTGCAATCATCTTCCTTCAGTTATCTTAATCCGTTTCGTATTATATTTGTCACGTGTCAGCCTCGCCTGAACCAAGCATCAGTATAATTAAAGTCATTTTCCAGCTTGAGCGGCCTGAGCCTGAAGAGCCAAGAAGGGCCTTGCCAAGGGCCTTGCCTTGCCAAGAAGGGCCGAAATATAGCTCCAATAAAATGTAGCTGACTTATCCGTTTTGCTTTGTCAAATATGATTCGCAGTCAGCTTGGGCTGAAGGAATATCTATAATTAAAGTCATTGGTAAATCGGTTCAGGCGAGGGTATACAAACCATTCATTGGCACTAGGGAGTAGCGCCAAGACCTATGCTTTCCATGCAGTGCAAACGGGCCATACTCGTAGCGCCGCCCACTACGCTTGCGGTATTTAAAGTGAGACAAACTTGTGGATTTAGAAATGTCTGGTAAAGCAAAGGTGCGATCTGCACTCACCAAGGAAACAATGGAGGCTGTATCATTTTTTTTGCTATGTTGAGAATATGAAGTTATCGGAGCCAGCGCTGGTGAACGACTGAATGAGTTTCAGTAGGGACCGGGGGGTTACCCATGAACTCCTAGGCACCTGCTATACACCCTTTCCCGGCACCGGCCGGCACCAACCGAAAAAGGCGGTGCCGGCACCGGCGAGGGCACCGGTGCTGACAATAAATTGGGCGATTCATTTTTCAAACGCTTCTAAAAACGCTTATTTTGATTTTTTAACACGTGACAACCGCTGCCGGCACCGACTGGGCATCGCGGAACCGGGCACTTGCTGTACACTATAATCGAGAGTGGGCAACCCCTCGGTAGAGACGTTCTCTACCGCTGGTGATGCTAGTATCGGTGCTGTTCGAGTGAGTGTCAATTTTGTCAAGTCTTGACGCTACGCCCTAGTGTTGTTTTGGTCTGGAATATTAGCAGTATTGTACCAGCAGAGCAAAATAACACTATCGAGTAGCGCCAAATCTTGACAAAAGTAACACACACTCGAATAGCAGCGACACTATGCTAACGACAGAAAACATCCCTACTAAAATTCAATCGGTCTTGCACCAGCACTGGCTCCTTCCATCTTTTGATCCCTAGTCTCAAATTTCTAAATCCGCAAGTTTGTCTCGCTTTAAATGCCGCAAGCGTGATGGGCGCGCTACGAGTATGGCCCATTTGCAAAGCATTAAAAGCATAGGTCTTAGTGCTTCTCCCTAGCGTTATTTTGCTCTGGCTCTGTGTAACAGACTTTGAACAGTAAAGATCACTGTCCTTCTCTACACCGTCTTCACGATTCGCCTCTTGATTAAATTTGTGACAAAAACGTGATACCAGTAGCCTCTTCTCTCTTCACGAAACTGCAGGAAGCCGTGAAATAGCCGCACATACTTTAACTTCCTTCGGGTTCTTACTCCCAAGTGGCTAACCCTTTTGCGCACCACTTAGGTGAGTTTTGGGGACGCCGGGATTCTTAATTTCCTTCCATAGGCAAAGTGAGTCATCACTGAATAGCGATGTATTCTCTGTGAGTTGCAAACATCAAGACCGTATTCAGAGAGGGGGGGATTAGGGGGTTCAACCCCTCTCCCCGAAACATACGAAATAATCGTTTGTATAGACTTTAATCTCCGATCTATGTTCTTGTCTTACGGTTTGGTATGGATTAGGACCAAACCGCGGGTAGATCCCCCCCCCGACTGAATTCCTGGAAACGGACCTGTTAACGTGTGACTAAGTCGCATGTTTTCGATGTCTATCAAGCCCAGTGCTTCCACTCGACCCTCTCTGAAAAAAAGTAGCAGCCCTCCAAAATAAAGTAGAAAAAAGTAGATTTGTTCTGAATCAATGTAAAAAAAAAAAGTAGTTTTATATCGAAAGACGAGCTTAATTCAGGAGTAATGCAATCACCAGGACCGTCATTTCATATGTGAATGCTTAATTAGCTGATTCGTTTTCAACGTTCCCCTTCATAAATAGTTTTTGAAAGCAAACAAAAACTTTCTTTTTGTTCTATAAACCAAATTTTGTTTAAACTGTGCGCCGCAGGAAATTTAAAAAAAATCATCCTGTTTTCCCAACAAATTCAGATGTTTTTGTTCAAACCAGATTGTGTTAAAACTGCGACACAGGCAAGAATTGAGAAAAAAAATCCTGTTTCCTACTAAAATACAGAAACTTTGGTACAAAACGAAGTTCTATGCAAATTATTCACAACAGGCAAAAACTTCAAAAATCAGACTGTTTTGTGCTAAAATCAGATCTTTTGGTTCAAAACCAGTTTGTGTTCAAAATGTGCGCCGCAGGCAAAAAATTTTCCTTTTTAGTGCTAAAGTACCGAGATTTGGGCAGAAAAACAAACTGTGCGCTGACTGTTACAACAGGGGGAATCAGCCTGTTTTCTGTTTAATTAAATATATTTAGTACAGAACCAGATTAAGTTAAAACTGTGCGCCGCAGGCAAAAATTTCGAAAATCAGCCTATTTCATGGTAAAACTGAGAGAACTTTAAACGAAACCAGATTGTTTTCCAAACTGCAGTGTGTCACAGACAAAAAAGAGTAGAAACAAAGTAGTACAGTAGATTAGAAAATTAAAAAGTAGAATGGTCCGAAATAAAGTATTCTACTTTGAAATAAAGTAGAAGTGGAAGCACTGATCAAGCCACTGGGAGTGGGTCATTGAACGACTGACTCAGGACATCTGGTTAATCAACGGCAGTTTTGACAACACTGAAGTGAGCGATATCATAAAATTTCAACAGCCGCCGTTGTGGTGGGGCAGACAAGTTTAAGCTTGTTAAATCGCGTTTCCGCGAGGATCTACTGGCGGATTTTTGCAAACAGAATCGTCGGACTGGAACAGCCGCGGTTAAATGTGATGCAACATACTACGATATCCTGAGTTGACAGGGCGGGATGTTGGTGGATTATTAAAGTTTAACAGAAAAGCCAACTTATTCTGTGTCATTTAGCTGAATACACTACATTATTGGATTCTGTTAAGGCCCATTCACAACGAGTTTTAGCTTATATTCGATACCAGCTAGTTCTGAAAATCAATCCCGAGACTGAAGCTAGCAATGGATACAGGTGCCAGGTCCGGGTACCAGCTAGTCTCGGACCCAATTTGAAATCAGTTCAACTTCTGAGGGTACTAGCCAATCAGATGATTATGGGGAATATTGTGGAATATTCTGATTGGCTAGTTTCCAACCAAACCCAACAGATATAATCACATCCACTCCATGCTGTCTTGAAAACCGAAAGTGAATTTAGGTCACTATTATTCGGTCTGACATGCTTCAGCATTACCCAATCAGAATTTTCCTCAGTATTCTCCTAAGTAATCTGATTGGCTAGTACCCTCAAAAATTGAACTGATTTCAACTTGGAGAGACTAGCTGGTACCCGAAACTCGAACCTCTATCCATTGCGAACGGCATAAGCCTGGCAAAGCTTCGGTCTCGGAAGCGATTTCAGAACTAGCTGTTACCGAGCATCAGCTAAAACCGTTTTTTTTCACTATTCACCCTAGTATAACGTTCAGAAAATGTATGGCCGTCCCCACAACGCAAAATTCCACTAAGACGCAGAAAATTTGAATCCAGTACAAACGAGGCTTATCTTTCGCGTGAACACATATTTTTCGTAAATCGTTTTCGTCAAGCATACAACACAGGTACAAGCACATAGAGGTACCAGAAACCCGACAGGGAAATTCCGCTATGTGAAAACTGATTATTCGTAAATCAACCCTCTTTAAGTGAATAAGTAATCGTTAGTTAGATTTTCCTATCTCAGCCCTTTTCGGTAAAAAACAACTCCAAAAAACTGTGTCGATATCGCATACACATTGAGATTTACTATAAGCAATTCCCTTCCAAAGCTTCTGAACATCAGAATGACTTGCGGAACTGAAATGCATTGTGTAGCTACTTTTGTCATGCTATCGAAAACAACTGACCTGGACCGGCAGCTTTTTTTTTACTGAAAGTATTATTTTTAGTTTATATTTTGGAGGTCAGCTTCTACTTTTAAGTATTTGAGGAAAAGTGCTCGATGAACATCTGCGGAGGCTGATACGGCTTCGTATCAGCCTCTCTGGAGGATGATATGAGGTCGTAACAGCCTCCACAAAAGCAATTGTCATAATATAACTTCCTGTGGGACATAGGAAGATATACATTGCCATTGCTTACCTGTTCAAGAAAAGTTATTGGACTATATAGTCTTGATATTGACTAGTCCAACTAGTCGCCATTATCTATTTATTATCTCCAGAAACGTAAGATAAAAAGCTTTTTCACTATTACAAAAAGTTACAGTTAACAATGACGATTTTTAATTAACATATTAAAGTAAAAGTAATAAATATTAGCAGTAGTTTGTGACGGGGGATTATTTAATTGAATATTTAATATTTGTGTTGTTAAATTGTACTAAAATAGTAAATATGTTTACGACCGTCCCCACACACGAAGAGATAGGTGGACAATGTCAAGGCTGAAAAGCAGGTGCGCAAGGAACAGCGACCATTTTACAATCTTCTTTTGTCTATGAGTTACCAACCCACCCTCTGCTAGCTTTGTATCTAGTGTATAAATCTAAAATCGTAACAAAAACTGGCATAGAGAAGCTTATATCCTACATTTTGAAATAAGCTACGGATTGATGTTAAGAAGTTGAACGAAGATAACTGAATCACACGAGAAATGTTTCATGGAGCCCAATGTCCTACTTTTGCGTTATATCATATTTAAAATATTCAGTTAGACCATGATCTTAAACTGTTTCTCCAGTTAAAACATTTTGGAAGCTCTGTGGTTTATGTCGGAGGCTCGCTTTACTCTTTGTTTAATAAAGACGTTTGTTTGATTGAGTAATCATGAGCAATCATTTTTTGTTACGGCAGGAATTATTCTGGCTCTATTGAGCAGTTAAAGAGGCTGTTAACAAAGCTCCCCTCTTGTGGAACGACGGACGTTTCATCTCTTTGAGAATGACACAAGTGTAAAGCCTGACCTTTTTTCCTTGCCCGTTACAAGCACGAAAAGAACACACCATTTAGTCGTTCGACAGATTCGGATCCCCCTTCATACAAAGCCTACAGATTTCACTTATCCTGTCAAATCATTTGTGTAGTGAAAAGGGGGCAAGTCGGACGCGCTTTGACGAGCGCTCAGTTTCGTCCGGAATGCGCTCTTAGCTGATCTGACCGGAAGCTGGATCTATTAATCGCGAGCGGCGTTGGGTTTCATTCTTGTAAAAGTCGAGTGGTGCAATCAAGTAGAAATACGGCAGTTGGGACTCGTTAATTTTTTATTCGAAACCTGAGAGCGGCAAACCAAGATTTAACAGGTGATCTCACTAGCTGAAGGATGACAACAGCCGATCACAAGTCGTCAACGAAGAAGGCGGGAAAGCTAATAGGGTATTGGAAGAAACTTGGTTCGCATCCTTGCTGCCTCTCTGGATCCAAGTTCCGGGGATTGCCCACTCTCGATTTTAAGCGTACAGCAAGTGCCCGGTGCAACGTGTTTAAACATCAACATCAGCATGTATAGTGTTTACAAGCGTTTGAAAGATGAATCGCCTCCTGGGGTATGGCAACAATGACATAGTTTTACAGTAATTAGTAAAGTGGCATCTATGGCAATATGGTCCCGAAACGTTACGGACAGTTTTATAATACCAAATAGGTTATATAAGATGAAGTCCCAAATTTTCACCAGTCCCGATGTCTACGATTGAAAAGGAAAAAGCAACTGTCTGCAAAGTCAATTTAGTCCCTACTTCCGATATTCTGTATTTCTTTAAAACTTGAGGTAGCCTATAGCAAGAACATATAGCCATGTGATTCCGGATTATGTTCAGTTCAGAAAAAGTTCATCTAGTTCAGAAAAAAAACTCTTTTTAGAACATACCATTTTCAAAACCTAGATGGTTGACAACTTCAGGACTTACGAAAGTGTTGCTCACGCAACACTTTAGTCGGCGAAGCCGAAGAAAGGTTGCTGCAACACTTCACGTTGCCCGGGCAACGTAGGTCTAGTTTATGTCCGGTACCGGTGCTGGCACCCCTAATTTTTCCGGTGCCAGGAAAGGGTGTACAGCAGGTACCAAGGAATGGGTAAACCCTCGCCAAGTTCTTTTTCTGGGATTTCCTGCCACAATATCCGGTAAATATTGTAGCAAGAAAAGTTTCCTTTTCTCACTTGAAACCATATCGCCAAATCATGCACATCGCATTTATCCACAAATATTTTTTATTGCAGTCTGAGATATTCAATATTAAATTGTTCATACTGTAATCTCAGGAAGATTTAAAATGTTTACGAGTGAAGTTTAGTAGCACCGCGCATCTTCGATTGTCGGCAAAGGCCGAACGATTGTCGGCAAAGGTTCCGAATTAATTTTCCGAGGAGCTAACAATGATAATAATGATTAACTGTATCAACGTCTTTTTCGTTACGAAGATGTCAGTCGCCGTTTTCTTACTGGTGAATGCTACACTTTAACCGATGATTAGAAAATACGGGGACGTGTTTTTGCATTTTATGCATATGACGTGTGTACTTTGCACTTTATCCCGACAATCAAAATCAATAAGACGGCTCGTGCTTCTTCTGTTTGGACAAGTGTTATGTAATCTCGGTAAATAGTTACGAAAAGTGTTTCATTTTAAAATGATGAATGCTGTCGTCTTTACTGTCTAATACTTCCCCTTGATGATTAAAAAAAATACTGAAACATGTTTTATTGTTTTTACTAATGAATGCTGTCACCGGTAGTTTTTCACTTAATCCCGATGATTAGAAAAATCAACAAGATGGCTCGTGCCTGTGCTGGTTGTCATTCTCTCAAGAGTTTACGAAAACTATTTCGATCGTTTTCTCACTAGCATGATGGGTGATGTGATATTTACCATCTTACATACAACCCGATGATTAGAAAATATGGAAACATGTTTTACTGTTTTCTGACTAATGAATGCTGAATGTCAATGAAACTTGAACTTCATCCCAATGATTGAAAAAGTCAACGGGACGGCTAGTGTCATTGCATGTCTTTTCACTAAAGTGTTCCGATTGTTTTGTGGCGAATGACTCAGTTGTTTTTATGCATCATACTCTTGACTCTAGCGATTTAAAAATCCTGAAACATGTTTTACCGTCTCCAGCTAATCAATGCTGTCATATCTAATTTTGCATATCATCCTGACGATTATAAAAATCGAAAAGACGCGTACTGGTTTTCAGAAGTTTTCTATATTTTCAGAAAGTAACCGGATCCCCGTACTAAGCCTGAAACAGGAAACTCCCTTACCAAATATATATATATGGAAACTCCCTTACCACCTAGCCAGACTGCAAGAAAACGTGCATGGCAAAAAAGGGTCAAGGAAAAGGAACTGAACCGAAAAGGTAAGTCACGGATTTAATTTCTTTCATTTATTAAGGCAATCAAGCAACTTGTACTCAAATCAAGGCAACGAATTAACCAAATAAGCACGAACAGACACTATTTACATTAACGCTCGCATAATAAAACGATACAGAAACGTGTTTGGAAGACGGTGTGATCTTGTTGCATAAGGCACTCGTGACGATTGTCATTTAATGCGTTAACTAATTCGATCCAAAGAAAAACACGAACTAATCTATAAACACTTGAAAGCCCGATTAAATGTGGTCCCTTTAAGGTCACTTTTTAACATCATTGTGAAACATGCGCGGAAATTCGAACAACCGAAGACTCGCAGGAAATGATTTATCCCTACCAAGGTCTCCAAGGGTTGGCCTCGTCGCAGGAGTCAGATTTGACCAGACTGAGGGGCTGTGGCGAGGGGGAGGAACCCGTCCTGTTGTAGGGGTGGTAATACCGGTGCTGGTATTCCACAGATCCACATTCAGATCCGTATCCACGCGGGCTATTTGGTAGGGGGGACTCGATAGAGCTCATGGGGCTGGCAGATGACCCTCTTGAGTTGGTGGTTAGGGCAAGAGGTCGGTCTTGGTCGACGGTGCTGTTGGAACTGGCAGAAGAGCAAGGTCGCTGGAACGTTGTATTCTGAGAAACAAAGTTCTGTGACAAGACGAAAGCTACTTCTCCCGAAGCAAGTCTTGTAGGAATGATTGGCAAACCTCCGAAGAAATTCTGAGGAGGCTCAATTTGCGGCTGAGCTGGCTGAACTTGACTGGACTGGTTCAAACCCGCCATGCAGCCTGCTAAGTGTCCAAGCAATCTCTGTTTCAAAACCAGATCAATGTCTTCGGATCGTCCCAGGAATCTGGACACCTCATTAGCACACTCATTAAATCCGGCGCGGTATTTCGAAACGACGCCTGGGTCCGAGGCAACGCTTAACGCAACTTGCTGCCTCTGCATCGTCTGCAGATGCTTTACCGTCATTTCCAATATATCGGCTTTTTCGAGTTTTGAATGTCGAGCGGGCTAAAAAAAGAAATAAACGGATTAGATGCTAGAAGCCGAATTCCCAACATCTTTCGAAGGCCAAACTAGGGGCGAGGACAGAAGTTCGTAGACAGGGAATATCCTTGTGTTTCGATTTGTTCGAAGGTGCTTCAGTCTTCCGAAGGCCGGGCAAGTCAGACACGATGACAAGACCCCCGCCCCCTTACCCCACTCTAGCGATGTCGAGAGAAGTTCGTAGACAGATATTGTCCGACTGTTTCGACTTGGATTTAATCTAGAAAGTTTTTCGGAAGCCTTCGACAACATTGTCACTGGTTTCAAGCTCGAAGGAGAACCCTTGCACTACGGCAAATCTGCTTCCACCATTTTTTTTGTCACAGCGAATCGTGTAAAGCAATTGACTTCGACAGAAACAATGTTCACTTACATCTTTTTTAGTTGCATCCAAGATGAGATTCTTAAGTTCATTCAGGCAGTTGTTGATACGGGCACGTCGCCGCTTCTCCATTATCGGTTTGTTCGTCTAAAAACAAAAGATCCTTAAGTTTTGCAAATGCAGATAAATACCTATAAGCCTACACCTTAAATAAAAGAAGATAACCAGTCTCTAACAAAGAATCGTCAAGTTTCGAAAAAAAGTACTTCGAAATCAAGATCCCGTGGTGTGTTGTTCACAATTAATCACAAGGGGCCTTCCACCAGTATAACCTTCCACCAGTATAATTTCTCACCCCTCACCCCCCCCCCCGTAAGTTTCCTCTACTCTTGCTACAGATGATGCACGGCTTTGGCAAAAAAGTAGATGGGACAGAACTTTTTTTGGAGTTTTTTGGACAGAAAGAAATTCCATTTGGCCTTACCAAAAAACGAAAGGAAATGTGGCTTTCTGTGGCATACTAGGTCATCGACAGAATTGACACTAAATAAAGAGTTAAGAAGATCGCTTCGTCATAAGGCCCTTCCGAATATGAACATCCTTTTCTGTGGCACTTCTTGAGATGGGCCCTAACGGCTAACTCTTGCATGGGGAAGAATGAAATCGATCATCTGCTGATTGACGTGTCACGATTTGCAATGGTAATTCAATTGTTTAATCTCACATATCCTGACAAAACTCGACGTTTGAAGGGAGTCGGAAGTGAACTTACCCGTCTATTCTCGGAAGGCTTCCTCATTGTCCCTTGCGGTTCGGAAGGCATCTTAGAAAGCTTTTATTATTTCTCGTACTCCTTACTCGGCAACTCCTCAAATCTTACTAAACCAAATCGCACGCTGGTCGCTGGCACTTGTCGCCTGCCTGTGTGAACCGTGCCTTGCCTGAGCAGCGCGTGGGAACCACTCGGAGCCGAGTCCGCTACCCAATGAGAATCTTTGGCAGGCGATAGCCACGCGGTGGAAGTAGCCGAAGATGGGCTTCTTGTGGTGCCGACGGAACGCGCTGTTGAGCGCACGGCAGCTTGCAGGAGGCGGGTGGCAGCATCTCCATCATAGCACGCGTGTCGGGATCTGATGCGGTATTCTTATGTTTATGCATGCCGTTAATGAGTGGGCTTAGTGATACATAGCGTTCGTTGTGTAATTTTTCAATAGGACCACACCGAATGGTTGGCTTTGAACATGCTTCATCCATTTTCACCTCAGAAGCAGAACAACATGCAAAGCACACCCTAAATCACGAGTCCAGCAACTTGACAGTCTTCAGAAAACCTAGCGGGGGCAAACGTGGAGCGGGGGAGTCCGTGATAAATCCACAACAGACGTAGTCTATTCATCAGGCATGCTCACTAATTATGTTACGAAGAGCTTCATGCCTCTTGAAAAAATGCACATTCGCCCAGGAGCCGTAGTCATTTCATGATAAACAATCCCCTATGATTCAAAACGGGTATATACTAGATACATTTAACTCTCAATATGCTAAGATTACTTTGTGGTAGGTTGGTGCAAATTTTGAGAACACATTACGAACCCCTTGTCATCGCCGTCTCTTTGGAGGAACTACCGATCCAGGCACTCCTATGATTTTTAACATTGTAAAGAACCCCACATACGAAATCCCGAGAGGAGTGGCGGAGTACAGTATACCTCAATTGTCTTGTATCTGAGAAACAACAATGCCCTAAGCCCTTCCGCTACCCTTTGGGCATGGTCATTAATCAGAGCGATGAAAATCCTCCTGGACGAAGTTTATGATTCTAGTTTGATGCAAGGAAGAACACTTTGAGACCAGAGGTAGAGCCGACAGCCCTCAGCTCAGGCCCATTGCCATGCCGTAAGATGTTTCCTCCTTTTCATTCAACAAAAGCAGATGAGTATGTCGTTCGGTTGGATATAAAATACCGTGCCAAATTTCGGAAATAACAATGGCTTTGGCAATTACGGAAAAAGAGTGATCAGTACTATAAAGAGCCATTCTCCATAGGCTACAAAGAAAATCGCGACAGCAGGAAGAGGTTAACTGCAAATAATTCAAATGGCCCTATTCCCCCAACTTGTCAATAGTTAGTTGCCTAAAGTAAGTCTATGGTAAGATACGGTAAGATATATGCCTTACATTTAACCACCCCCTTGAGTCTTCTGCAACCTATATTTTGATGAACCTATACCACCTTTTTGGATAGAACCCCCTATACCCCCTCATGGTGGCACGAGTGGTAGGTATCCTTTAAGAAACTATTTGTCAATTCCCGCTCTTGTTAATGATTTTTATATTCCTTGAAAATGGGGGCCTGGTGTATGAGAACGACTTTCGGCTCCTTAGTAATGACACTTTAAGTATTTCTTGATTTATGTTAAGGGTATGAGGATTTCCGCTCGGCCTAGTGGTCAGTCATCTGGTCAGCTTCGTTTCAATCACCCGTAGATTGAAGGGTATCAATGGATAACATCTGTCTATCAAGGGTTATCGGGTCGATTTTGCGCAATATCCTGAGCCCCCTCTGTTGTGGGTGGTTTTCGATAACCCTGTGGTTAGTTCCGATCGGCTTCGATGATAGACAGGTGAGATACTGCGGGTGGAAGCAATCAAATTAACGCCTAAGTAGTACTGTTTCTGGGTCGAAAATGGTATCGAACGGTCTTCCGGTACCTTCGAAGGAGTAAAATTGAACTTCGGCTCAGCGAACTTCTAAACTCTAAAGGCCGACTGAACGAATTAACTGCATTGCCTTCAAATCTCTTCTGAAGAAAACACAAATCCTTTTTGGTCCTTTATTCATACAAGGGGTAAGGAACTTCTCGACCCGCAGACACGTACGAGGAGGAGTACTTATTTTTGGGATCCCAAAACGTTAGTAAGAGGATATTTGTGACTTCGTAAAAGTTGCCCGTCGGTCTGGCTGTCCGTCTGTTAGTGCGATGATGCTCGAAGGGGTTCAGATATTCTCTAAAAATTGATGTGAGGATTCTTAGGGTCAAGGTACAGCTCAAGGTCATAGACGGGCTTCAAGGTCATAGATGGAGGATCATTTTCATTTAATATCTTGTACATTTTCAAACGGTTGATTAGGGGTAAATAACATGCGCACGGGGTCTGACGAAGACTGAAATCTACAAGACCCGATAGCTGGGCTTCATCTGATGATGAAGTCCAAGAAATATTCGCCTTTGAGACCCTGTTGCATCCTTTGGTTTAGGGAATATGCAGTATGTACGGAACCAGTGTAAATGAGTTGTCGACAAAGCACGTTACTCAAAAACGTAACGCGAGTGGCCTTGGTGTAGATGTCGCGATGAAAAAATTTAATTTTGGAAATAAAAATGACAATCCGCCTCAAACTTATCTTAAACGCAGTCACTACGGACTACTCAGTATGAAACATAAATACAAACGGAAGCTCAAAAACCACAATACCGGGGCAGATCATAACCCCAACTACTTATAAGCACACGACTCCACAACCTGATTGTTCAAAAACGACGCTCGGATGCAATCAAAGTTTGACCCCTCTGACTCCTTAAATAACCGCTGTTTTCTAAGTTCAAAGGGAAATGGAAAAGATTGATCGAGCCATTCATGCACTACACATGCAATTTTAAGGGTCGAATAAAAGTCAATGATGGTCTCCACTGCCAGCTATCTTCAGACTTGACATCCCTTGTCACGCCACGAATCTTTTTAGAATCTGTTACAGGCACTATTAGCAGATTATGCTTGACTGCTGCCAGCTGAGCGAAATCTCGGCCCTTCTGTCAAGGGTCCTGTTCAGGCTCAAGCTAAAAATACGAATTTGCGATGAAAATAAATGAAGGCTCTAGCAACTAGAAGTGTCTGGCGTATATGGCGGTTATCAGTTTTTTTTTTAATCTGAAGATAGGAAAGAGGTACTAAGAAACAGGGATCTCAAGAAGAAATTTCACAAAATTTGTAGTATGTGAATTTCAGATAGGCGAAAAAAAGAAAAGAAAACAGACGTGAAAAGAATGTGATCAAGTGCAACAGCCGTATAAATCGAACATGGAACATCTCTTCAATACATCCCCCGAAGTTGGAACGCTCTTCTTATTTATCCTGTACATGCTGGCTAGGCACTACGTGCAATTGAATGTGCTCTTGCCAACTGTCAAGTTTCATCGAATTTGATCGCTGGCTCGGAGGTCAGACACGCCACAAAATTTGGGATTCCCCCTCCCCACCACCACAAACGTAGTTCAATCCGGGAAGTGACGATTCCAAGTGAATTTAATCAGGTTGCTAACATGCCTGGTAAGTTTCGTCGTCCTAACCCATCTGGAAGTACCCTAACTGATCGCTGGACGGACACAGGGACTGGGGACATACTCATTTCCCGGCACCATGTGTACACTCATTCCCAGCACCCTTTCGGCACCTACCGGTGTACACGGGTTTGGGAAGTAAAATTCCCCTCGCCAGCGGACAGACCGACGGAAAAGCAATCCGAAGACTGTAAATGCCAGAACAAAGATGGTTCGGGACTTTTTAAGCTCTTACGGAAGAGGGTGCCCTTATTTCGACGCAATCCGGCAAAACAACAATTCCAGGACTGGAACACACTAGCCTGACCCTCCAATCCCCTGGATAGTGGAGCCGAGATGGCAACGCAACGCCATCCGTCAACGTAGACCTGCTAAAGCATTGTAAGCAGAACCTTGTGTTCCGACAACCCCCAAAGCTCCCTAGAGAAAAGAGACATTGACATCCAACCACTGATCCTCGGAAGTGGTCGGAAGCGCCTCAAAGAAACCCCACCAGAAACCATGCTGTGACTCAAAATCATCGCTGGTTCTGATTACAAATCAGCCGCATCTTGTGTAAATCTAATCCGGAAGTTTGTCCTTGCCTAAGATAACTGAGGATAATACAAGATCTCTAAAGAACATCACTCATGCAAGCATCCTTCCGAAACCTGATCTGCGTAAATCCCGAACTGTATTCAAGTGAGGCACTCGTGTGCGAAGAACTGATTTTACTTTGATGGTAGAGCTACTTCCTACGATCATCGTGACGGTAACTATTACTAACGAGTTGCGGCATAAAGTATCGGGAAGGTTTATGTTGCATGTTTCGAGAGCTCTTGTAACTGCTGTTTATTTTATGAAGAACTCGAAGAAAAGATTCAAGAGTTTGAAACAAAGTTGTATAATTGGTGGAACGTCCGAACTCTTGTTAAAAATTGCTTGCAATGCTTTATTAAAGAAAGAGCTACAGCCAGGGCCGTATCCAGGGGGCGTTATGGGGTTCAACCCCCCCCCCCCGAAACATGCAAAACTAATAGTTTGTATGGGCTTTCACGTCTGATCTATGTAAAAAAAAATTTATTTTTGGTCCGACCCGCGGGACCTCCCCCCCCGAAATAAATTCCTGGATACGGACCTGGCTACAGCGTTTCTGTAAATAGGCAAAGCAAGGAAACACGTCTGTTCTAATTCACTAGTTAACTCAAAAATGCAAAATAGGCTACTAAAGTTCAGTGCCAAGGTTGCAGAAAATGTGATACAAACCTTAATAAACACGCACAACGTAAGAACAGAAAACACAGGATGGGGTGAACAGACGTCGTGAATACACGGCTGCCTAATGGACACGTCGTACTTATAATAGTAATTAATTCTACTTTAGTGGCATTTCCATCCATTCTCGTTCCCGAGATTCTTCACTTCATAAGTGTATCTCCTCTATTAGCAATAGACTGATCACGCTTGCCTCGATTTCTTATCTTTACGCGACGTATCAGGCGCCCAATCATTGTTCCCGGGGAGCTGGTTCAGTTCAAAAACCAGGTATACACATTTTGCCAAGATTGTCATCCAAGAAAAGGGGCAATGAAAGAGGCTAAAGACAGCCGAAGCCGGTTGTGATTTTCTGTAAACATAGCTTAGTTGTGAAGGGGTCAACTATCTAAAGAAAATCTCAGCAGAAACACCACGTGTGCAGTGCGAGGTCTCCTTGAAGAGCGGCATCGAACCTCAAACGCTACGGCGCTGGCGCAACATCGTGCCCGATGGATGCAGCTGACGAGGTCCCTAGTTCCCCCTTTAGCTGGATGTTTGTCCCGGGACCAACCTTAAATCAAAGGTTTTTTTTTCGTTGTTTCAATAATTATTTCTTGATCATTATTTTTATTATTTCTGCTCGTTTGCCTGAACTGTCAAGAGTGTCAAGTCGTATAAATGTGTGCCGTAAAGATCGGACTTGTTCTGCAAGCGTGCTGTCATCTAGTGGACATGAATGTGGGTGGCGTTCTTGCTCTTGTGCGACCAAAGTCGGACAAACGGTGTTTCTTCTTCTAGTGCTGTATGTTGACCGATTTGTCCTGGTTATCTCTTGTTTAACCATGCCGAAGGCTTTCATTCTATATTGCACCTGCTCTCTCATAGGGGAGAACGTCAACCAAGGGTTAAACTAAATGCTATCTTTACCACGTCGCCTACCGCAACAGAGTTCACCTGCACAAACACGAGGTTTTGTTTGCACTTGAGTTTACAAGAGATTTCATGCCTGCTTCCAATTGTCAAACGACTGCACTCAGGCCAACGTCTGAGCAAACAAACACTAGACCTTTTCCCACAGTTTGTGTAGGCCTATCAATCTAAATAGCTCGTCAGAAGGAGCCGAAATGAAAGGTGATATCCAGGAAGATAAGGCAACAGCAATCGCTTGTGACAGTGAAAGGAAGAATGGTGTTTGCTTCCAAAGTAAAGGCAACCGAAGGTGCTACTATCTGTTCGATAGATAAGGATATGGTACTACGCTGACTGGCCAAACTGGTCGCCTTAAAGCCCGTATCGGCAACTGATGGGTTGCATACGTAATTATTTGAATCTAGAAATAACAAATAATGTAAACGAAGAGAAATTTAAGAAATGTTGCTTCAGTATAAGAGATGCAATGTTTTGCTCTGTATCGAACCGAGTGTGAAGCAAAAAGTTGACGCAAAAACAATGACGCTGTGAAACTCGGAACGTTGTCATAGCGTGGTCATTCAATAGCAGGCCCTTATCCAGGAATTTATTTGGGGGGGGGGGGGGTTGCCCACGGGTCGGACCAGAAAGTACAAAAAAAGACATAAATCAGAGGTTAAAGCCTACAAAAACTTTTACTTTTGTGGGTTTCGGTGGGGGTCGAATCCCCTAACCCACCCCTGGATACGGCCTTGGTCGATAGATTATTTGCGATCACAGGTTCGTTTTACTGACTAACACTCATAACGACCACGACTCAAAGGGCCCACGACTCATAATGCCCATGGCTCAAAATGCCCACGGTTAAAAATGTCTACGACTCAAAATGCGATGCCCGCGGCTCAAAATGCCCAGAGTTCAGAATAGCCACGATTACTTTCACTCAAACAGTTCTGGACTGATTAATGAACGAAAAAATAATTTGTTCAATACCTGGTCGATACCTTTTCCGTGGTAATCTTGTCCCGTGCAATCTGGTTATCCGTTGTCCCAGGACATTTTGGCCTCCCCTGTCTACAGTTTGAACCGTCGGCATTTTGAACTGCTGGAATTTTGAGCAGTCAACATTTTGGCCGATTTCAATTCGAGGTCTTCGAGCTCACTTTGTGGGCATTTGATTCGTGGGCATTTTGACCCGTGGGCATTTTGATCGTGGGCGTTCTGAGCGTGGGCATTATGAGAATAGGCAAAAAGATTGTGGTGGTTTTGGCCACCAGTTTTACTAGCTAGAGCCTGAAGAGGATCCTTACCAAGAAGGGCCGAAATACCACTAGAATAAATCTCAGCCGATTTTTCGTTTAGTGCAAACAGTTATAGTACTCCTTGTTGCGATCCAGTAGGAGATCTTTGCGATACAGAACTTAACAAAATGTAAACAGCAAAACGCAGTCTGCGTGCGGGGGTTTGGAGCTGTGGATCCCTCGCCTGCATGGCACCTGCTCTTCCTACAGAATTATAAATTGTGCAGATCACTCCCAGTATCACGAGACACTGCCGCAAGACACGGCCACCAGAATCGACACGTATCAATGCCAAGACAACCCATCAATCTAGTAGTTTCGGGTTGTTGAACATAGACTGATCAAACAGATGTCACTCCAGCGACCAATTTCCATCTCGAGCTCTGTAAAAGGCCGTGCATTCCGTTTTAATGGTCTTCAGTCTTTTACCAAGTCTTGTCAAAGGCTCCATCAATCTCTATCATGCTGTGCATTTTGATGGAAGCCGGCGATTTTGAGATCCGACACCTCGAGCCTTCGACCAGAGCAAAGCAGAGGAGCAGGACCGCACATCCGCGTGTCATCGTGGTAGTCGAGAAGGTGTCACATGCCCAGTTAAAGATGGGCTCAAAGCTGCTTCTGCTTCAAAGCAACTGCATTCTATGAGCGTGTTCCACCCTTCTAACAATAGTAACTATTAGTTACTATTTTCGTTCCAGCCTCGTCAAAAGTTACTACGCTGACCGTTCCAGCCTTCTCGAAATAGTAACTAATAGTGACTATTTACTTACCATGCTCGAGAGCGTAGTAACTACGGATCGCTGTAACGTGATTGGTCCGATCAGCCCGCCGCATGATACTTGACCGAAAAAAGAAAAAAGTGTTCCAGCCTTGACGCCAAGAAGCTAAAAATCGTGACAGCATGCGTAGTAACTACGGTCAGTAGGGTGGAACACACTCTATATTTCCTGATACATGTCAGCTCTTCCTACCACAATGTATCATAAACGATGACAAAACTGCACAATAATTATTCACTTCCTTAGGATTGTCAATTGCAGAGTCTCTAACCCGTTTACTCATCGCTCGCATTATTTTCTCCCGATTCTGCGATTTCAGAATTTCTAAATTCCTGACATGAGCTTAGTAATTCATGGTTGAATAAGTAACAATGGACAATTCTAGGGTATTCTAATGGGCAATTCTCCTTGCGAACATTCCGAATGTCTTCTTTCGTTTTTATTTTCTTTCTTGCTTAAAATGTGTTGCTATGAACCAGAACAAGTTGATGTGAAATCTTATCTCGTCTTGGCGATGTAACGCAACAGACGGTGGTTTTATGTGAAGCAATTTAAAGCTGAACATTGGATTAGTAGCCTACAGTTTACTGACATGAACCAAGAACAAGCCAATAGAACCTCCTTGGTCCCATGCAACGACTATGGATACCCCGACAAAACTGAACAGAGCTAGAGCTCCTTGCTGAGCTTTCAGTTGACGCCCGCCTACTTCCCTCCTAGCCGCTGCGCATTGGGAGGAAAAGACTATAGCAGGCTGGTATGACCAGCATCTACAGAGTGCCACGCGTGACGTCACACGGTTAGACAACCAACAGTCTGCTTACTCTCGACTTTCCTTCTCCGGGACTGTACCGCGATGAGCTGTTTATAGAGGTAACGAATTATGATGTTCCGCGTAACTCCTACCCTCTGCTCGTTTGCATCGAGCAGGGCATCGGAAATCTGTTCGGCTCTGCAAGGTTGAATTACAGAAAGCGGGAGACGGATGTTCTACTGCTTATTTGTTCTTGCTTTTAACACAGTGGCATGGGGCTATACCCCCGGATCTGCCGGTTGTCCTTTAGTCACAAAAGGCTCTCCTCTTCACCAGACTAGAGGAGTCACGAAGTTTATCCTTTAAGTATTTGATCCCCTAGCTTATGACAGGAGCTAGAGACTAACCAAGGGGTTGAAATGGTCTTTTGCAGGTTGGAATAAACAATGAAGAAATATCTTTGACCGCCACTGTTCATGTGTGTTTCTAGTGGTTTGTATGAACAATCCCTGGGCTCAAACACTATTCATACTTCAGCAAAAATGATGACACCTTGTCTGCACTGCCATTGGTTTCTTTGACATTAGCCTACCGGCACAGCGAAGTGTTCGTGCAGTGGGAAATTGGCAACTCAATAGCCTACTAAAATGGACGCAGCAGCGTTTCTTACACTTTAATTGATAACCTAAACAGCCACATATTTTCTGAATTTATCGTAAGCTCGTATCAAACAGATGGATGGATTTAAGGGTTTTCAATATTTCTAAAACCTTTCCTGAATAGGTCTAACAAAACCGCTAAAGTGGCGAACAACGGGATCGACTTCCCCCACGGTGAACCCCATCATTCGCGACAAGCCAACCATGTCAATGATTGAAATAAAAGTGCCCAACCCCCATGAATATACCTTTTTCTCTCCCTTGCCCAGTTTTATGGTAAACGTGCCACCTGCCCGCTCAAGAGCCTCTTACCAACTAAATTGAACAGAAGACACCCCCATCGGTCACACCTTTCAGTATAATACCTATGGGGATTTTAGCCTTTATATTTGAAAGCTTGGTATACCTGGTTCTTTCGGGGATAGCTATGGGTTAGTATCAAGTACGCACGCGCGTGCTCCGTCGCCTCGGACGTGTCTTTTGTCGTAGGAAACCAAAAGTCGGGTTCGGACTTGACAGCTAAATGGTTTTGAAGTTAACAATAGATAGCCTGATCCTGGAAACAGCTGCTTGCTTGTTTTCTACATCGCTCTGACTGAGATCTTAAAGGACCCGTCGTACCTTCGTCTCAAATTGTTCCATTTATTTTCATTTCCGAGATTTTAACTTCTAACGCTTATCCACCCCTAACGGTACTATACTGATTATTGCTTTCTCCTTGTTTGGCTATGTTTTCGAGGCGGGTCAGGCTACCAATTATCACTTTCGAGGACCTCATTAGTCAGAGTACTGATCAAGGCCGTATCCAGGTTGTTCATGAAAGGTGAACAAATTATGCACTGCCGATGAGGCTTCTTAAGAGTGATTGTGGCATTGAATATTGCTGAGATCTGGCCAGTTTCTTCTGGAAGGTTGTTCATGAAAGGTGAAAAACTTATGCACTGCCGATGAGGTTGTGATTGTAACATTGAATATTGCTGAGATCTGGCCAGTTTCTTCCAGTTTTTGAATGATTATTTTGACAAATAAAAAAGTATACAGCTAAGTAGGATACTTATCTAGCAGTTCACTGACGATGAATAAATATCGTGAAACGAAGATCCATCTTTCAAAACTTGCTGACTTTGTATGTTATTCGTAGTTACAACTGTGATCAAATAGATTGTCCTATGGATTTACGAGCAATGAATTCGTGATCAGAACTGCCCTAGCAGAAAGAAATTGGTAAGATGACTAATGAATTGGCAGTGGTATGAAATAACCTGCTGTGCAAAGGTTTCCTCAATCCCCTGCACTTTTTTCCCTCGAGTTCTGCACCTGAAGCTTAGAATCCCAACCCTGATTAGCATAACATTTTTTTTTCTTCCTTTGTACTAGACAAATGGAAAGAGCAAAGCCAGAATCCTATGTCAGCTTCTTTACAAATCTTGTGTGTGAAGCGACAAAACCCTCCGATCATTAAATGAAATATGCACGGTTTTTCTCCCTATTCCCATCTCTTTCATTCATGGTTCTAAAAAACTAATTCTATGACAGGCAAGATCCCTTTAACCATGAATACTGGCTAATGCAATGTGCCCTTTTAAATGGTAATGAGGACAGAGATAACCGTGAAATCTTTTCACGTTTACTTAGTGGGGTACCAAGATTCTCGCTAGGTGTGCTGTGTTCCTTAGTTTATTCAAGAAACTAGCCTTTTATAGGTTGTTGGTAGGGTATTTTTTTTTTGTTTTATGGTAAAAGTGTCTGAGCTTATGTGTGAATTTGGAGCTTTTTGGGACGAAAGGGCGAATGGTGCGGATAAACAGCACAGGGGATTCGGGAAAGCCCGCTTGACAAAACGAGAATGTTTAGTTCAAAATGCAGAGCGTCGTTAGGATGTGATACAGAGACCAATGTTTTTTCGGCTTCTCAGATAATGTATTGGTTCTCTTTCCGTAATTCTATATCCTATAAATCCGCGTGAACTGGAAGAGGTGCATTCGTGTGTGTACATGGAAAAGAAAACTCCAAAGGGCAATGGTAATCTGCCAAAAAAGGAAATAAGAAAATTTATAGGGAAAGTTAAGTTGTGTTCTGGTCCTTACATTGTATAGTTACCTCTTTCATATGATCTTGTATTCAGTTTCCAAATTCAGTAACGTTTGTGACAGCCTGATGTCTTCAAGTCAGCATCGCTAACCCAGACTTCCTTATCCTAATCCCATTTCCACCCTATGCTTCATGCCACCCCACTCTCTGCTGTGGTCACGACCAGACAAAAATTTAAGAAATCAAGGATTACTGTTTAAAATTGCAAGTAATTTCGAGCAAGAAAGATAATAAAACTGAAAGAAAAATAATTCCAAATATTCGAAAGAAAGAAGTGTTTACAAAATGAAATCGGAAACTAATAGCGATGACCTTACTGGTTATTCGCTGATGATTCATTTCGCTAGCGGAAGGAGTTTGACAATCCTCGAAGAGCGACAGAATTGAGTGACAGGTGGGGCAAAGGTGTTCGAGATCCTGCAATTAAGAACCTGAAGGAAGTCATGGTCTATGGTACTTCGGTGGAAGAAAAAGCCTGTACGTATCCCAGAACACAGACTAGAATATTTTTGCGTAAAAACAGCGTATTTTGAAGCAGTCTTCTAGAGGCAGATATTCTGATTCTAACTTACACGGCACTCTTGGATGATTGAGTAATCCGAAGCACTGACAACGAAAGCTGAATGTCAGCCCTAAGCAAGATTTAATGTTCGACACATTGTCCTTAGATGAAGCTTGCGGACAGCGCTTTCAGATTGACCACTTGAACTAGTTCAGGAGTTAGCTTACACGGATAGAGGTCGTAGGGAAGTTTTGAACTCAGTCGTCAACCCTGTCTCCTTCGAGTATCATAGCAGGAACTGTGAATAGTTGGCACAGAAACGCTATCAGAAGGCCTGTTGCCCCTCAACACCTTTGACGCATCAGTGAGCACACCTCAAACTGCACAAATCGACGGCCAAAGAGTAGACGACTACAATGAACTCAGTCACCCAGTAAGTTACTCTTGTCATCCAAGGGTGTCCCCTCTCCCGTGCGCCGGAATCATGGCTTCGACTTTTTGTGAAGTCTTTCAAGTCAATTGAACCTCAACGAAAAGGTAGTTTAGTCCAAATAAAATACAGCAGTCACCTGGGCCTCACAATAGACGTACGACACGCACTCACTGGAAGATCATGGGGATCCATTGAGTCCCTTTTATTAGCAGCGACCGGAAGCCTCGGTCTTGTCTTTGAATACCTTATTCGGATTTTAAGGGTTCCCTCTCCGTTTCAGTTTGGTTAGACAGGTAGTCATGCCCTGTCAACATTTGACGAGACAGAGCCGCAGAGAGATTGCTTCTTTGAACAAGCTCTTGAATTTAAATAAACAAATAAGAGTGTTAATCAGATGACTTCATATCCTGAAACCGAAGAAGACAAATTTTTGCATTATAAGTGCAGATGACGTTGGCTTGGTCACAAAGTGTGCCGAAACTCGGGCTGTAGTCATGGAAGATCAGCCGTATTTTAGTGATGTCAAGGTAGTTTTGGCTCAGATACTTGAGCATCAAATGAAAGTGCGCCGTATTTAAGGGACCCCTCGTACTCATTCTGCCTTTTATATTTTCATTGCCTCCCCTATGGAATTACAAACTGCAGAAATCCCCGAACTTCGATATTGTCTCATTTTGCACCTATGACTTATTAGCTCTTTTTCGGCCGACCGATTCTTCAAATCAAGCAGCACAAACTTCGCCTTCAAGGTCCGCAAAAAAACTCTTTAAAAAACAAGGGCATGAGAAGCCTCAACGTATTGTTCTTCGTTTTGGAAGACTTGATAGGCCAAAAGATATGTTCTGTATTTCGGACTCCCTTTCTTTTGCTTGGATTGTCCCACTATAAACTACTGCGCGTACAATTTTTAAATAGTTTGCGTCCAGCACCCGCTTCGGAGAGCGGGATGCTAGGATAGAGTCGATAAGCTCTAGCAAGAAAATAGCCAATTTCACGGGGCAAATATTGGTATTTTCGGAAAGCGATATTTTTGTATCATTTTATGGTGACAAGATCATTTCTAGTAAGAACTGTGCTTTTAACGAGATGTAGAAGACTTCATCGAACGTCGACATGAGGGTTTCCGTAGTCATACTAACATGTAGAAGAATCAGCAGTTTGACTGTCAAGCAGTTTTTTTATAGGAGACGTTTCATCACCACATGGAAAAAGTCGACTACTGCACCTGCCGTCATGGACGAATCTAAGATGAACCTTTCAGAGTAAGATCCCAGGACATACAGAGGGACATAGGACGTCTACATAACGAATCCTGCAGCTGTAGTAATGTAAAATCTTCGGTGAGCCCGGCAGAACAAGTCGAACAGCCTGCAATCTCCAAGATAGTGTCATCGCGTGGGTACCTCCAGAACAAGACGGTAGGGGAATTTTGAAGTCTGAAAGCTTAGAGATCACCGCAGATCTCAAACAATACTCAAACGGTCCGCAGTCTCCCAAAACGTAATGGGAACAAGCAAGATCAGTCAAAGAAATAATTGAAACTTTTGTTCATCTCATCTGTCGGCACAGATTATGCCCACCGCTACCTTGACTGGCGGTTACCCCATGGTGTTCCGTCCGGTAGGTCCGTAATTCCCAGCCTATGTGGAAGTTCGTTGGATTTACGCCTGAACAGAGAGACAAAGATTCCGTCCAGTCGGTGGCGGATGAGCAAGTTACGCGTATTGTGATGTAAACAGTAGTATCGACAAGATAAGAAGACAGGAAAACCGCCAACTTGCCGGAAAATTGTAAATTGAGGTAGATTGAAATCAAGGGTGTGATTGAACGCGGGACTGACAGCTCCCAGATTTGACGTGCGTAATAACTATACAGTTGCGATAAGAAGATGCTGGTGGGCCTTTCTGCTTGATATGAATTAAACTGTTAGCTGGGTGTTGCTTCTCTTTCATATAGGTAAGTATAGCTGACAAGGAGGCCTTTGCGCCTAAAAGAACAAATAGGTATCTGACATATACCATGTCAGCACTGCATTGTTTTATCCTTAAATTACCTTAAATTGCACTTGCAAGCATGAGTAGCTTGCGGATGATTATGGTGCCATTTTTCTGGTTGCTGCTTCCGGGGCGCACCAGTCCTCTTCGAGTCGCTTTTTGAAACCTTCGGTTGTTTCGCTGGTGACAGTTGGTTCAGACAGGCTGTTCCATAGAGGATCAGCTCGGTTGCAGTATAGGTACGCCCTTCTGCCTAGAAGAAAAAAAACCTGTTAGCTCTGGGGTTGCTTGTCTTTCTTTTAGTTCGGTGTCGGTTTCTTTCCATCGGTTTTTTCTGTATGGCCTTTCTTCTTTAGTTAACATTATTACTACTAGTTTATCCCTTCTTAATTTAGTTTCCCACCCTTCCCTTTTTCACCACCATCTCATCCCGTCACCGCTGATACAGGCAGGTGCTAGCCGTTCCCGAAAGGGTTAAGTCATGCAAGGTTGAAAGGCTCAGCCGTAACAAGTGTCTGGTGTTAAGATTCTTTCCTGTTGTCCCGAGGATTTAGGCATGGAATATTCCTAATGTAGCGAGCATTCCGCGAAAGCAAATATGCGTTAACCCTTTGAAGGCTTCTTAAACGTATTTTGCTTTGAATGTCAGTCGGAATATTTCTGTGCCATGATATCATGTTGAGTGGCAGAGCTTTAAATATGAATACGTACGGAGTCTTTCAGAGGCAAGAAAAGAATAAAGAAAAAGTGGGGCCTTTAGATCGTAAGAAATTGTTTATGCAATATATTGATTCATGACGTCACTACTCGATTCCTGTAAGGCAGACATCCAGATTATTGTTTATTAGCCACGTGGACACGTACATGAAAGGAAAACTCATTTGGCAATGATTGTTGCTCTAAAAACGTTTTAATTATCGAATGCCGTTTTTTTCGATGTGTCAAAGCCAGGCTTCATTTTCCAGATTCACAGATATCTGGTGAGGGGTTGCCCACTCTGATTCGGGCGTGTAACAAATGCCTGGTGCCGTCCAGTTCCGGGGCGATGCCACGTCGGCTTTGGTCGGTGGTGACGGCCGGTGTCGCGACAGGGTTTAAACCAATTGACGGGGAGTGCGTTATCACTCAATGTCTGGGTCCCGTACAGTTAAGTCAACTCCTCCTTATTTCTTGAAAATGATGATAGTTATTTTTGCTATTTTTCTAAATTTGGCTCATCTCTTGCCTTCCAATCAATCACCTAACCCCCTACATTTAAATATTTATTCTGCATCCTAAAGTTTCCTGGGTCTCCAGTTATCGGTATGGCTTCATCATCGGAAATTCGGAATCCACATCGACGACAGCGGATATCTGGAATTCGGAAAAAAATTAAAACTAAAAGAGTTGCAGGAAGCCAGTGTCCGATTCCAGTATTCCAAGCATGTTTTTATCAGGAGTTTTCGCCTACAAGATGATGTCATCAGACAGACTCTACCTTTCACGTTGGTGTTTTGATGTTCCTTATGTTACTTATTACAAGATTTCAGCCACCAGAGCCCCTCCTCCCCCCGCAATAGTTCGAGCTGCAGTATGTTTAAAGCCGCTTTCACATTGACGCGTTGAGCCTTTCACATTCAGTTGCCGCAAGCGAGAGCTCACACAAACAAATTAAACGCAACGCAAGAATTCGCAACGCATAGAACCAAGTTCTAGTCTTGCGCTGCGTCGACGCGTGCGCATCACATTTTTTTTTAGGGGAAGTTTTTGGAGAGAAACTGAAGAATAACATACTATTGATAAAGAAAAACTAAATAACGAAAAAAACGAAACTTCAGCATAAGAAAAGAAAACGCAAATACGCATTCAGCGTGAAAAGTTATCGCGCAGATGTGAAAGATACACTCCACAACCTGTACGCAACGCAAGATAAATGCATACGCAACGCATCGCAACGACGCGTCAATGTGAAAGCGGCTTAATCCCTGCTTCTCCATATTGTGTGTTCGTTGCACTTGCTATACTTTGTCCCTAGAAGAATAAATACAAGAAGTATAATAAATACCAGGAGTATAATAAACACAGAGGGTCAAGATGGTGCGCTCGATCTTTCGAAATGAGATCTCGCCTTTGATATATAATCTACGATGTCAAAACCCAGTGAAGCCGCTGTCTGGACACTATACGTCAGCCTCCCAGGCGGTGTGAGAAACAACTTGATCTGAAAACAAAAACTAAAACCGAATAGAGCTGATTGTGCAGTAAATTCAGCGCGGCCTCATTGACTTACTTATGAGCGGCAAAAGATGCCGACTTCTCCTTCCTAATTGGCGTGTAGTATTACAGCCTATAAAATACAATTTTCTCGGGTATGGCTCTCACAGGTGTTTTAAAAGCCCATTGTTTACTTACCAGAAGGCATACCTAAGGAGCTATCATCAATCTGTCCTTAGCGAAGATAGGGTAGTAAAATTGCGAGGAAAAAAACGGCTCGTGCTTCCTGGCTGGTGTGTTCCAGTTGTGGCGAAATTTTGACCACCAGCGGTGAACTGGCTGTTGAGTCTACTGACGTACTCATCAGCTTTCACGATGGCAAGGCTGAGTAAAAAAAAGGCCGACTGTTAGCCTTCTAGCTGCGTTTTTTATGGCCAGAGTGCTCAATGTGGTCTCCGGGACCCGAAAACGTTAGTGACGAGATACCTATTTTTTTTATTTTTTTTACTATAAACAAGATTTCTTAAACTAATCTAACTGTTCAATTACATAAAAGTAACATATATAACAAATTTTCAAACATTTAAAAAATATATTTAAAAAAATAGAATATTAATAATTGCAAAAGAACTTGGAAAATATTCTATAAATTTCAAAATGGGAAAAAAATACAATTTAATTATATTTTATAAGCGAATTAGCAAATGGCTACCCCTTTTTTTTAAATACCCATGACTTCGTAAAGATTGTCCGTCCGTCTGTCCATCCGTCTGTTAGCACGATAACTCTCGAAGGGGTTGATGTACTTTTTTTCAAACCTGGTGTCAGGATCCTTTGGGTCAAAGTATAGGTCAAGTTCGCAGATGGACCACTTAGTCCTATATTTAGGGGTTGGGAGGTATCTTCAAGTTACACGGCGAAAACAAATATTAGTTAAAAACTAATCAAAGTCGATTTGGGTGTAAGGAGACATGCAGAAGCCATATGTGAAACTTATTTTCTAGCCGGACAGGTAGTTCGCTCGGAATCCGGCCCAAACCGGAAAATTTTGGCAGAAAGAAAGGTTTCTCTGAAGCAGGCACGTACGCAGGAATTTTTTTCGGTGGGGGCCCAAATCCTTCAAAACAGTATATAAAAGGCGCATTATATTATGTAACATCTACAAAAACCAAAAGCTGGTGCTGGTGACCCTATTGGGTAATTACAGGCCGAAAAATCATCGAAAACGGTTAACAAATTCTGTCTAGATCAGTAATTAACCAATATCCCTTATTCTGTGTGAAGGATCAGAAAATTATGCGAAAAAAAAAATCGATTTCGGGGGGGGGGCCGGGCACGGAGGCACCCCCCCTGCGTACGTGCCTGCTCTGAAGTCGATTAGAGATTCTCCATACAAATAGTTCGCCCTAAATACGGCAAAAAACAGACATTTTATATTTTCCGAGTTTTTCTGAATTCGACTCGAGATTCAATTTAGGGGTAGGATAAAGATACACGCTGAATCCGCATCTGAAGTTTTTTTTCGCGCCGGGCAAGTATCCGTCCGGAGACCGGCAAAAACAGGAAAAAAAATTCAAGCTAAATATGTGTCGAACAAAAAACGGCCCGCCGGCAAGTAGTTAGACCGGAATCCTTCCGAGACCTAGCTTACTTAAAATTTGCTTCCTAAAGTTGATTAGAGATTCGATTTGAAGGTAAAAATACATGGCCGTCCACACATGATTTTGCTAACATTACTGTTAAGGAAACCACGAGGGGAGCTGCAAGTTTTGGCGAAGTTCAGCATATCTCAGTTTTCTTGAATCTCAGAGACCTCGATGACGTCAACCCTTTCGCTACCCTCCACCCCTGGTCATTAACCAGAGAGACAAGGATCATTTAGGGCTAACTTTTCGTTCCTTCTTATTTGATGAAAGGAAGAGGATATTAGAGAGCTCAGGTAGATTCGACATACCCCAGCCTAGGCCAATTGCTAAATAACAATTGGGCACCAGACTTTTTGGAGACTTCTCCTGCCCAAGGGGAATCTCCTACTGACGAGAAAAATAATCCCCTTTGTAAGAGAGTTTCATGTGAGTCAGATGACCAGAGCTAGAAAAAAACTTTGGATATTTCAATTCTAGAGACACTAGGAAACTATAACAGAGATCACCTCCTCCCCCACCTCTAGAAATCAAATCACCTTGTCTGTTTTTTGGCCTATTTCATAGGATTTCTAGAGGTAGGATAGAGAGGGAGGAGGGGTGATCTTTATTATAGTTTCCGAGTGTCTTTAGAAGTGAAATATCCAAAGATTTATTTTCTAGCTTTGCTCACCTGACCCACCTGAAACTCTCCTACGCCGGGGATTATTTTTCTCCTCAGTGGGGGGTTCCCCTGGGCAGGAGAAATCCCCCAAAAGTCCTCCACCCCAATCCCTACTCGTCGCACTTGTTGCCTCAACGCCATAAAGTATCATCGAAAAGTAAATCTGTCAACACGGATTCCGATCCGTAATCAGAAATTGAGGATGGAAAAATAGGCGTGTCATATCGCGTTTCCGCAGGCGCTCTAATCGCACTTCCTTTTCCGTCAGACGGCCGACCGACCGGCAAGTGAGTCTCCTGGAACAATGTGATAATTGCAAGAGCACGCGTACAGGATGTGGTTTACATCTCCTATCTCGGTCGACAATGATAATCGCATTCTAGGGAGGAAAACAATAGCACCATGAAAAATTAGGATTCTGGCTCCTGTGCGAGAACTATTTCTTCAATTCTACTTTCGCCGCTGGAGCTCCGTTCAGCCTTCTTTTAACAGTTGAATGGTGGCCTCATGAACATCCCGATGAAAAATTATCACAGAATTAAGTAGCGAGGCCATATCCAGGGGGGGTATGGGGTTCGACCCCCCCCCCGGAACCGACAAAAGTAATCGTTTTTATGGCACTTGCAGTTTCGCTCAAGTGCCATATACCGATCACTTTTCCGTCTGTCGGTCTGTCGGTCTGTTGGTCGGTCGGTCGGTCGGTCGGTCCGGTGATCGCGAGTTAGGGTACTTGCAGATGTGCTAGGACGATGAAACTTGGCAGGCATATCAGGGACCCGACCAAACTAACTTGCAAATAGTCACTTCCCCGATCCGACCACCCTGGAGGGAGTAGAGAGCGAGGGAATCCTGCGAATTTAGTAGTTTTTGTAAAAACCCCTACCCCTTTCTTCATACTAGTAGCTCTGCGCATGGGGTGACGTCACTCTTTGCATCGGATCACTCTGTTAACATCGGAGAGAGCTAGTGCATTCGAGGGTCAAAGGGGTTTGTATATGTGGCTCAGTGCGGGGGAATATGGGAAATTTAGTGTTGTGTAACTTTCGAACGGGTGATCGGATTGGGATGAAACTTAATACCTGAATGAATAACATATCTCTGATGTCCCATTTGAAGTCCGAACCGGATTCTACGGCTATGGGGGAGCTGGGGGGGAGACCGGAAATCTCGAGAAACGGTTATAATGGAGGGATCGGAGTAAAACTTGCTGGGAAGAACAAGAATCTGCTCCAGATAAATCGTTTACACGTTTGGACTGGACCCGGACACTTGGAGGGGGGGGAGGTGGAGGGGAGTTTCACGGAATTCTGGTGATGACGATTTCTGGGATTTTCACGACGAAACTTGGGAGGCGTATCAGGGACCCGATCAAACTGACTTGTAAATAAAAATTCACTCGATCCGATAGTCGTGGGGGGATCAGAGGGAGGGGGAATCCGGAATATTTAGCCATGCGTAACTTTGGAACGGGTGATTGCATTCGAGTGAAATTTAATAACTGAACAGGGGGCATGTCTGTGGTGATCTTTTTCATGTCCGGACCGGATCCGACAACAATTGGGGGGGGGAATACGTGACCGGATTGGACTGGAGAGATCGGGATGGAACTTTGTGGGAATAACAAACAAGTCCAAAACCGAGCCGGATCGGCTCCGGCAACTGTGGGGGGAGTTTGAGGGGCGGGTCCGGAATTCCGGTGATCGCGAGTTAAGGTAATTCCAGATGTGCTAGGACGATGTAATTTGGCTGGAACATTAGAAATTCGACAAGATTGGCTTAGAAATCGCCACTTTTCAAATCCGACCATTCCTTGAAGTACCAATCATGACCGCAAATTAAGAAAAATACTTTTAAGCAAAATATGCATTTCCGTGATCCCCATGAGCCCATTATCATTTTTGCCTGAAGGGTTTGAAGTTCTATCTCCCTTAAAGTGTGCATCTTAACCGCAAGGTCGAAAGGAACTTTCTATCAAACGATACATCTCAACCCATGATCATTTGTGCCACAAGGGTCTTGCACAAAAAAAAAATTCTAGCACCCTTAAAGTGCGCATTTTACCCGCATTAGTGGACAAAAAAATACTTTTGATCATACGTATATATCAATGATCCCTAAGAGCCTGCTATCGTTTTTGCCTCAAGGGTCTTGCTTACAGATGAATTTCTAGTGCCTTTAAAGTGCGCATAATCACAGCCAAGTTCAACGATAAAATACTTTTTCTCTAGCTCCCTTAAAGTGCGCATCTGAACCGCACTGTCGAAAATTACTTTTGATCAAATAATACATCTCAACCCATGCAAGTGCCATATGAGCTTACAGCTCTTGTTTTTGTAGGCTTTAAAATCTGTTCCGTCTTTTTTGTACTTTATGGTCCGACCCGCGGGCAAAACCCTCCCCGAAGGGCAACCCCCCCCCCCCCCGAAATAAATTCCTGGATACGGGCCTGATAAGTAGTATGTTATTGTACGAAAAAGTAGCATGCAGTAGAACTGATGCTATTACACGCTTCTATGTCAGGGCCACCGTGTTACTGCATTCTACTGCATGCTACTATTAGCAAGACTGGATGCTACTATAACAAGAGAGGATGCTACTGGAAAATGCTGCTTAAGATTGGCCCTGTCTGAGGCACATTAGATAATAGTATTCGTTACTATTACATACAAATACATGCAACTTTTTCGTACAACTACGCAGGCTATAAACTTTTCATCGGGATATCTTCAGGGTTGCCACGTGTCACACGATAGTGTAAATCCTCACTCTATTTTGTTTTTGTCACTTTTGTCGTACGTAGGACATCAAAATCTCAGATAACGCCCAAATCTGTAATTTTTGCAGCAGGGATTCCGATAAGAAATTACTATAACTTAGAGTTTTTTCACGAAAACAAAATTAAGATGTGTCAGTTTTGCAGAGGCAAATCCGACCAAAAGTGACCATTTTACGTTTTTTTTGTGGAAAGAAAATTTCACTCCCAATTCACTCTCTGTTTTGGGCCAAATGTCACTCTCAAAATGTTTTTGGTGTGGCAGCCCTGGTTGGCCGATAGTCTTTCTATGCTAAGCTAAATCATCTCATAAATTTGAAAAAAAAAATTCTGATCAAGTTTTGAATTAATTATCTCTATTTGCTGGGATCCAAAACATTAGTGACGGGATACCGACGACTTCGCAAAGTTTCTCGGTCCGTCCGTCTGTCTGTCCATCTGTGGCACAATAACTTTCGTAGGGGCTGAGACGTTTTGTTGAAACTTTGTACGAGGATCCACTAGGTAGTAGATGGTACAGGTCGTAGATGGGCTATTTAGGGTGGAGGCGGGATTTCAAATTAAGTGGTTAAAAAAATCGAGCTAATAAAACAATCGTTTGAGGAGTAAGGAGGTATGCTGAATCCATATCTAGGCTTCATTTTTTTTCCGGAAAAGTAGTTGGCCCGGGATTCGGCCCAAACCGACAACTTTGTAAAAGTTAAGAGTTGTTTCTCAAGTCGATTAGAGATTCGATATGGGGGAAGAGAGACAGACTAGATCTATATTTTATCGTTTAATTCTTGCCGGACAATTAGATAATCCCGAATCCGGCCAAAACTGGAAGTTTTGTAGTTTTTCTGAAGTCCATTAGAGATTCGCAGCACGGGTAAGGAGACGTGCTGAATCCATTACTGAACTCGATTTCCTTGACGGATAAGCAGTTCGCCCGGAATCCGGCCCAAGCCGGAAATTTGGTAGAGGTATTTTTTTCTGAAGTGGATTAGATGTCAAACACAAACGTACATGAACTTTATTTTTTAACCGGATAAGGAATTCGTTCGGGATCCGGCAATTCCCGGAAAAATCGAGTGAAGGGATATTTAATTTTGAAGTCTTAGATTCAAGGGCAGGAATGGATTCTAATCCATATCTGTCCTAGTTTTTCTCAACGGATCATTATCATCAGTAGAACTGGATAGAAAAAGAAAATAGAAACACTGGAGACCGGAACAGGGCATGGATGTCTTTTAGAAAGGGGCTTTCAACAACTTGTGTCGCTGTCGAAGCCGAAAGATCTTGGTGCCGTTTTTTTTAAGGGTGTTCCGTAAACACAACACTTACGAACGCCAAAATCATCATAATGGTAGGAGTCGCCCACGCGCCTCATAGGAGTGCCCAGTATTGTATAAATGTTATGCATGAGTGTCTTCATACACGCGTGTGAATTACTGGAAGTTACACCCAAATGCTGATGAGAATAGGTGACGAGGCCTGGGCACGCAATGAGAGCTGATTGAAACTCTATAATTATCCCCCTAGTCCACTTTAGGCCTTGAGAAACAAAATTATACTTAATTCTGATTCAAAAAAAAATTAATCGTTAGTGGAAAATATGTAGAATAGTGTGAAAAATATGATAGTTTAAAAATGTATTTGAAATTTTTCCTGGATAAAAATGGAGATACAAATCTGGCCGTAGAAAAGTGATTTTTTTTATTTAGTAGGTGACGTTATACAGGTTAAACAAAAAAAAGTACCCTCACCTAGAAAAAGAGGAGAAAAAGTAAGAAATACCAAGAAGTATAATAGATTCTACGTGATTTAAAAGAAAGGCTTTGAAAAGAAGCAGATCACTCCCAAAAGAAATCTCGTTTACGCCGAAAACTTTTATTGTACTTTCGTAAAGTTTGTATCGGCAGTAAAACAAGGCGAGCTGCGGGTGAGATCCAAGACGAAAAAAAATATCGTTGGATATTTATTTATTTGTGATATATATGATCCGTCTCCGGCTGGAGTGCAGCACGAGATGGAACTCATCATTACCGAGATGAGTACCCGCATCCGACCATCCGTGGGGGTTGAGGGTAGGGGAAATCTCCTTCCACTAAGGGGTCAACTGTATGTAGATTGGGGACCGTGACTCGACTAAATTTAGGTCATCATTTTCCGGATCCAGCGATCCGTCCGGAATTTCGTGGCATGCATAACACCCAAACGGCTGATTCGGTTTCAACTAGATAGGTGGAAAGAGCACACGCCCTAGAAAATCTGCCTATGGGTCTGGGTCAATTCTAGCTACTGCGGGAGGGGGGTCAAGAAGGTCCCTGAGATGTCAGTACAGGCAGAATACCAAATCGGGACTTATGTGATAGACCGGACGGTCATATGCCCTAGATTCGTCGGGAGGCATTAGAGGTGTCATTTTCAGCTCCGATTTTTCCGAACTGATTTCGGATAAGCTAGATGTCGGAAATCTGGAAGTTAGGCCAGGGGGTAGGTTCGCTTGGAGATACTTCTTTATTGATTCGACCATCTTTGAGGAGGGTAGGTTATTTTTCTAAATGCCCGAAAGCGAAAGATCCAGACTGTTAGAGTTACTACTGTTAGAGTAGAATAGAGTTGTCACCAAGATCATAAGTTCGAAAAGCCGTTTTCGAACTTATGGTCAGGCATACGACATTTTGTGTTACGACCTCATCCAGTGAAAAACAAGATAGTCAAAACCAAGGCCGTATCCAGGGGGGGGTTAGGGGGTTCGACCCCCCCCCCCCGAAACCCACAAATTCAATGGTTTTTTCTAGGCTTTAACATGTGATCTATGTCTTTTTGCACTTTTTAGTCCGACCCGCGGGCAAACCCCCTCTCCGAAGGGCAACCCCCCCCCCAAATAAATTCCTGGATACGGGCCTGGTCAAAACCTCCGAAAATATCTTCCAAGAAAGTCCTCTTACAATCAGAGACATTTCGGACATCCGCTCAGAAAACAATAGTTGCGTTTTGTGAATACCATGATATTTGAAACCACGGTCTTGAGTCGTTTTGCAGTTACCGTGGTATTTAATATTCAAATAGCACGTCCCGACCGTGGTATCTGAAAAAGTCCACTTTCATCATTTCCAACAAAAGAGTCTGGGTTTTTGTCAAACTGGTGGGAAAGTAAGTTTAGAACTAGTGATGAGAGTGGGTATAAATATTTTTTGGAGGGTGACTCAAAATACAAAACACAAACATAGTATCAGAAGCCATGGTAACAACAAAAACGACAAATGCAAATCCAGTTACCGTGTATCAGATACCATGGCATCAGCAAAAACGCAACTAAGAAGTTTTGCAGGCATAGGAGAAATACAACTGGGTTTGAGTGAAGAGTTTTATCGAAGGAACTCGTTGATCGAGCTGATTTGCTAAGTGAAATGTTGATGTTTACATCAACAATTGTTGAAGAAACATGCAGAAGATCTCAAGGCCGAGTCAAATATTTCAGACAAATTAGATCAGTCATGTGTAGCCACAACCATGTCACCCTTTCAGGCTACCCTTTGTATAGGCTACGGAGCTCGTGTTATGTAGCCTTAATCCTGACGCAATCAATCTAAGCGTGCAATGAGGAAGCATCTGGTTCAAATTGTTTGCAACATTTTGAGTGAAATTCCCGGACGCCCCCCGCAATGAGTATTTGGTATGACTTGAATGGGACGAAGAAGATGCATCAATACTGGAAGTCAACAGTTAGGATTTCTGTTAAGGCTTTGCCGACCTGAATTCCTGCTTGCAAGCTTTTAGTACTCTAGCTTGCAGACAGCCTGAGTAGAGTAGAATGTGGATTAGAGTTTTATTTCTAAAAAGTGTCTTTCATAGCGTAAACGACGACTTTGACTTCTACGTCAAAAATAAATACGAAAAAAAAATAATATATATACACTCAATCAATTTTTCAATTTTACAATAATTACAACACAATTCATAAGAAATGCCATCAGTCTCTACAACACTTGTCTACAACTCCCTAATTTGCCGCCGCCTGCCAAGAATCGGAAGAACTGCGCTACTGTGATTCTTCCAATTCAGGTGGGATTCGAAAACTTGATTATGTAGAAGAAATATAATAAATTATGTCCTTCGCTCTCTAGAAGATTGCGCTCTCCAGGAAACGAGAATTATGTGGTTTATCTTTTATGTTTCTACTTTAGAAAAGTGATATATTTTTCAACAAAACCGCGAGCCTTCTCCCGAGAAAGACGTTGTCTTTGGTGAAAATAGTAGGTCCTAAACTTGAATAATGTATAAAGACTTTACAAAATCCCTGACGACTGTAAGAATCACAGTTTGGGAACAACAAATATTCCTGCATGGCATAGTAATGAAAGATGCCTAGGACATCCGCCCCTGTCCCTCAACTCTAAAGGAAGAAGAAGAAGTGCATTTTTATTTATTCATTTACAGATACAGTGGACCTTTATCGCTCCGACGTCCAAATTAAGGTAACTGATAAGGCTAGAAAGCTTCCGATGTAACTTCTTTAAAAATCCCTTAGGCCCAATCTGACTCCGAATCATACGATTGGAAGTAAAAATGTGTGACCACTGCCTAAAGAGGAACTGCCGAAATGGTGGCCGCAATTAGCCACAATTAGTGTCCACAATGTGTTGGCCACAATTCACTGAATAGTCCCTTCAGTATTTGGCTGCTACTCACAGAAGGCCTCCAGATGAAAAGAAGCGACCAATTAAAACAAGAAAATCCCAGATGGCACGCAACAGTTCTTTGACAAAATACTTCTATCACAAAATGAAATATTAGCCGCCTCTATTCAATAGTATCATTAAGCAAGGTGTCTGATGAAGTTAGAGGGTGCCTCAAGGCGCCGACTTCGGTCCGCTTATGGTGAAATTAACTTCTTTAATTACACAGCCATTTGAGTACCCATCTCACGCCTCGACAAATGGTTCAATAACTAAAGTGATTCGTCTTGTAGGATCTTCGCGAGTTTTCTCACGGATTGTGACATCAACCAACAGCTGATTGGGTGATTTTTCATTTGGTCTTGCTAACGAGATTTTGTGGTTATGTCACCATCGGTCCCGTAGTTGTAAAAGTGGACAAAAACGAATTTAATCGATGGTGCGGACAAAAGATGATAACGGATATCTTTCTGTTAAAGCAGGTCAGAACACAGCTCGACTCGGTCCCGATTGCAAGAAAGGGCAGATTGGCGACCTTACTGATTCAGCTGACCTACTTTAAGTCACTTTAGATCGTCAAACATGCTGACACTATTGTGGGTACAAATCACAGGCAGGAATCAGTAGGCGTTCTCAAACGAATCATTCTGAATTCGTCCCGCGTCCGGTGAGTAATCCGGTCTATCGGAAGTGTCCGAGCGTTCCGCGGAAATCATCCTCACGAATAGGTGGCGCAATACTTGGTCTTTGTTCCATTCACGCATTTGAGGGTTAAACTTTGTAGGGGGGTGGGTACCGTGGGTAGGTCTTACTTTCCGGTATTCTGCCCACCCGACCTCGTCGTGGAAGTTTCAAAATATGTAATTAAACTTCGAACAGAAAGTGTATTTTAGTCTGATTAAAGTGTAACGGTTAAATTTTTTTGATGTGTCACACATCGTTTACCTTTTCCGGCCTTATATTATTGTTACTGATAATATAAACATTATATTATTATCACGGTCTCGTTCATTCGTATTTTGTCTATTGTGTTTCTGTTGTGTGTTTTTTTTTTAAGTTAGACTCGCTTTTCTTTCTCCTTTACTCCGTTATCTTCGCATTTTATGCGTGTCTTGGTAGCAAAACACAAATTGTTGTTATTAATAGAAGCTAGTTAGAGAATAAATGGGTTTATTCCAACTAATAAAAACAACTAACGCTTCAGTGCCAAGAGGCTAACCTGTAATAAGGGACTAAACCCGATGAAAAATTATCTCAAAATAGTAGTATGAAGTTGTACGAAAAAGTAGCATGAATTACAAACTGATACTACAACATGCTACTATAGCAAGACTGGATGCTACTGGAGCAAGGCGGGATGCTACTGAATACTACTGCTTCAGATGAGCCCAGTGTGAGGCACATTATATTAAATTATTCTGTACTACTGCATATACAGTAGAGGTATGCTTATGTGAACAGTTACTTCAATGTGAACACTGCAGTTTTGGGCTAAATGGTAGAATGAAGATCCAAAATATCTGTACAGGTGTTTTCAGCTGCCTTTCTTACCTACTTTGGCTAACTGGTAGTTAGCTTTAGACACAGCAAGTGCATGGAAATGGCAAAGTCCGAAGTCAACAAACGTTCACATAAGCATACCTCTACTGTAAATACATGCAACTTTTTCGTACAGCTACCATACAACTATACAGGCTACAAATTTTTCATCGGGAACAACCCTAAAACATCAACGAACACAAATTACTTGAGAAAGGAAAGAAACAAAGAAAAAAAGAACGAAAGGAGCTTGACTTACCTTAGACACAAGTAGTAACATGAAATTGCAGCACAAGTCCTTGGGACTTCCTTTTTGCTAAAATAATATATTAATCTTGTTATTTTATTTCATGTTTATATTTTGGTTAAAAACAAAACCTACCTACCTACCCGGTCTAGAACGATAGTGAGAAGATCAGGGCCTAAAGTTCTTCCTCTGCCAATCAAATAGTCAGCCTGCACTTATTTTTGTTTTTCATTTCTTAGTATGAATGAATGAATGAATTTTATCGAACCACTGCACTACAATGAGGACTAGTGGAGTATAATAAAAGAAACTGAAACAGGGAAAAACAAAAACACAAAGTACATGAACAATAACAATAACACTTAAAGGATGGTAACTAATCATACTCGATCATTCTTGGCTGCACAGAAGGGTGATCCAGGGGTGGTTGCAAGAACGAATGATTCGAGCACGGAGATCTTCCACCGCGGTAACAGGTTCATTGACTTTAAATCTTTAAATATTTGTTTGCTTGTGTATTATTCGTCGTGTTCGTCAGTATTGTCCAATGTCTGCCCATGCTATGGAGTTATAATGAGAGCAGGGCCGTATCCAGGGGGGCTAGGGAGTTCGAGCCACCCCCCCCCCCCGAAACCCACAAAAGTAATAGTTTTTGTAGGCTTTAACCTCTGATCTATGTCTTTTTTGTACTTTTTGGTCCGACCCGTGGGCACCCGCCCCCGAAATAAATTCCTGGATACGGGCCTGAATGAGAATGATTGGTTGATTGAACAGGACGAAGACCATTCCGAGTAGCCAAGTCAAGAACGACTTATAATGGGCCCTTACTAAGTACAGCGAATCATCGTAACCGTTGTCAGCACTGAAGACACGGCGAGATTCCCATAAAGATGACATTGGCCAACTAGAGACCCGAATTCCGGGCGTCCAAAACCGTTTCAGTTTAGAATCTGTCACCAGGTTACTGATAGCTTCGTTAACAGTTTTCCTAGATCAGTGATAAGATACCAAACCCCTCACAAAAAAAAGATAAAATCTAGCACTTTGCCAGATATCGTGGCCACCCCAGAGATGTTGTGTATAGTAGTAGAAATAGATTAATAGATTGTGTAGAAATAGATTAATAGATTGTGTATAGTAGTAGAAATGGATTAATCGGCTTTGGTCCATTTGTGATACGGAGCACAACAGAAACAATGCTGAAGGAGAAATGGAAAAAAAAAGAAATTCAGGAATCGGTTGGGAAGAATCAGTGTTGGGAAGTACTTGCACTTCAAGTACTACTTAAGTACAAAATTACAGTACTTGGGACACTTGGGTACAACTTTCCTGGAGTACTCAATACGTATTACTTCAGTAAAATAATTGGGTACTTGAAGGCTTCAAGTACCAATAAATTGTCATGTACTGACTCAAGTAGGCTACATTCTGCCTATATCGATTTGCATATTTAAATGCTTCATTTGCAGCATTATACAACAGTATAAAACCGAAAAGAATAATCAGAATAAAATGCGGGGATTTCAGAATCATGTAATCCCGTAAGGAGCTAGGGATAATATGAAAGGTGGGTCCTTTAAATTCAAATACTTCTTAAGTACTTAAATACTCCTTGAACCCAAGCTGACTGAGAAACATGTATTCACATAATATTCACATAATATATTCACATAATTATTTGAATATATACTTACCTTGTAGACCACAGCTTAAGTAGTTGATTCATGTGGGCCGAGAAGGTGGGAGACACTATCATTTTACAATGGGTCGAATATTTACGAACACACTGTTACCTTTGTTTTCTCCAAAATCTTCATGGTATCCAAGGTTCTCCACAAATTACTTTCACTCTTGAAAACAAGGTCGTCAACTCGCCATTACTAATTAAATATTCACTGATCTCCTGACGCTGGTCAGACGTATACTAAAATCTTCGAGAAGATCGAGGGGCGAGTAAGAGGATTAAAACAACGAAGTATATCACCCTGTGGACGTTTAGATATGTCAGAAGTAGAAACCCTCGGCCAGTTTGACAATTTTTTGTCTCGGAAGCTGAATATTATTTAGCTTAGTTTCATAATCTCTAAGAAATCGTTATAACGAATTTAGTAAAATTTACGGCGTTTGTTTATTGTGATCTGGTTTACATCCTTAATTCTTTGGACAAGAAGATGGATTAACAAGAAGAAACAGAAAACAAAATACTCAAAGAAATCGATAATGCAAATAATTAGTTTGATTTTTCTACACATTTTCCATGTGCCTGCTACACTAAAAACAATTTGTTACATCCATAGTCAAACTATGATCCCAGCCTCCCCATGTCGTGCACTTCCGACCCACGCCACTAGATGACCCAGCTGTCGGATCGAGTCGTGTCTTCATCTTGGGTCTTGGGTGGGGGGGTTCTAGACGTTGCAAGTGCTAGAATGCTTATGATGCAACTCCTTTAAAAGCTCAAGGTTTTCCAGGCTTCGGTTCATTAATTTTCTCTCTAACGAAATGTAAACAAATAAAAATCGCTACGTTACACAGCAGATTTTGGTGTTAAGACTTACTAGACTTACTAGACTAACTTAATAGGTTACTTAAGGTTTAACCGAAAAGGACCGGGATAGGACAATCTAGTTACCCATCACTTATTCACTTAAATTGGCTTGAAGACCCGCTGAAAATGCGTTACTGGGTTGCTCCGCTATTCAGGAATAATCGATTTTCAAATAGTGGAATTTCCGTGTGATTTGTGGTACCTCTAATTTGTTGTATGCCTTACAAGAAAGATTTATGACTTTTTTTTGTTCAGGCACTAAGCAATCTTTGCCAATATCGCCACTGCCCACTGAAAAGCCTTGTTTGTGTTTAGATAAAAATTTCTCGCGTCATAGTAGAATTTTCGCTGTGGGGACGGTCGCAGATATTCTGAACGCCATAACTAGAGCAGATAGTGGAAAACAAAAAATTCCCTTTGCAGAGTCCAAATAATTCAGTGTATTCAACTAAATGAAACAAAAGTAAGTTGGCTTTTCGGTTAAACTGTAAAAGTTCGAGGTGCTTGTCCCAGCACTTGGAAGGATCGATAGGATAACCCTGTCTACTGATAGACTTGCATTGTGACTCTTCTCATTCCCGTCTAAATGTGAGTCATGGAATTTTCAATATTTATATATGATTATTATATATTAAATAGATTTGTTCTATTTTTGTACCGGGTTTTGGTCAATCGACCTTGTCTCTCCGGCTTGACCCTATGTAATATAGTTTTATAATGAAGTGTAATTAAAACCTTGAAACTTGAACCAAGATGCTTGACGGTTGCAGCGCGGTCGAACCGAGGGTCGAACCACCTCGTCGACCAAGAAGAGCGAAGCTCTGCCGACCACCCGGGAGGAAGAAGCTGTTCGCCGTCCACGTGCACTCGACCATTACTGCTTAAATTAAACATTCAGATGAGATCTACTCCGCTTAATGATGTCATTCTGGAAGCTCTCCGCTACCTTGATGATTGCGGAGCGGCAACCCAAGCGTGTCGACAACACGTTCGGGTAGCCTGGTAGATAAAACATGATGTAGCCGGGGCTTCATTAGCGAAAATTATTCAGAATCCCTTTTTTGCTTGATAGCTTAGTATTGCCTTCTGTTAATTTGAAAATAATCATAAGGTTCCCGGCAAGACGTAGTTGTAGTCATTACCTATACATGACTGGCACGACGGATAGACCGCTGCTCTCTGACGGGAAAAGAAAGCACACTGCGGGACAAACAGTGAGTACCATAAAATGGTTAGATGGCTCTGCCGTAGTGAGCTGATTGGCTAAGACTAATGTCGGTGGTTGTGGAAAGGGTAAAGTCGAATCATCAACTTTTTCCGGGGCAGGGCTAACCAGAGCTTTAACGATTGCTAACTTTTTCTAATTCTTTAGTTGTTTACTTTTGCCAACGATGCTCACAAACCATCGTCATAACCATCGTTACAAAATAGTTAACAATCGTCAAGTTCTGGAACGGAAATCATAGCTGGACGAAGCTTAAATTTCGCAATCAGACTCCTGGAATGCAAAGAGTTAACAATTGTCAACAATCGTTAAGTTCTGGAACGCAACCTATAGGCTATCATGCTTGTGACGAGGCAGCCGCGAAAAAACGAGTAGGGGCTGATTTACTTTTGGTTGTCTTATTCCTTAGACTTTAAGACAACCAAGATAGGAGCCCTGATCTGATTAATGGCAGGAGCATATTTGAATGCGCAACGAGGGGTTGCCCAATCTCGATTTTAATGTACAGCAAGTGCCCGGTGCTGGCACCGGTTGCCAAGTATTGATATGCATGTATGGACGGCATCAGTGCAGGCGTCGCTGATGTCGGTCTATGCCGGCCAGTGCTGGGACAGGGTGCATAGCAGATACCAGGGAGCGGGTAACCCTTCTTGCGCTAGACGGATACGTCAGCTGAATTAAGTATCCATTTAGCGCAGACGACTATAATTTGCAGTCAGCTTGGGTTGAAGGTAAGGTAAGGTATCAGCATCAGCCTATACAGGCCTAACTAGGTCGGTGCTGGTCTCTGATTCTCAGCCAGGAAGTGCAATGGGCGGTTGGGGGCTATCAATCCTGGTGCTTTGAATGAATGAATGAATAACTTTATTGTTAATATCGCAAGGATAAATAAAACAATATATGTTACAAAAATAAAATGTCTGTCACTTGTTAAAATTTTCCACAAAATATTGTCTGAATGACTGCCTGTATCTCGTCGACGCACCAGGGTTGCATGGTTCCAACTTGTTTTGGTGTCGGGTGTAGCGCTGGGCTGATTTTGACGGCGGAAGGATGTCACGCACACCCTTCCTATCACCTTCCCTAGATTTCTCCAGGTACCCATTTGAAGCTGGGCGGACTTTGGCTTATCTTACAGGGTTACCTTCACAAACCCCCGCCCCAAACCGAACAGTAGGCCCCACCGAGACGCGAACCAGCGACCTTTCGCTTACGAGTTCGGCGCGCTAACCATCCGGCCACGGACGGATTGGGTTGAAGAAATATCTAAAAGGCAGGAGCCCTATCTTGGTTGTCAATGAAAGGGCAGTAGTCCTGTTTTAGCAACGGTAGCCTCACTGATGGAAATGGCTCCGACTATGTCAACTTGATCCACGAACAAGGCTACGGCTTCTTGGACGATTTTTTTTTAAGAACCCGGCTTATGTTCCTGCCCTTATCCAATCTGAAGCTGTACCGTCATCCGAACTTGGCGACAAAAAAAGAGGCTATGTGGCTCGAGAAATCGTTAACGCAGTATAAGCCTAAGGGCAGCAAGAACAAATAAATCGAAAGAAATACTTCCGATCAAGCATTTTGACCATTGCTGAACGAACAATAAAGCTAAGATGATTGGTGAATTTTGTCATTTCCTATCTGAAGAAATGCTTTTTGTTCGGAACACGTGTGACCAAGGCGGTTATTTTTTATGGCACTTGCAGCCTCTGGCTCAAGTGCCATATACCGATCGCAATTCCGTCTGTCTGTCGGTCTGTCGGTCTGTCGGTCTGTCGGTCTGTCGGTCTGTCGGTCTGTCGGTCTGTCTGTCCGAATTTTTTTGTCCCACATGTTCGAGTTAGGGTACTTCCAGATGTGCTAGGACGATGAAACTTGGCAGGAAAATCAGGGACCCGACCAAACTAACCTAGAAGTAATCAGTTTCCCGATCCGACCATCTGGGGGGGAGTGGTGGACCGGGGAAATTCTGAAAATTAAGGAGTTTTGTCACACTTTTTCGAGTTGGAGTACTTCCAGATGTGCTAGGACGATGAAACTTGGCAGGAGCATCAGGGACCCGATCGGACTAACTTGGAAACATTCAGTTTCCCAATCCGACCTTCCGGGGGGGAGTGGAGGGCTGGGGAATCCGGAAAATTGGAGTAGTGTGTAACTTTAGAACGGGTGATCGGATTGGAATGAAACTTAATAACTGAATAAGTGGCATACTTCTGATGTCCCATTTGAAGTCCGGACCGGATGCGACAGCTATGGGGGAGTTGGGGGGGGGGGAGACCGGAAATTTCGAGAAACGGTTAGAATAGAGGGATCGGAGTGAAACTTGCTAGGAAGAACAAGCATCTGCTCCAGATAAATTGTTTATACATTTGGACTGGATCCGACCACCCGGGGGGGTGGAGGGCTGGGGAATCCGGAAAATTGGAGTAGTGTGTAACTTTCGAACGGGTGATCGGATTGGAATGAAACTTAATAACTGAATAAATGACATACTTCTGATGTCAAATTTGAAGTCCGGACCGGATGCGACAGCTATGGGGGAGTTGGGGGGGGGAGACCGGAAATTTCGAGAAACGGTTAGAATAGAGGGATCGGAGTGAAACTTGCTAGGAAGAACAAGCATCTGCTCCAGATAAATTGTTTATACATTTGGACTGGATCCGACCACCCGGGGGGGGGGGGGGGTGGAGGGCTGGGGAGATTGGAGTAGTGTGTAACTTTCGAACGGGTGGTCGGATTGGAATGAAACTTAATAACTGAATAAATGGCACACTACTGATGTCCCGTTTGAAGTCCGGACCGGATTCGAATGCTCTGGGGGAGTTGTGGGGGGGAGACCGGAAATTTCGAGAAACGGTTAGAATAGAGGGATCGGAGTGAAACTTGCTGGGAGGAACAAGCATCTGCTCCAGATAAATCGTTTCTACATTTGGACTGGATCTGGACACTAGAGGGGTGGAGGGCTGGGGAATCCGGATAATTGGAGTACTGTGTAACTTTCGAGCGGGTGGTCGGATTGGAATGAAACTTAATAACTGAATAAATGACATACCTCTGATGTCCCATTTGAAGTCCGGACCGGATTCAACAGCTATGGGGGAGTTTGGGGGGGGGAGACCGGAAATATTGGGAAACGGTTAGAATGGAGGGATCGGAGTGAAACTTGCTGGGAAGAGCAAGCATCTGCTCCAGATAAATCGTTTATACATTTGGGATGGATCATGACATTAGGGGGGGGGGTGGAGGGGAGTTTCCCCGAATTCCGGTTATGGCGGTTTTGGGGATTTTCACGACGAATCTTGGGAGGCGAATCAGGGACCCGATCAAACTGACTTATAAAGAAAAATTTACATGATCTGATAGCCGTGGGGGGAGTAACTGGAGGGGGAATCCGGAATATTGAGTCATGCGTAACTTTGAAACGGCTGATCGGATTTGAGTGAAATTTGGTAATTGAAGTGAGGACATGTTTCGGTTGATCTTTTTCATGTCCGGACAGATCCGACAGCAATTGGGGGGGGGGGCCGAAAATACGTGACCGACGTAGACTGGTGAGATCGGGATGGAACTTTGTGGGAATAACAAACAGATGCTCTGGATAAACACTTACGGAACTGGATTGGCTCCGGCGACTGTGGGGAAGTTTGTTGGGGGGGGGGGGGGTCCGGGATTCCGGTGATCACGATTTAAGGTACTTCCAGATAGTCTAGGACGATGGAACATGGCTGTAATATTAGAGATTTGACAAGATTGACTCAAAAATGGCCACTTTCCAAACCCGACTATTCGTTAAAGTACTAATCTTGACAGCAAATTTAGAAAAATACTTTTAAACCAAATTCATATTTTCATCATCCCCATGAGCCCATTATCATTTTTGCCTCAAGGGTTTTGTTTACAAATGACGTTCTAGCTCCCTTAAAGTGTGAATCTGAACGGCCAGGTCGAAAAGTACTTTATTTCAAACAATACATCTCAATCCCATGATCATTTGTGCCACAAGGGTTTTGCTTAAAAATTTACTTCTGTCACCCATAAAGTGCGCATTTGAAATGAAAAGCGAAAAAAAACTTTTGACGAAACGGTATATATCAAGGATCCCTAAGGGCCTGTGATCGTTTTTGCCTCAAGGGTTTTGCATACAGATGCATTTCTAGCGCCTTTAAAGTGCGCATCATTACACCCAAGTTCAAAAATAAAAGAATTTTTATCTAGCTCCCTTTAGTGCGCATTTTAACCACAAAGTCGAAAAATACTTTTGATCAAACAAAACATCTCAACGCATGCAAGTGCCATATGAGCTTACAGCTCTTGTTAAATTTAAGTTTCATTGTCGGCTCGTGATTCGTAAAGCAATTTTATAGCTGATCTTTTTTTTCAGTTCATGTTTCACTGTCGGTTTGTAAGACAATTTGATAGGCTGTGACTGAATAAAACAAAAATTTGTCGAAACAAATCTCGTGCGCCTAGATCTGAAACACACTCGCCTACTGCCGGTGGGCGGTGACCCGTTCCATTTTTAACTAGTAAGTCTTAACACCAATATTTGCTGTGTAACGTAGAGATTTTTATTTGTTTACATTTCGTTAGAGAGAAAATTAATGAACCGAAGCCTGAAAAACCTTGAGCTTTTAAGCTGCATTATTTTCGTGGTCTATAACCTGGTATTCAAGCATTCAAATAAGTAAGTAAGTAACTAATTTATTTATGAGCCGTCAGTTTCAAAAGCGGAGTATGTAAAAGAAAAACAAAGAAAGCACAGCGGAAACACATAGAAAACTACAATTTTTCAATCTCGGCCAGAATACAGTGAAGAACACCACGTGTTGGTTGGCATTTCATTCCATACTAAGAATATCACAACACGGACAACCTGGTTTACTGGCCTAGAAGGAGAGGACACTTGTCTCGGCCTAGCTAAACTATAACAGACACATTAGAAGAAAATAAACACAAACCAAAGAAACACAAAAAAGCACAGGAAATGAAAACGAAGGTGTATTTGCTGTCGGCACCAGGCGACAAACACCAACCTATTTGGTTCACCAATATAGTTGTGTCTAGTGTTTTCTTTGCCGAACCAGCGAAACCAGTAATCAGTTCAGTTCAAGCGATTTGTTGTTGATGTTCTGTTTTTATGGCACTTGCAGCTTCGCTCAAGTGCCATATACCGATCACTTTTCCGTCGGTCGGTCTGTCGGTCGGTCTGTCGGTCGGTCGGTCGGTCCGGTGATCGCGAGTTAGGGTACTTGCAGATGTGCTAGGACGATGAAACTTGGCAGGCATATCAGGGACCCGACCAAACTAACTTGCAAATAATCACTTCCCCGATCCGACCACCGTGGAGGGAGTAGAGGGCGGGGGAATCCGGAAAATTTAGTAGTTTTTGTAAAACCCCTACCCCTTTCTTTACACTAGTAGGTCTGCGCGCGGCGTGACGTCACTCTTTGCATCGGATCACTCTGTTAACATTGGAAAGAGCTAGTGCATTCGAGGGTCAAAGGGGTTTGTATCTGTGGTGCAGTGCGGGGGAATATGGAAAATTTAGTGTTGTGTAACTTTCGAACGGGTGATCGGATTGGGACGAAACTTAATACCTGGATGAATGACATATCTCTGATGTTCCGTTTGAAGTCCGAACCGGATTCGACTGCTATGGGGGAATTGGGGTGGGGGAAGACCGGAAATCTCGAGAAACGGTTATAATGGAGGGATCGGAGTAAAACTTGCTGGGAAGAACAAGAATCTGCTCCAGATAATTTGTTTACACGTTTGGACTGGACCCGGACACTTGGGGGGGGGGAGGTGGAGGGGAGTATCACGGAATTCACGACGAAACTTGGGAGGCGTATCAGGGACCCGATCAAACTGACTTGTAAATAAAAATTCACTCGATCCGATAGTCGTGGGGGGATCGGAGGGAGGGGGAATCCGGAATATTTAGCCATGCGTAACTTTGGAACGGGTGATCGGATTCGAGTGAAATTTAATAACTGAACAGAGGGCGTGCCTGTGGTGATCTTTTTCATGTCCGGACCGGATCCGACAACAATTGGGGGGGGGGGGAATACGTGACCGGATTGGACTGGAGTGATCGGGATGGAACTTTGTGGGAATAACAAACAAGTCCAAACTGAACCGGATTGGCTCCGGCGACTGTGGGAGGAGTTTGAGGGGCGGGTCCGGAATTCCGGTGATCGCGAGTTAAGGTACTTCCAGATGTGCTAGGACGATGAAATTTGGCTGGAATATTAGAAATTCGACAAGATTGGCTTAGAAATCGCCACTTTTCAAATCAGACCATTCCCTAAAGTACCAATCATGACCGCAAATTAAGAAAAATACTTTTAAGCAAAATATGCATTTCCATGATCCCCATGAGCTCATGATCATTTTTGCCTCAAGGGTTTTGCTTACAAATGATGTTCTAGCTCCCTTAAAGTGTGCATCTTAACCGCAAGGTCGAAAAGTACTTTTTATCAAACGATACATCTCAACCCATGATCAGTTGTCCCACAAGGGTTTTGCAAAAAAAGTAATTTCTTGCACCCTTAAAGTGCGCAAATTAGTGGGGGAAAAAATACTTCTGATCATACGTATATATCAATGATCCCTAAGAGCCTGCTATCGTTTTTGCCTCGAGGGTCTTCCTTACAGATGAATTTCTAGTTCCTTTAAAGTGCGCATCATTACAGCCAAGTTCAACGATAATATACTTTTTCTCTAGCTCCCTTAAAGTGCGCATCTGAACCGCACAGTCGAAAATTACTTTTGATCAAATAATACATCTCAACCCTTGCAAGTGCCATATGAGCTTACAGCTCTTGTTGGTAATTTGTCGGCTATTAAAGCACACCTCACACTATTTACTGTTTATGCTCCAATATTCAAAGCTATCTGGATACTATAAAGTTAGCCGTTAGGTTCTGCTTTAAAAAAAAAATTCCACGGCCTTGCCTGTTTCAAGCCTTTTCCCAGGCCCATCGACTTCTAGCAAGAATGCGAAATTAAGAAACCCGATTGTATGAATCAATAGCATGATCCGCGAACACTCGTCCGGAGCATAATGCACATGAAAACCAGTGAATCGCGGCAAGTGCAAAGATTAATGATGTGTCGTTAGCGGTTCAGAATTTGGATCTCCGGGTTTAACAACTATGAATGATGCTACGGAAGTAGGTTGCATTGGCATTATGGGTACGACAGGCCCTTTAAGAATTTATCGTTTTGCAAATGGGGGCTTCCCCTTTGAAAGACCCACCTTTAATTCAAACTGTAGAGATAGATCTTAGTTATTTAAACAAGGCTTGAAACTACGATGTCTCTGCTTCAAATAAACTCCTCTGCGTATTTTCTATAGGCTACCTGTAGTATCTTTGACAGTGCAAAACGGTATACGTCAGCTAAATTTCTATATACGTCAGCTAAATTTTATCAAAGCTATATTTCGGCCCTTCTTGGCCAGGGTCCTCTTCTTTTTTTCTACCAGTAGGCTAAACTGTCCTTCCATGAAAGCATCATAGAAACCGAGTTGCGTTTCCAAAATGCACATACATTCAATTCCTCCATGTTGCTACTCGTAAGTTTCAAACGCCTTTGTTCACCATCTGATCGGCGACGCCGAGATTCTTAAACTTCTTCCATGCGCATAAGGATTTTTTTCTTAGTAAATGACAAGCAGTGTCCGAACTCCGAAGTTCAACCTCACGAATGTTTGAATGACTCCGTGTTGTTGTGGTGGAGAAAAATGTTTGGTGCCTGAAATTTGGGGTGGTGTCGTCGGTGACCGGCAAGGGAGAGTAGGTTTGTGTCAAGTAGAAGCTGCAAGATCGGATTAGAGCTATTATGTCTACATTTTGATACGGACTAACCCAGAGCAAAATAACACTAGGGAGTAGCATCAAGGCTTGAAACAAGAGCTGTAAGCTCATATGGCACTTGCATGGGTTGAGATGTATTGTTTGATCGAAAGTACTTTTAAGGTTACCTTTGGGGTTCAGGATTGCACTTCAAGGGAGCCAGAGAAAAAGTGTTTTATTTGTGAACTTGGCTGTAATGATGCGAATTCTAAGGCGTAGAAATTCCTCTGTAAGAAAAACTATTGAGACAAAAACGATCACAGGCCCTTAGGGATCATTGATATATACCGTTTGGTCAAAAGTATTTTTTTTTACACTTTTCGGTTAAATTTGCGCACTTTAACGGTGATAGAAACACATTTTGAACCGAAACAATTGCGGCACAAATCATCGTGGGTTGAGATGTATCATTTGATACAAAAAAAAAGTACTTTTCGACTTGGCGGTTCAAATGCGCACTTTAAGGGAGCTAGAACTTCATTTGTAAGCAAAACCCCTGAGGCAAAAATGATAATGGGCTCATGGGGATCATGAAAATGTAAATTTTGCTTAAAAGTATCTTTCTGAATTTGCAGTCAGATTGGTACTTTAAGGAATGGTCGGATTTGGCAAGTGGCGGTTTCTAAGCCAATCTTGCCGAATCTCTAATATTCCAGCCAAGTTTCATCGTCCTAGCACATATGGAAGTACCTTAAATCGCGGTCGCCGGAATTCCACCCCCCCCCCCAAACTCCCCACAGTCGCCGGAGTTAATCCGGTTCTGTAAGTGATTTATCCAGAGCATCTGTTTATTATTCTCACAAAGTTCCCTCCCGATCTCACCAGTCTAGGCCGGTCACGTACCCCCCCCCCAATTGTTGTCGGATCCGGTCCGGACACGATAAAGATCACCAGGGACATGTCCTCTGTTCAATTCTCAAATTTCGCTCAAATCCCATCAACTGTTCCAATGTTAGGCATGACTCAATATTCCGGATTCCGCCTCCCGCTACTCCCCCCACGACTATCGGATCATGTAAATTTTTATTTATAAGTCAGTTTGATCGGGTCCCTAATACGCCTCCCAATTTTCGTCGCGAAAATCCGCAAAACCGCCATTACTGGAATTCTGGGAAACGCCCCTCCACCCCACCCCACCCCAGTGTCCGGATCCAGTCAAAATGTATAAACGATTTATCTGGAGCAGATGCTTGTTCTTCCAGCAAGTTTCACTCCGATCCCTCCATTCTAACCGTTTCTCGAGATTTCCGGCCCCCCCCCCAACTCCCCCATAGCTGTCGAGTCCGGTCCGGACTTCAAATGAGACATCAGAAGTATGCCATTTATTCAGTTATTAAGTTTCATTCCAATCCGATCACCCGTTCGAAAGTTACAAACTACTCCAATTTTCCGGATTCCCCAGCCCTCCACTCCCCCCCCCAGGTGGTCGGATTGGGAAACTGATTATTTCCAGGCTAGTCCGATCGGGTCCCTGATTCTCCTGCCATGTTTCATCGTCCTAGCATATCTGGAAGTACCCCAACTCGAAAAAGTGTGACAAAAACTACTTAATTTTCAGAATTCCCCGGCCCACCACTCCCCCCCAGATGATCGGGTCGGGAAAATGATTATGTCCAGGTTAGTTATATCGGGTTCTGATATGCCTGCGAAGTTTCATCGTCCTAGCACATCTGGAAGTACCCTAACTCGAGAAAGTGTGACAAAAAACTCGGACCGACCGACCGAAAGATGGAATTTCGATCGGTATATGGCACTTGAGCCAGAGGCTTCAAGTGCCATAAAAAATGACACTGGAGAAGCGATACTAGCACCACTACAGATCGAGAACGTCTCTACTGAAACTCCAGCGCTGGCTCTGATAACAAACTCTCTTGTTTTCTCGATGTGTGCAGACCCCATCTTAGCTTTACGAGAAATTTCTAAGCCCGCAAGTTTGTCCCACTATAAATGCCGCAAGCGTAGTATAGCCCGTTTGCTTTGACCTAACCCTATTCACAAACAATCAATGGAATCCAACAATCGATAATTTTAAAAATATCCAGATTTTCATTGATAAGTAGGCTACAATATAGATTGTATGATGCGATCGAGGAGCTACCTACTCCCGGCACCTGCTGTACACCCTTTCCTGGCACGCATTCCGCTGCCTGCCATAAATTAGGCGATTCATTTTTCAAATACTTCTGAAATTGCTTATTTTAATTTTTAACACGTGGCAACCGGTGCAGGCCGGTGTCAGTCGGTGCAGGTCGGTGTCGGCCGGTGCAGGCACCGACCGGGCACTTGTTGTACACTAAAATCGAGAGTGGGTAAGTCCTCGGATGCAATTATCATGGCGATATAAACCATGAACTTTCAAGAAAAACGCTGAAAAATTAAATAAATCAATGCTTATAGAAAATATTTGAAACAAATACTTCATAAAATTCAGCTTACAGCGGTAAATCCCAATTCATCTTGGTTGTCTGGATCTGGAAGGATGGCTACTATTATTTATTGTATTATCAATACAAAGTATAGCAAGTATTATTGAATATCTGCCATTTGGCTTCGTGCCCACTCTCTGCCAAATTGGCTCTTAATTAGATGTGTATTACACATAATTTGAAGTTTGAACTTGAATTTACATAACCACCCAAATAATAACCAATGAGACCAACCAAGTGATTGTTGTTTTTCTGGTTTCGGTAATTTCTCGCCTACTCAAATAATCGTAAGTGCTTATGCCAAGAACGGTCTATCAAAATTATCATCTGTATTCCATCACCATACCAAGAACGGTTCAAGGCATGCCAAGGACACCACCATTCAAGTACGATTTACCACAACTATCATTTGATTTTGTCTTATTCCATGCATTCCGCCTTATTCGTAATTTATCCCAGAGATGATTCGCAGTCAGATTGGGCCGACGGAATATTTATTTGGATTCCTCATCTGTTCTTGCACAAAAATGACTCCCTTGACTCCAAATCTCTGCCAACCGAATTAGCGACAAAAAAATGGTCATCATCTGTAACCATGCGCTTCTCGTTACGCACCAAAAAACGTGCGCCGAGCTACCACAAGATGAAAACAGGTGTTGGAACGAGAAGACGGTTTTTTTGGTTTATCAATCAGACAAAACGGACCTGAGAGCATGTTCCCACGCTATTTCGCTGGGTTTATTGTACTGTTATAAACTTTGATTGGAGTCTTGTTATGGGGGTGCGCGCGGGAGCTATTGAAACCCAATAAATACCCATTTTTTGTGTTCTTGTGTTTGGATATTCGCATGTATATTGCCCTTTGGGTTGCTGCCGAATTCCCCATTAGGCTCCTGAGTAAGTCAAGTTCAGCGCAAGATAGGCTAAACGTCTTCCGTTCAAACGATAGTAGTAAAATTTACAAGCCCTCGTGGTTTCAAGTGGCCACTAAAGTGGCGACTTTTATTGCGGATTTTTTGTTTTTAATTTATTGCTTTTTCGAACGTGTATGGAAGTATCTCATTTCAGGTCAAAAGGACGAAGCTGGAAAGGAAAGCTAGTGTGCTCAGCTAGACTATAGTGCCCTATTATAATAATAAAAATAATTTTATTTTTCACCCATCAGAAAACACGAGGGCAGAGACTTTTCAAGAGCAAAAGAGAAAGAATGAAAATGAGAAGAAAACACTATTAGAGGAAAAAACAACGAGAGCTGAGACAAAATCACCTATCTACAAAACTGATCTGTTGTAAAAGAATGCTCTTCCATTCGTGATTAAGATTATTATAGAATCTGTGTATAGGCTGTTCAACTGCTGTAATTAATTAATCGGTTCAGTAATTTTGTAAGTTGCGGTACCATTTCGCGTCTAGGGAAGCAGGCGGAGCAGGTTTTTACAGAGACGAAGACAAATAAAACTAATTGTTTTTTGCCGGTACAATGCTAATTAAGATTCGCCAGAACGGTGCGATTCATAAACTAAAGATTAGTTCGTAAATATTTGTGTCACAAGGTCATAACACAGACAATATTTATTACTCATAGGCACACCATGGTAGGCCTGAAGAAGAACTCACTGGCATTTTTCACAACAATTAATGCCAAATAAAATCCGTCGAGAGTCTAATGAACGCTATTAACATAATGCAAGTTTTGCTTTAAGACATTTTTTGTACTGCCGACTCATCGACACTAGCCGCGTCTGGTCGGTACTAAAAATAACAAGTAAATATTCTTTCAGGCCAAGCTGACTGCGAATATCATAATTGATAGTACGAAACGGATACGTCAGCTGAATTTATTAGAGCTATATTTGGCCCTTCTCGGAAAGGGTCCTCTTCAGGCTCAAGCAGCTCAAGCTGGAAAATGAGAGCCAAAATATAGTTATAATAAATTCAGCTGACGTACCCGTTTAGCACTGTCAATTATAAAGTAACAAGATCATTTTTTTTATTAGAAAATCAAGTTCTAAATTTCAGCAGGATAAGGATCCAGGACCAAATATTCCTTCAGCCCAAGCTGACTGCGAATCATATTTCAACCTAGAATACAGCTCTAATAAAATTCAGCTGACGTATCCGTTTTGCATTGTCAAATATGATCCAGGACCCTAGGTCGTTGACAGAGGGGGAGCCCCTTTTTGGTATTTTAGAAACAAAACTTCACTTTTATTTGTTTACTTATAGCCTACTTTGACTTTAGAAAATAGACCATCATACTTTTATGTGGAACAGACAAGTACCAACTCGGCTATACTTTTTTTTAACCCCTTTTAAACCACAACCCCTTCCGAGGTTGGGGCCCCTACGCAGAACTTCGCCACTGATTCCAGCCGAGAAAAGTAGACTTTGGGACAGGAATACTCTTGAAGACTAACACTTCGCGCTGATGCAGAATCGCCGCGCGCCCATGCAGAGTCTCCGCGAGCCCAGCGAAGAGCCAGAAACGTCACGACAGCAAACGTCGTTGATTGGTTTACACAGGATCTGAATCAATTTTGAGGGTTCGTTTGTGTGACATTTCTTGTTCTTCTTGAACTTCACTGGCGTGTTTCGGATTTGGTCATATAGAGTATTTGGTGGTCCTGCTGCATTGCTGGCTAGTTTAAACAAGGTCCCGCTAAAGCTGGAGACACAAGGACTCGATAATGTCCCATCGATTCCAAGAATTCCAAGCAACATTTCACGTTTCGTCATCTTCCCGATTGAAAGTCAATGTAGTTGTCAATGAGTAAGTCAATCTCTTGTTGTTGTGTTAGTCAAATCTTATTGTTGTGTTAGTTTGTTTGTTTTGTTATTTTCGTTGTTTATCGTTTTGTCTTTCTAAAATACTCCGTATTTTGTGTCTTTCACTTTACGGGTAATAAAACTCATGCATTCATTCATGAGTAAGTCGATTTAATTGTCCTATGTAGAATTAGCAGCACCCCAGATTAAAAATCCGTACCCCCGATGTCTTGTAAGCTGTCAGATTCTCTCTGAGTTCCGGACGAAATCCTTGTTCGAGGCTAGAACCGACACCATCCCTACTTCTGCGCCTTGTTTAATCCCTTTGTCTTACCCACTGATTGGTTTCATTGAGAAATGTTGTTTATTTTAAATGACCAGTTTTTACCGTTTTGACCCTATGCCGAACACATAATCAACTTCTTTAGACAAAAGAGTTCATTCTTACATTTCCGGTTTCCACCGGATTCTGGCTGAACTGTCAGCCTAAGGCGAAGATTTTAATAGTCGTAACTTTCTTCGTCCCCCCAAACTCCTAAATGTTCAGGTAATCCCTATAATAATAATAACTTGTATTGCTTTAAAAAGCCGAGGGCCATAGCAAACAAAACATGGCCAAAAACACAGAACAAATAACAAAATCAGTGACAGCCTACTAAACACAAGGTGATCACGGCTCAGAAATATCGTTTTCAAAAATACCATTCTTTCCATGAGAAATTAGCGATTTTCTTGTTAGCGCTTGTCGACTCTGTCCAGCCTTCCTCTCCCCGACGCTGCGGCTGAACGCAAAATATTTGAAAACCGAACGCGCTTTGGTTAGAAACAATGGTTTCAGAACATCAGCTGCAAAGTTCAGCATATCCCGATCCATAAGGGAATCCAACACAACGAAGAAGCGGACGCCTTGGCTAGTAAAGCAGCGGACAACCCGGCTGAATCCCAATTGCAAACGATGAGAGACATCATGCGAAACCGTATATCCTCGCAGGTTCAGGTTCATTTATTATTTTCAGTATTGATACACACATAATTTAACAAATACTCCCGGCAGAGGGCAAAGCACGAATGGCACGGGAGTGATAAATGAAAACAATTACCTTCTTCAAAATACAAGAAAAAACAGTAGTACTCACCAGTTCAAACTCGCATACCAATAAAAATCATGGATAATTATAATTATTTAATAAATAACTAGAACCAACAAGAGGGGCGCATCCCGCATTACAGCGACGAAACAAAATCCCTCCCAACCCTAAAACTAAATAAATAATAATAATCTACAATTAATTTAATTTGAATTCTACAGTTTTACTTTAATAATTACTAATTAAAAACTTTTTGAATGTTTTCTTTAACCTACCCGGAGACAATTCTTCGATATTTTTTTGTATTTGTTGTAATTTGTAGCCAAACTATACCTCAAAGAAAACCGGGATCGTTCACATCTGACCCGAGGCTGGTGAACATTTGATGCTTGCCGAGTCATGTATTGATGAGTTGGTTCCAAGGGAAGCAGGTCGAACACGTACAGGAGAGATGGAGATGGCAGAAAATGCTGGTTACATCAGCCACCCTTGAAAACACGACATCAATGCGTCACTTAGACTGAGACCCTCCTTAAAGGAGATGCATCATAAGCATTCTAGCACTTGCAACGTCTAGAACCCCCCCACCCAAGACCCAAGATGAAGTCACGACTCGATCCGACCGCTGGGTCATCTAGTGGCGCGGGTCGGAAGTGCACGACATGGAGAGGCTGGGATCATAGTTTGACTTTGCATCAAACAAATTGTTTTTATTGTATCAGGCACATGGAAAATGTGTAGAAAAATCAAACTATTTGCATTATCGATTTCTTTGAGTATTTTGTTTTCTGTTTTTTTCTTGATAATTCCCGAAGTCCAAAGAATTAAGGATGTAAACCAGATCACAATAAACAAACGCCGTAAATTATACTAAATTCGTTATAACGATTTCTTAGAGATTTTGAAAGTAAGCAAAATAATATTCAGCTTCCGATACCAAAAATTGTCAAACTAGCCGAGGGTTTTTACTTCTGACATATCTAAACGTCCACAGGGTGATATACATCGTTGTTGTAATCCTCTTACACGCCCCTTGATCTTCTCGAAGATTCTAGTATAGCTCTGACCCGCATCGGGAGATCAGTGAATATATAATGAGTAATGGCGAGTTGACGAACTTGTTTTCAAGAGTGAAAGTAATTTGTGGATTACCTTGGATACCATGGAGATTTTGGAGAAGCCAAAGGTAACTTGGTGTTCGTAAATATTCGACCCATCGTAAAATGATAGTGTGTCCTACCTTCTCGGCCCACATGAATCAACTACTTTAAAACAAAACGCTGTTCGAATGGGGACTCCACAACGCACCAAACTGCAGAACATGTAATCAGGTGGGAGAAGATGTGCATTATGTGCTATTCGATTGCAAAGGAGATAACCAAACAGCCAAAATGAGGGCCTCGTGCCGGAAACTAAAGGTACAACCGTCTTTAAGCGATATCAACCTAGCACCACTTCGGAAGTCAGAGGAGAAAGAACTTTTCCACCAGATCATCAAGATCCTACAGGAGAGGGAAGTCAGCTAGATCCCGTTTGACCCAGGCAGAGAGACGCCCAACGAAGATAGGAAGTGCAGAGAACGCAGGCCACCAAGCCAAGAAGAGAGGCCGAAAGGGAACGACGCCGACGTCGCATGATTTGGATGATGATGAGAAAGTGGGAAAGCCAAGCAAAAAAGTAAGTCTAAAACACACGGTGGTCTACCATGTCTTCAAAATGAAATACAATACTTTGAAGCTTTCGGCACAAGTTTGCGTTGCGTGACTTTCAAAAACTCGGCTAGGCCCAAAAAGCGCCTATAGGTCGTAGGCACAAAACAAAACATTGGCGAAATGCGGGGCTTTCAGAATGTTATAATCCCATAAGGGAGCTAGGGATAATAAACAATCAAACTCCAAAATAATAGAAACGTAGTTTACTAAAAATATTTCAGAAACCTTACCTTAGACCCTCCTGTGCCACCAGAGACACCGAGGTCATCCACGAATAGGCGCCAGCCTTCCCTTTGGTGGGCGCTTTTCACGAAACGCCCTCGCTAATCATTTGGGATTCCACAGATCCGCTGAACTGTCCTGTTGAGGTTCCGTTCCATTTAAGCAAATAAATTGACGCCTTTAACGAAGTACTTATAAAAAAGCTTCTCATGATCCGTGAGAAATTTCGAAAAACGCGGAAGTTAAAGCGGTTCCGTGTGATAATACTACATTTCTTAATTCGACGCTACTTCTATCATGTGTGAGAAACGTCTCGCTCTGGTTATCCTGCTGAGTGAAACGGATACTGGAACGGACCGTTCTCCGGAATTAGTTTTTGCATCATCGCATCGTTTTATTTTGACTACCGTTTTTTCCCTTATCTGCTGTCGTCCGTAACTAGCTGCCTTGAAGGATAGTTCACTATACGTCACTAATCGTTCCATTCATTCTCACTTCTGATATTTCAAACATCCAATGTAATTTTTATCCATTCTAACGCCAACAATGCTGATTGCTGCATTTGCCGTGTTTGGCTCGTTCGAGGAAGATCATTGCAGGCTCCTGGCAGTTCCCGCTTATTACTTCGAGAGCAAATTTTTCCTTGTTTCTCAACACAAACCAAAAACCTGGCTAGGGCTCTAATCTTTGGGAAACACAGCGGAGTTTCAAAAGAGTTAGAATGTTAGAATTTCCATAACAAAGGAAATCATAATGGTAATATGTTAAAAACTTGGAATATAGGCCTAAACTGTTTCTGCTGTGATTTGCTGTTTAAAACATATTCAGCAGTATCAAGACCTTATAAAACTGCTGTAGAACCTCCGTCTCTCAGTCTCGGTACTGCTGCCATACTCAGTCTAATAAAACACGACCGATTCCCGAAGCGAATGAGCGGATTTCTAGGATTTGTGTGCTCCGTTTTTTCGGTGTGATCTCGACAACAACATCTTATAGCTTGTAAAAGCGATATAAGACCATGAATGTATACCAATAAGTATTAACAAAATTATTTTGATAGGTATTGATACATAGCGTATCTTATCTTAATAATATTGGCGGTTTGTCCTTTGAGTCGGGCTTTGAGTATCGATGGTCTGTTAGTTGTTTCATTTTTCAGTTATTGTTGGGGAGGGTACTTGCTAGGTGTTCCCGTCCCGTGGTGGTTGTTACATTGGATTGAGTTATGAACGGCCATTTTTAAGTTGTAGACTACCTGTCGTTGCTATTTTCTGCTCGATTTTCTGGCCATCGAGCCCACTCTCCACCATGAAGCGAATATTATAAATCGAATGATCTGAATATTATAAATCTAATAAATATTTAAATGTTTGAAAAGCAAATGAACCTGAATCATCTGATGAAACAATGCGACCTGGTTCGGCATGCGCATTTCAATCCAGCTCTTACTGCCAGGAGAAACAACGTCTTGATCTCAGTATCATCTGCGATGTCATTGCCAATCTGGCTACGACTGGTCACTCCGACGACGAGGAGCGCATATGTAATTGACAGCTATGCTGCATGCAAATCAATTGAGACGACTGTGTGAACGTAGTTAAAATCCAGAAATTACTTGTCGAGTCAATTAAAATTCTGCCAAGCTCGGAGATGGGCAGCCTGGCAACGAGCCACTTGAGCTTCTGTGGGAACTGCTGCGCTTCCCACCACGCGCTGGCCTCGAGTCAAGCAACCCAGTAAGCTCCGCTGATTCTGCTGCTGGATTCCCATGCATCGAGAGCTGGCCGGTCGCATGACAAGCGGCATTCCCACATTATCAATTCACACGCTAAGACCGAGACATGATGCCGCGACTTGGGGGGTAGCCCGAAGAGAATAGGAGGTGGAGCGTGGATGGTAGTGAACGTGAGAGAGTTGCTGGTGACAGTACGACAGTTGGAGATTGGAAGCTGTGGAGTTGAGATGGATAAGTCGTTCAACACGAGTGATGAAGAGGTGGATATTGATGATGACCTGCCCACTGGAACGAGGAATGGTACAAGCAAAGCCCAACAAAGAAAGGTTTGTGGACCAAGTTCAATATTAGCCGCTAGGTTGCACCGAATTTGACGTCACTGTGATGGTGGGTTTACACACTGCGTGCAATCCGAGCGTATTTTGAAAAGCGAGCGTATTTTACGCACGTTTTTGAGCTTGAAAAGATTTCTAGCAAGACGGACGTATTTATATACAAAACGGACCGATTTCTCGGATTTCTCAAATACGTCCTTATTGCTAAAGATCTTTTCAAGCCCCAAATTACGGAACGGGTTACGGAACAAGAAAAAGCCATTACAGATTTGCACTGTACAAATAGATGATGTCAAAACAACATTAAATTAGGTATTCTTCAGGCATCGAACAAGGTAACTCACAATTTGATTGGCGGAATTTGTTCGAGACAACAATTTAAGAGAATGAAAATTAATTTATATCATTCGGCGGGTGTCATAAAAAAGCGAAAGTTCTTGGCAGTTCATCGCTGGCAAAATACTCTATATGACTAAGTCCGAAACACGCCAGTGAACCTCGAGAAGAACGAGAAACGTCACCCAAACGAATCCCCAAACTTAATTCAAACCCTATTTCAACCAATCAACAACTTTTGTTGCGTGTCGCGCCAGTGACGTTTCTGGCTCTTCGCTAGGCACACGGCGATTCTTCATCATGAAGGGTATATAGGGTAAACTGACAGTCTCGAGGATAGTCTTGTCCTTGTCCAATCTGTTTCGTGTATTTCGATTTGCATCTCGATCTGCACTGACCTACCCAAAACGAAAAAATCAATCTTTTCTGAGACCCTGGTTGAATCTCCCAGTTAAATTTATAAACCAAACCCTTAAGTGAGGGCTAAAATAGGAGCTGGTGGGGAAACAAGAGGGCAACAATATGACATCTATGTCATTTTTGTTTTGTCATTAGAACAACTTGGGCGAAAATGCATTCTCGAACTGAGCGATTCATCTACTACTGAAATCGAACAAATACCCTATTGTCGACTGATACGACGATATTCGCACTTACAACTACGAGCTTTTTAGCTTTATTTCTAGTTCCTCGTGAAAGGCAAACAAGTCCGAGACCTTGTAACATGTCTAGCTGATGATGACGAATTTTCTTCAGACTGAAAAAAAGAGGATGTGTCCAGCGTTAAAACTTTTCTGATTAACGTTTTCTTCTTCCAGAGCAACAAACCCATCATGGAAAAGAAGAGGAGAGCAAGGATCAATCAATGTCTGAACGAGCTTAAATCGCTGATTCTCGAAGCCTTAAAGAAAGATGTGAGTATTAAATTTTTCAAAAGAAAACATAGTTCTCTTGCTACCAATATGACGATGATGAAGATGGTGGGATTACTAGAAAAAGGGGAACAGCGCAGTCAGGGCCGTATCCGGGGGGGGGGGGGGTAGGGGGTTCACCCCCCGAAACATACGAAAATAATCGTTTTTATAGGCTTTATTGTACCTTTTGGTCCGACCCGCGGGCAAGCCCCCCCGAAAAAAATTCCTGGATACGGACCTGGGCGCAGTACAAAAACAGAAAAGGAAAAATTACACTGAGCTTTCAGTAATGCAGTAAATTCATAAAAAAAAGACAAAAGAAAAGGGACTGATCGGGTCTAAAAAATCTTCTTCCCACATGGAAAGCGGAAAAAAATGGCCAAGGGCAGAAATGCGGAGGTCGGAAAACGTGCATATCAGTAACGACTTCACGCTGGTAGTCTACACTCTTATATTATAATACAACTTATCATAATAGGGTATAAAAATACCACAAGATTTAACCGGGTGCGCGTTTTAGGCCGTGGTCCCTGAAAAAGGGGGCTAGTGTATCAAGCGGCCAAAGGATCAGGGCCGGATTTACACATTTCTACGCCCTTGGCCAAATCACACAATTCTGCCCCCCTTCCTCGTCCATGGAGAAATTTGAACTTCGTCTGGCGCAGCATGCGGAAACAAGGTCCAACTTTTGGCGGGATCGTATGGTCTCCAAAATCAAATCAAAATATTTGTTATTTCTTCTGTAAATACGCCCCCTTGACTGCTGCGCCCCAGGCCATGATCTAGGTTGCCCTTACGGGAAATCAAGATCATAGGGCGCGAACAGCTCAATGCCCAGACTGCCCGATCTTCTGGGTTTTGAGTTTTTACGCGTCAGGGAGCTTCCAACCCACGGAGCAAACAGAAGATTTTTTTTTGTCTCAGAATTTGAAGTGGCAGAGCCTGGCTCGTCGACGATAAAGTTCGTCAATGACCAGACTGAACTAGTAAAATAATACTAATTTAACACTAACAACCCCCTCAGCCCCCAGTGAAGGAAGCTCTTGGGACTGTCCTAAGATGTCATCAACGGCATCTGGCAAAGAGCCTACATAACAAGCATCTATGAAACACAAGAACCCAGACGGAAATAACGTAAATGTCCGTATTCAAGGTTAGCTTGCCTGTTCACCAGTGCAATACCAAGCCCTGCTATTTCCAGCCAAATTTGGACAACCGAAAATAATTCGTGCTTCTCCATAATTACTAGAATCTCGCAAACCAATTACCACCTCATTGAACGTCCTCGGATAATTGAGAACCGAAGTTCCCAGGAGTAAAGTCTCATCCCACAATTTTGATCCGAACTTGATTACTACTTATCTAACGACGCATTTAGCCAATCTGATTGGGCGCGCCATGACGCAGTCTCGCTCTCGGGTCGGGTTCCCACGCTACCCATTACCAGGCGTAACTCCACACTTCCGATAATATGTGAACGTAACATTTGAAAAGCAAGTGCAGAATCTATTAGTGAACTTCCCGACCCCCTTCTCAGGAGGGGTTAGACAATGCGAGGAATTTTTACCGTACCCCGGGTTCATACACGTACTTGGATTACAACGGAATTAGTTAGGACGTATCCAGTTCTCAAATCTGTTCAAAAATGTGCAGGGTCAATGCGTTTCATTCTGGTTGCTTCGTACACGAAGAATCGTCGGAAATTTTTCTTAAGGGTCAATCTAATAGTCCAATAAAACTTCTGACCATCATTAGGTTGCAAATTTAAACATAAGTTTTCCGATTCCATTTAAGGAAAATGCTAGATATTGAAGTACAGTATTGCATTTTGTCCAGTACTGGTTGGCTAGACCAAACTTTTAGCTGACTAACCTATTAGGCCACACGAAACGAGAATTATAATTGTCCAGAATTAAGAAAGGGATCATATGAGAGATGTGAAGAAACAAACGACCCAATGAACAGTTTATTGATGGTCAGAAGTAGGTTGATTTGTAGTTAAACTCGCAAAAATATCGAATTAAAAGTTTTCCACTAGGTTAAAGGAAATACCAGATATACGGCATTTGTTTCGGAAATACTTTGAAATGTTCGATTCTGCCGGTACGACTTTTTTCCGACATACCGCAGAATACAAATTCAAGCAGACTAATCCACTTAGCCATACCGAATATGATCAAACTCATGTAGAATCCAGTAGCTTAGCGTATATATTAAGTATACATTTTGGCCTACACATAGTATTTCGTGTGTACAATATTCGCTCATGTATACAATACCCTTAAAGTCCCCATTTATAGTTCCATACGTTATACATTGCAGGAGCTCCTAAATTATAACGGGAAGAAACGAATAACTAACAATGCTTGTATATTTCAAACTGTGTCCTATCTCACACTCTTGTCATCAGCCTACCCATCCATCAAGCTGTCACCCCCTCTGTCGGCGAAATCCTAATTAAAACGGGTCGCTTGCCTTCCTTTCTCAGGCTTAGGTGGAAGTCGGATGTGTAAAGAGGATCTGGCTTGTTAGCATATGGGAAATTGTCTATTGTTCAACATGCCAAAAATCGGCTGCCCGCCTCGCTCCCAGAACGTGCCAATTTGGCGTTTCCGATCTCACGTTCGAGCTTTGACTGATGCTCGGCGTCCCGTGGACCTTAAATTCCTGGGAAAATCACGCGCCGGTATTTCCGGGAAGAGGGACGTTTTTCTTTTGCTCCAAAGAAAAAGTTTTTTGTGAATAATTAAAAAAATGAATTGTCTGCTGTTAATTTTTCATACGGGCCAGTCCTTCTAGACACACATTATGCCTGTTTAACGCTTAGTCTGAAAGACCGAAAATTTGCTCGGATGCCATTTTTTTTATTACTATGAATTGTTTATAAACAATGAAATAGGGCGCCTTTCGGTTTTCCATGTGATGTGTGTGTATCCATAAGATATCCATCCATACTGACGAGCACACCTAAGTTTGTTTTTCAGAGACAATTATCATTGGGAGTTATAAGCGAGCTTTATGCTCGCGATTTACTCTGTTAACTAATTGATTATGTATTGATCCAATCAGATCAGTACTAAGCAGATACGGAAGGCGGCCGCAAACAGTAAGGCACTAGGAACGCAAGTTGCAGGAAAAGTAAATGCAATTACAAATTTGTTGGGTTTTACTAACTGTTAAGAGCATTGTCCAAGGCAACTCTATTCTGGAGTCAGCTTTTTGTTACAATAATAAAGATACGTCGCTGCAAGCCAAGAAGTACTTTTAGCTAATGCAGTGTTGCAAAAGCAGATGGGTTACAGTTTTGAGTGTTACGGATGATGTGCGCTAGGATTAGAAAAGTTTTAATGTACGTGTTGTAAATGCTTTAACCTTTTTCTTGTCTCGTCATTTTGGCGGAATAAAAGCATTTCATTCATTCATTCATTTCATATTTCGCCACGATACATTGCATTTCTTCAGATCATGACATCGTATTTGTCTGTTGATGTCGGCCAAGGCTTCCAAACACCAGAACTAACACGCGTCATGAATAATCAAGTTAGGCCATTAAAATATATGGCGGTTCCAGTTGTATTTTCATTTGTATATTATTCATCTTGTATATGACCTAACGAAAACCATTTCATTCCAGCCCGCCCGCCATTCCAAGCTTGAGAAAGCCGACATACTGGAAATGACCGTGAAACACCTCCAAAACGTCCAGCGACAACAACTTTCCGCTGCGGTTGCGACAGACCCGACCGTCGTGATGAAATTCAAGACCGGATTCGCAGAATGTGCTGCCGAAGTAAGCCGAATGATGAGCCGGATAGAGGGCGTGGATAATGCAGTACGACAAAGGCTATTAAATCACCTGTCTAGCTGCATGGGAGGACTGCAGCAACTTCCCGTCTCCCCGTTTATGCCCCCGGGATACCAAACGTACCACGCCGGACAGAACTTGAATGATATGAACAATAACGCCGCAAGGCTGCTGCAGAATCTGAACCTAGTCCCGAGCAGATTACCAACAGGAGAAATGGCCTTCGTTCTGCCGAACCTTAACGTCCCCGCGTCGTCGAACCAGTATCATATGAACGGCCCTTCGAGTTCAATGGGGGTCAAGTGTGTTCCTTCAATGCCCATCAGTGAGAGAGCGGAAAGACTAGCCAGTGCCTTTACCTCCCCGCAGAGAAACAGAATGGACATCTCCTCAAGTAGTGAAGGATCCCTGGATTCCCCGCGACATTTCACCGTAGAGATCCCCGGCTCTGCCTTTTCTCAGCACGTGAGGGGATCAGTCAGCTTCTCCGTTGGAACGGGAGAGCCCGTGAAGCCCCTCCCACTGAAACGAGAAAGGGAGGAGTGTGGAGACAGAAGCCCGAAACGGGCAAAGTTGTCAATCCACCTTTCCCATTTGGAAGGTCCCAGCTCGTTGAGAACTGTACAGGGTAACCAACCGGAAAGTGATAACATGTGGCGGCCTTGGTAGTTTAGTGTTTCAGTTTTTGTTTTTTCTTATTTTCTCGCTATGACCTGATTCGTAATATACGTGTGACCTTTCTCGAACCCCTTTTCAAACTTGGACAGAACCTAAGTACTACGTCAGTACATGCTGACCGCGAATCATATACGATGGCGCCAAAGGAATAAGTAAGCTATATTAGTTTAGATTTGGCTGACGTATCCCTTTGGCGCCACAGTACAGGCACTGTTGCCACTAGTCGCAAAATTCTGAGATTTGTCTCAGATTTTCGCTTCTTCGACAAAGCGAGCCAGAACTCTGCGGCCAGTTCCTTACCAGCATATACAAAAGTTAAGCAAAAAGTTGAGGCATATAATTATGAAGACGATAAAGCGATATTTCAGAGAGAAGTGGCAACACTGAGTATAAGACAGAACCTAAAACGACACAATCAAAGCTACGAAAGACTCCGAACCTGCTGAACGTATAAGTCATCCCAGATTTGATCCAGCAAATCTAGATTTGCAAATTTGGATTTGGCTGACTTATCTATTAGCGCCATCGAATAGGACATAACCTCAAACGAAATAATGTAAAAAATAGGCCGTACGGGTAAATATACAAGGAAGAAACAATACAGAAATTAACATCTACTTAAGAACTTTTTCAAGTGCGAAGGAGTGTCCAGTGGTGAGTTTTTGAGTGTATGTTCATATCTCTCACCTTGTTACGAACTGACCGCACATTGTCAGGAGACATCTTTTGCAAAACGTAACACTTAAAAGGGTCATAACAGAAGTTTTGGCTCAAAACGTAACACTTAAAGGTGTCATAACAGATAAATTCTCATAAAGTTTAACCCAAGGATGAACAAATATTTGTTATGAGCGTGTTCCACCCCTCTACCAATAGTAACTATTAGTTACTATTTCCGTTCCAGCCTCACGAAAAGTTACTACGCTGACCGTTCCAACCTTCTCAAAATAGTAACTAATAGTAACTATTTGCTTACCACGCTCGGGAGCGTAGTTAGCATAGTAACTACGCATCTCTGTAAAGTGATTGGTCGGATAACCCCGCGGCCTGATATGTGACCGAAAAAATTCAAAAAGCGTTCGAGCCTAGCGTAGTAACTACGGTAACTAGCGTAGTAACTACGGTAAGTAGGGTGGAACACGCTCTATCTGTTATCAAGCTTCTGGCAGTGTAGACAAGGTGACAGCAGGGGGTGTGATAATTCATGACAATCCTCAGCAAGTTTAGCGTAAGGATGCACATCCAGCGTGTCCAATTTTTGTGCCAGAGAAGGGCCAGCGAGGCAGTATAAACCTACCTTCCATGCAAATAGTTACCATATCTACGGAGATTAACTTTTGCTATATCCGTGGAGCGTGAATTTTTTTTTTTCAAAATTCCAGCCAACCGTAGTTCTTCACATCTGGCCATGCACGGCTAAACCCAAAGTTCCTACTACTACAAAACATTTCGAGAGACACCATGTTGTGACGTATATGATTTGCACGGTCTGCTGGTTGCTAAAAAGCAGGAATGTCACGCCGCAGACCTTTTAGGCTTGACAATATATAAATCGAAGTAACAGTACGACAGCCAGAACTTATTATACTACTTATAATGCGGTGTTTCTTGTTAATAGTCTCAGTAGGAGCCTAATGTCACAGGTTTTGCGGCCACAAGTCACAGGTTCCGTCAGAGAAAAGCGGCAACACTGGCCCGGACAAGGATCCAGGGCCATTACGTAGTTCACCCATTATGGTAATTAAGCAATAAAAAAAACTTTTGGTTGTTGTAACGTACTTTGACTTTAGAAAATAGACAAGCAGACTTGTAAAAGAGCAATACCAACTATTTTTTTTAAAATATAATTTGACATTTACCGCTTCGGCCCCAAGCCTAGTTTACCTAGGCAGAAGTTTAACACTGATTTTTATGACGAGAGGCGCCCCCCCCCCCCGTTGGCCAGTCATTTCGAATTTTTTCGTAAAAACTGTCGATTCTTCATAAAAGTGGTCGATTTATCGAAAAATAGTCGATGTTTCTTCAAAAAAAGGAGGTTTTTCTTAAAAACGGTCGATAAAAATGACCAACCAGTCGGTAAATACCTTGCCCCCAACAAATACTTTGGCTAGTTACACCTCTGCCTAAGACTCTCTAATCCCAAAATATACCGGTTCCAATAAAAGGTATTGGTTAAGAAAGAACCCACTCAATACTATCGGGAGCCCGATCGTTGTTTGTTGCTCGGTGCCTTGCCTGAACTTCTTCGGTTCTTGGCAACAGTCAGATCCCAAACTGAGTGGAACTTGGACACAAATAGAACGTCCTAACAATTGCTTAACTGCTTAAGCTGAAATCTGATATTCACAGCCCTACGTGAATCCCTTCATTCAATCTCCCCCTGCCTTCTTCTTTTAATTCTTAACCACCTGGGTTCCAAGGTGGGACCCTTTAGGCTTCCCTTGTGTTGTGTGTGGTGGTTGTTGACCTACGAGAAAGAGCAGGGTCCACAAACAGCCCTAGTGGGGGACCTTAGTGCGTTGTCCCAGCAGTCGCATAAACATTGCCAGACTATGATTTTAGCTGACTGCATCACCAAACATGATTCGAGAGGTTAAAGCATCAGACGGGTCGGAGTTAAAAAAATGTCTACTTACAGTACCAAAATATACAAAAATGAGTAAATCTCTGAAAAATTCATCAGAGCCAAGGATGCCAAGCGGGGTCCATAAGGCAAAGTTTGTCTTGCGTACTTGCTGCGGCTACAAGTGTCGATACCTGAAAAAAGAAATGCTCTGTCACATCACGGGTTTAATAATAATAATAATAATAATAATATAATGCAAAAATAAGGCACATGGCCTCTACAAAATGAACAACAAATTATAAACTAAATTTCTCTTCTAAACATTTCTCTCTTCTAAACATTTCTAAACATTAACTTCGATTAGTAGAAACAATTTCCGTTGATTAACGGAACCGTACTAGAGAAGGTCAGCAGTGGCTACGAACCCAATACCTGAAAACTTTCAGCGACTGTTGAATTAACAAATAAATGCCAAGACTTAAATGGAAAAAAGAAGAAGAAAATGACCCGTCAGGCGTTTTGTCCGAAAGGGCCACTCGCGTGTTACGAGGGCTTAACACGGCATCAAAATACACCGTTTCCTCTTGAAACTAAGCTATCAATATACACTCTACTTCTTAATACATGCAAGCTTTTTCTTCAACCAAAATGTCACATACAATGATAAAACAGGACAAATATTCACTCTCTGTTGTTAAATGCAAATTCCAGTACTGACCTTGTTGTCCGTTCCGTCATAGGTAGACAGTGACTGAAGCCTGTTCATGATCTGACTGACGGCTTTTGAGACTCCAGTTACGATTACTTCAGGTTCCGTGTCTTTCTCCGGGGGGCATCCGTCTTTATCACTGGATTTCTGAAAGAAAGGAAGATTAATTCCAAACAAAGGTATAATTCCCTGAATGATGACTTTCTGGACTGTTGTACTAAAGATCAGGTTCGATTTTTTACTTGATTAATCTACGTTTGTTTACAGCAACAGACATTTCCGAGGCTCAAGTCATAGATGTTCGTTCACCTTCTCTTCTCGTACTAGGAATCTCGATATTTTTCATTAAGGGCTTCGGGACAAGGGCCTCACGGGAAAAAAGATCGGTACCGAACTTTCTGTAAGGCACTGTGCTAACATTCGGGGTAGCCTACCCGTATTTAAGGTATTAGGGTAAAGACTGGCGGAACTAATGGCTAGAACTGCCATTCGGAAATGAGATTGAGTCGATCTACAAGCTCGACCTCATTTTTGACCTGGCGTCCAAAAGTTAACATAACCAGCACGTGACGTTCTACAGTGTTTCCTGACCAAAGGTCTATCTTTTGTTTTATTTTATTTTATAAACTCCGCTTTTCAAAATGCCGGGTGGGTCACAAATAATTTACTTACTAATAACTGTCAACGAAATATCTCAAACCTTATCTTGATCACAGACAGACGGACAAACAAATTTACGATGTCACTGGTAACATCTACTTTCGTTAGGGAATCAAGAAACTAAACCCCCAGTGACCGAAGATATTACATTTTCATGCTCTTAAACCACATCAGAGCTCCAGATCCAACAACCCGTTTATACTATCGTCCTACACAAGAAACATCCTGTAAATTTCCTAGAGGGAACGATAAAATTCATTCGAATCAGGTTAGATCGTTAAAGTTTAACTGAAAAGCCAAATTATTTTTGTGTCATTTAGTTGAATACACTGAATTATTTGGATTCTGCAAAGGGATTTTTTTGTTTTCCACTATCCGCTCTAGTTATGACGTTCAGAATATCTGCGGCTGTCCCCACATCGAAAATTCTACTACGACGCGGGAAATTTTTATCTAAACACAAACAAGGCTTTTCAGTGGGCAGTGGCGATATTGGTGAAGATTGCCTAGTGCCTGAAAAAAAAAAGTCGTAAATCTTTCTTGTAAGGCATACAACAAATTAGAGGTACTACAAATCACACGGAAATTCCACTATTTGAAAATCGATTATTCCTGAATAGCGGAACAACCAAGTAACGCAATTTCAGCGGGTCTTCAAGCCAATTTAAGTGAATAAGTGATGGGTAACTAGATTGTCCTATCCCAGTCCTTTTCGGTTAAACTTTAAAACTCCTCGGAACACACTCCCCAGTCAGAGAGCAGCATGCGACAACGGGTGCCGAAAAATCACTCACTGACCTCGGATAACCTGAGCGAAAATACGCTCGAAGCATTGAGCAAAAACAGGTACTTTAATACTAATTAAAAATGCCATCCTGGACACGTACAGATAGAAGATTTAGCCTGCTGGAACCTAACGAGGCTATATAAAAGCAAGTTCAGAAAGTTCTTTGAACGGCCGCACACCCGTGGTAACCAACACTTTGAGCCCAATGGATGACCAATGAATAACTCGCTCTTTGTGTTACTTTTTCATTTACTCCGTTCTTATTCTGTTTAATGTAAGGGGTTATAAAGAATACACATACATAAAAAAGGGTCGTCGATTTTTCAATGACCTCTTCAACAAGAAAGTTGTGAGGTTATTCTTTCAACCCACGCTGACTGGGAATCATGGTTGATGGCTGTAACCGAATAACTAGGCTAAGATTCATTCTTACAATAGTTCGGCCCTTCTCGTCAAGGGTCCTCTTTAGCTCCTATGATGATAAATATCCCTTCAGCCCAAGCTGACTGCGAGTCATATTTGACAGTGCAAAACGGATACGTCAGCTAAATTTTATTCGAGCTATATTTCGGCCCTTCTTGGCAAGGGTCCTCTCCAGGCTCAAAACTGCTCAAGTTGGAAAAACGAACCTTCAATGATCTCCAATAAACAGGCTCATTCTTTTAGCTACAGCCCAAAGAGGGCCATTATTGCAAAAAAGAGCCGACATATCGCTGGAAGAAATCTCAGCTGACATACCCGTTTAGCGCCACTGGTATCAATCAAAACAGTGAGGCTCTTTGTCGTATTTGCAGTATTTTTGCTACTGGGATTAATCTTGTCTCTATGAGATAATCTTTTCTCTAATTCGGATTAACCTTATCCCAGTAGAGATAAGAATAATCCCAGTAGCAAATACTGCAGTTAGCTTTGATCCTTACTCGGAGAAACTTTTTACAGTGTACTTACCTTTCTATGCCAGCCAATCACTTCATCGCGTAGCATGGCACGTAGAATCGCTTGAAGCTTATACGGTGCGTAACTTAGGCACCTGGCGGTCGCAATCATCGACGCCGTTAGAGGGCCAGAAACAGCCAGAGGGGTTACGAACTCGGTCAGGTTGGGGGTCAGACGGAATGGCACCGGTCGGCCGCCCTCAAGGACTCCTATATAAGAAAAAAAAAATACAATTTCAGTTCAATAACCTTTTATTTAAAACTAACCCTGCGCTAAGGAAGCAATGCCCATAGCGTGTGGCGGTGCTTATTAATATATTATACGAAGAAAAAAAAGAAAAAAACATAAAATCAATTAAATTAATTTTATTTTCCCAAAAATTATTCGTTAAGAAAAATAGCATCGAAAATGCCAACGGAGATACACTGACTCCGTATAGTACATAGTATTAATTTACATAGTATAATTCTGCACAATCTCAATACAGTTTGGTTTCATAAAAACTCAATTGAAATAAGATAATACTAACACATACTAACACAATACTAACACATATACTATTACTATATGCAATTTACTCATGTTACAGTATTAGGCTAATTGGGTCAGGTACAATTCAATTCAATCTGTTTTATTTTTCCCGAGAAAACTAAACTAGTCAAATAAAGAACTTTCGACAGAAGAAGATATGGCTGATTTTGATATTTTCTAATACGAATTTGTTGTATTTAATTCTTCGAGAATAGTTTGCTTTTAGTTAGCGGCTTCACTGATCCTTGGTATAAAATTCTAAATTTACCTAGAGCCTAATTCTGAGTATTCCGGTTTCCATTCACAATGAGGCAGATCTCCTTACTTAGATCCGGACTCTTCTGTGGTAGACCACCTTCAAGTTTGCTTTTTCTTTCGGTTTGGGATATGGGATGAAAGGATTTCCTCTCTTGGTCGTCTACGCCGAATCAGGTCAAAAGCATAGAGCTAAATCCTGACCTAACTTCCGAGAGGATTTCAGAAAACGGATCAAAAATATTAACGAGACAAGCAAGTTCTGTATGACTGGTTAGAATAAAGTGTCTTATGACCATAAGTATATTGTGTTGTGTTGAGTTTATTGTGTGTTTGCGATGGCCGGAAAACTCATTTGGAATGCCGTATTGAACTTTCTGTCACGTGCAGTAAAAACTGTGAAAAGTCATGATGAAGTGGCGAAAAGGGCAGCCCAGTTTTTCCAGAAAAAAGACATCATGAAAGCAAAAGAGATCCTGTGGGCAGAAGCGAACTGTCTTACTCGAATGTCTACGAAGGTTGCTATGAGTGACAATGTTTTGGAAATGATTAAGCTGTTACAGACGTGCGATGAGGATAAGGCTGTTCTGCCTACTTTCCTTATTTTAGAGCCAGATGAAGTCCCCTCGATCCCAGGAGAAAGTACAGTGATTATTACACGCAAAGTTACGGAAATGTGTAACAAATTGGACATTTTGATGGAACAAGGCTTCCCGAAAAGTGGACCTGCGACTACTGAAATCCCTGCTGAACAGATCCCCAAACCATCCTATGCCGTGATAGTGAAAAATCCACCAGGTACCCTAGTTAAACCGGAATTACGAAAAGACTTTCTAGAACAAGTGTGTGGTGACGCCAGCTCAAAAATTGTTGAGTTAAAGCGTACCCGAAGTGACTGGAAAGTCATTACCGCATCCAAATCCGACGCTGACGCAATCGAGAATGCGCTCCGCAGCTCCGACAGCACCATTAGCGTTAAAGTTAAGAGTCCCTCTCAATTTGGAATCATTAAACGTGTCCCAAACGATCTGATTTCTGACGATGTCAAGTCTCTCGTGCCGAACTGTAGTGAAGTAAAGCAACTTGGCTCTACCAGATCCTTCCGACTGAAATTCGAAACGAAAGATGATCTATCACGAGCAATGAAGTCCCCATTAGTGATCGGTTTCGAACGGTTCCCTATATTCAAGAGTTTTTGTTTCTACCCCCACGATGCTATAAGTGCCAGTCATACGGACACATATCAAGTACGTGTAAAAACGAGACCCGTTGTTCCGTCTGTGGCGAACAAGGTCATGGAAGCTCCCAAGCAGCCCCCTGCCAGAGACCCGCAAAATGTGCTCTCTGCAAATCAGACAGTCACCCGTGTTACAGTTACAAGTGCCCCATTGCACAGGCTCTGCTGAAAGGTAAATCTGGTACAAAATGAGATCTAGTTGCCGGCTTCTGTCGTGGAACATCAATGGAAAAGTGACGGATCGAGTCCCCATTCTCTCGCTGTTATTTCAGTCCCATGATCTAGTGCTGATTCAGGAGCATTTCCTGTCGGAAGACCGCAAAAGCCTGTTAACAGCGTTTTCGGACTTTCATCTTCTCTTTCGCAGTGCAATTGTGAGAAAGAGGGGCAGGCCATCTGGTGGTCTCGCTATCCTCTCCCGGTCCCCTTGCGAGCTATTAGCAGAGACTGATTACTTTATTGCCGCTAAGTTTGAAAATCAAGTAGTGATCAATGTATATCTGCCTACGAACTACAAAAATGAACAGTCTGATTCCCGGTTTGCGACCGCTTGTAAGCTTCTTGGCAAGCTTCTTAAAAAAGTGGCCTCTCAACGCGTTATCATTAGCGGAGATTTTAACGTAGACATAACGGACGCGATGTCTCCCCGGTCGCAAGTCTTTTGGGGCTCTCCCGACTATTGTGCTTGGCCTAAAAGTGACAACTTTTCATATATTGGTCCGTTATCTTCAACTTCTAACATAGATCATGTTGTTGCTTCATTCGGCAGTCACGAAGTCAAAGTTGTGAAAGAAGGATTTTATTCGGACCACCTTCCGATCTCTACTTGCTTTGACTCCTCCCCACCGGCAGCTGAAAATAAAGAATCGAACTGGTTCTCATACCGAGACTGGAAAAATGTATCAAGTGAGACTTTCAGTAAAGTCTGTGACGAGATCCTGACCAAAATCAAAGTGCCTTTCAATCTTCTGCGTGATCATGCTGTGCTGCCACAAAGTGAAAAGAATACCTCAGTTGAGCTCACTTCCTACTTAGCACAAATCAATCACGCGTTGAAATGTGCTGAATCAAGTGCTGTTCCTCTTCGACGTGTTCGTAAAAAGTCTCAGGTCGAAGACTGGTCAAAAAACGGAGCTTTAGTAAATACGTGTAACTCGGCCAAGCTCTGGCTTTCGGTCTGGAATGATTGTGGTCGACCGCGAGACGGCTTAGTCAACGACCTGAGACTTCGTACGAAACGGAAATTCAACAAGGAACTGAAAAACCATAAGCTAATGCTGATTCAGAAAAATGTTATCCGGATTGCTGAAGACCCCTCCAAACTCTGGAAGAATAGCAAGCCTGCCAAAGTCCCAAGTACCAGTGTGTCTGAAAAAAAGTGGGTTGAATATTTCGAGCGCGAGTTCAGTGCACCCAACCAAAATACAGAGGAGTTTTTTGAAAAACAGCTAGACCTTGCTCTTTCAAATAAGTTGAAATCCCACCTGTTTGTGTCGCCAAGTGTCGTTCACTCTCTAATTCCAAAATTAAAGAAAAAATCATCTTCTGGTGTTGATTCTATTACAGCAAGGCACCTAAAACTTGCAGGTCCTTTAATCGAGCAACATCTAGCACTACTGTTTAAGATGATCCTGGTTCGCGGTGTGGTCCCTATGCAATTTTGTGTCGGACAAATAACTCCCATCCTTAAGAAGGGTAAAAAAGACGCTTCCATGTGCAGTTCTTATCGTCCCATTACTGTCTCGTGTACTACGTTCAAGCTGTTCGAGTCATTCTTGATAAGAGACATTGAAGAAAAATGTTCCGCCCCTCCTCGCCAGTTCGGGTACCAGCGAGGTTTAGGTAGAGAGCATGCTCTCTTTCTACTTATAAATGTGCTAAAGGACATTGAAGACCGAGGTGAATTTTTGATTTTATGTGCACTTGATGTCGCAAGAGCTTTCGACTCATGTATATTCGCGCAGGTTTTGCTTGAGGCTCATAAGAAAGGTGTTGATGCTGCGGTAATTATTTGTCTAAGATATATGTACAGAAACCTGAAAGCTAAAATTAAAGACGGTAGTCTGCTATTCCAAATCCTGAAAGGTGTGCGCCAAGGAGCTCTGACTTCTCCAGTTTTATTCAATAATTGTGTCAATGGTGCTCAGGATAAGTTAAATTGCACTTTTATCTTCAAAGGAGTTGATCTATCGCTAGTTACGTTTGCGGATGATTTACTGAACCTCTCTTGCACCTTCCAAGGATGTTCTTCGACTTTTGAGCGTCTCCAAGAAGAGTATAAGCATATCGGTTTGAGCTTTAACACTGATAAGACAGTTGTTCTACCGTTTAACTATAAAGGAAACAGACGTTCAATAAGTCTATCCGGCCCTGAAGTACCTTTCGCCAGCAGTCTTACTTACCTGGGTATGCCTATTGGAGCGAATCTGAAAGAAACTGCAAACCTAGCACTGAAAAATTATGCTCGAAAGATCCGGGCCGCATATGCATCCCTGGCTTCAAACGTTTCGTATCTGAGTAGAGCACACCGATGTCAGTTATATAATAGCCTAACAGTTCCTCACCTACTCGCTCTTGCTCCTGTCTGGTCTTTTTTTAATTGTGGTAAGAGGAAGCAAGTTCACCGCCTTTATTTTAAATTTGCAAAGTATCTGACGGGACTGCCAGCGTGGACAAGGAATTCTTTTCTGCAGAGAAAGTACCGATTGGTAAACCCAGCGGGAGTTATTGAGAAGCGTATTAGTGATTTTTCTACTGAATGCCAGGATTCTTTCCATCTTTGGTCATTCCTGTTTGTTCCGAGTTCGTAATTATCGAAGTATGTTTTTCCTTTCCGTTGTTTTCTTTTCGTTTTTTCTTGTTTTTTACTCCGTCTTTTCTGGGCCTCGCCCAGTTTTGTTCAGTGACGGGTTATAAATAAAATGATGATGATGATGATGATTGTTGTTGTTTTTAACGACAAAAACAAAATTTTTGGCTGCGAACGGCATCGGGTTTAGAACAAATTATTGATTGATTCAGATGTTCAGATGAAAATTCATACCTGTTTCATCGTCCATGTCCCACTTGAAATAGGCAACGTTCATCAACCCCGAGTCCTGATGAACATACATCATATCCGGGTTGAGTCGTGTCAAGTGGAAAACGTACTCAGCAAAATCCAGCAAGGCCAAATGCACAGTGAACTGGAAATACAAATAAAAATTAAAGTACCCCTCTTACCTACATCACTGCTTCACTCTACGTCTCTAAACGTTCCAAAAATTCTCATTTCCAAGATTTCGAACTTCCTATGTTATCTTTATCCACCCTAACGACACTACGCTGATTCTGCCGTGTTTGTCTCTTTTCGAGACGGACCAGGCTCCGGGTTATTAAAATCGACTACGCTAAAGGGACAAGTCAGCTGAAATTCAACCCAGCGATATTTTGTCATTTATATAGTTCATTTTCCAGCTTGAGCCTGAAGAGGACCCTTGCCAAGAAGGGCCGAAATATAGCTCTAATAAAATGTAGCTGACGTATCGGTTTTGCATTGTCAAACATATTTGGCCCTTCTTGGCACGGGTCCTTGTCAGGCTCAAGCTCCCGATTATTGCTCCGAGGAGTTCATTGGTCAGATATACCGGTCATGAAAAATTTTCCGTGTTTCTCATCAACACAGGGGCCGAGCGAGGCTGAAAATAGCCGGGACGAGTTTGTAACCTAGGAAAAAAACAGTAGAGTTTCCAAAGAGTCACGCATGTTGGAAATTGTTAGAATACTGGGACAGAAACTGTCGTATGGCGACTTGTGCTTTCAGAAACGACATAAAGAACAGATAAGCTCGCATACTAACTTGGTCATACAAACAGAACAAATCACCAAATTTGTCATTTATCACCAAAAGGCAGCAACCCTGTTCAAAGTGTATCAAATTTACATGCAAAGCAATTTCGAAAGTTTGTAGGCTATCAATGGTGCGTGGAATCCAAAGATCCAAGTTGGAAGAGTTTGACCGATGAGGCTTTTAGGAAATGACGTAAATACAGAGCTAATTAAAAGAAGCAGATACTGGGTTTCAACCGCGGACATTAGCTTATCCTATCAATGTCGCATACGTTACCATTTTCCTAAATGACCAATACGCCGTCGGGGATTGGAAAGTCGCCGTGGCCCAATCAGTGATCAGCGTTTTCGGAACCATGACATTCTGCACTTCCTTGAAAACATCCTTCAGCACCTGATGATTCGCAGGAGCCCCTCTGGACTGAACACTGGCAAGCTTCTCATAGTATTTGGTGACGGGGGTATCGTGTTCGATCCCCCTCTTTGCACTTCTTTGCCGATAGATGTCCAAGAGTGAGAGAGAGCTGGGGTTGTCCTCGACGAGCCGCATTTGCGGGGAAACGGCTACTACACGTGGAACGGTGAAGTGTAGCAAGCGACGAGAGGTCTCCTAGGAAAGTTTGAAGGTCAACCAGAAGGTCAGGTCGCTGGAGTGGGTATGAAGGGTGATGGTTATTACTCAAATGACCCGTCGTACCTATGATGCCAATGCAACTTATTTCCGTAACCGCATTCATTAATTCTTAATCCCAGAGACCCAAATTTCACGTTACATTCTGAACGCGCTAACGACACCTCATTAATCTTTGCACTTGCCACGATTCACTCGAATCCATTCGCTTTATGCTCCCGACGAGTGTTCAGTATCATGCTATTGACGCGTAAAATCGGTTTTCTGAATTTTGCAGGGTTTTTGCTACAGAAGTCAATGAGTCTGGGAAAAGGCTTAAAACTGACAAAGCCGCGGATAATTTGTTAAAAGCAGATTCAGATAGTTTTGAATATTTGAACACAAACAGTAAATACTGCGAGGTGTGCTTTAAGTGTTTAGTAAGGAAGTGGAGCTTAAAGCTCCCAGAACTGTAGATAGACCCCGATGCCATGAAACGGCTCGCTGCCGAAAAATCTTCGGCGGCACGCCGACAATTTATTGGCGTTTCCCGCACTTAAGCCCCTCAAATCCGGTCTTTCTTCAATTATTTTTGCTTCATAAAATTTCAATAGTTACAAGACTTGTGCATAAGGGATGAAAAGTTAGGAAACTTAGGATTTCAAACATTTAGAACAATAAAATTATTCTTCGTCGTAAAATGAACAAATGAATGAATGAAGGGTTTATTAAAAAAAAACTAAATCTTCAATGCCCAGAGGTGAACCTGTAAGGGACAATAATAGTAATAATAATAATAGTATATAATAATTTAGTAATAATAATAATTTGCTAAAAATCAGGCCACAAAGCCTCTACGAAATTCGCTTAAAACTGTTAAGTTTAAACATTTCTTCCTGAAACATTCTGTCAATGTGACTCTTCAACATGTTGAGTGACTGGCAATTGGCCGTTTCCTCCGGAAGGCTATTCCAGTGGGCAGCTACACGATTCTTGAAACACCATTTCCCAATGTCCTTGTGGAATCTCTCCGCAGTGATTTTTAAGCTATGGCCAAGAAAATCGTTCTGGTTTAAACGGTAAGGACTCTGAAAGTTAAATAAAATCCCCCAGAACAAGAGTATAGCCCCTAATCGCTGCAGTTTGCTCGACCTACTTAATCTGTAGACAAATTAATTTTTTTCGACCTCGTAATTTGTGGCGGCGAAAGCCGTTTTTGCTGCATTTGTGGGCTATTATTATTTTTTTGAATTACTTATTATACCTGAAATAAACTAGTCGGCTCAACACCAACGTTTTTTAATGAACAAAAAGTTTGAAGACTAACCTTTTGTTTCGCCAGATAGTGGTTGAGCATCCTAAAGAGCTGCAATATCCTCTCCTCCCGTCTTGCATCTCCAATGCAGGAGTCGTTCACTACCAGGAACGGGTATATCTTTCCGTTATGACCTCGGATATATAATCGACGGGCTGCCGTGTTGTGTTTGGGGACGATTTCAACTCGCGGTAAGAACCGGGCGATTCGGACGAAGTAGTGAGCATGCTGAAAAAGTGTTTTATCAAACAAGGGGGGAGGAGGGGGGTCAAACGGAAATAAAGGTGACTAGGTCTCAGATCTTATCAGCTAGGATATCATGAGAAGCTCTACATCGAAATGGAGCTCACTTCCCAATGAATGGTTTTAATCATCGAATAGGGTGGATGCCCCCCATACCTCACAAAGAATAAAAAGATTAGAATATTGCTGTCTTTTTTTTCTTTTTTTTTTCCAATGTATGTATCCTGTCCTAATATTCTCTTGCTGATGTTTATTTGTTTCTTTTAACTGTTCATGATCTAGGCTAGGGTTTTATTATTTTTTTTGTTACAATCAATTATTCAATTAACAAAGCGTCACTTTTTGTACACTGGCATGTCTGATGCTTTTATGCCATTTTTTTTTTTTTTTACCGTTATCCCCTTAGTTTACAAACTCTAAAAATTCATTTTTATATTTTGTTTTCCAGTCAGCTTGGGCTGAATGATTCTTGATGAAACATCGATTTCAAAGCTACAAACTATCGAGGCTATGAACTGGAAACCAACAGCAAAACAGAGACACAGATAGTGTTTTTCTAAAACAAGTTTGATCCCTTAATTAAAATTTCTGTTGGGAAAAAGAGCATCTTCTCTGACTGATGAAACAGATTTCGGTTTACATTATTATCATCAAAACTGGCGTGGCTTGTGGGTGAAGTATGTTTACGAGTCTTACCTTTGGCAAGAGGAATTCACCGGGCATCTCTACTTCCGCTGTTTGCTGACTGAAGTTACTCAAGAAACGGCATTTCTCTTCGATCAGGAAGGACCTGGCAAGGATTAAATATCAGCAAAATACCTCAACGGAGTTGTGAAAAGGAAGTTCGAAGAAGCTAAACATTGACCCCCCCCCCCCCCATTTCGCCCACTGCAATGGGACATATTTCTGTCGACTCGGAAATACTTTCTATTCTGTTACAGATGACTGGCTTTTAACAACTATATACATGCCCTCTTTAACGCTGTCAATCTACTATACAGGCTACCTGTGTCAAGGAGAATTAATTATTTTGTACAAAAACGTCTCTTGATTTTGTCTGATTAAGTGAGCTTAATCGATCTGGGGGGGGGGGGGGGGGGGCACCAGGCGATGTGTCGGTACGAAGACGGTAAACGAATAAAACAAGACCAAAGGTTTCGATGGGATCCCAAAAATCTAATATTTGACCCAGACAACTACGTCTTCTCTACGCCAGATCCAGTCTTCGTCAGGCTAATCATCTGAGAAAATTAAGTTCAGATATACCTGTATAAGCCATATTTATTTTGACGATACTGATCGAGACTACTTCTGCCGAATTTCCGTTTTCGGCCGAATTCCGAGCGAACTACTTGTCCAGCCATAAAAATACAGTTCAGAAACGAATTCAGCGCATCTCCTTATCCCTATAAAGAACGTCTAATCAACTTCAAATAAAACTTTAACTTATAAAAAAAATCCGGTTTCAACCGGATTCCGGACGAACTATATGTCCGGGTAAAAAATGATTGTCATATACAGATTCAGCGTATCTTCTTACCCTTAAATCTATCATCTAATCAACTTCAAATACAAATTTTACTTTTAACAAATTTTCCGGTTTCGGACGGATTCCGGGCGAACTACTTGTCCGGCGAGAAAATGGTTTTCACCATCGCGTTCAGCATGTCTTCTTACCCCTAAATCGAACATCTAATCAACTTCAAATAAAAGTTTTACTTTTAACAAACTTTCCGGTTTTGGCCGGATTCCGGGCTAACTACTTGTCCGGCGAGAAAATGGTTTTCACCATCGTGTTCAGCATGTCTTCTTACCCCTAAATCGAACATCTAATCAACTTCAAATAAAACTTTTGCTTTGAACAAATTTTCCGGTTTGGGCCGGATTCCGGGCTAACTACTTGTCCGGTCAAAAAATGGTTTTCACCATCGTGTTCAGCATGTCTTCTTACCCCTAAATCGAACATCTAATCAACTTCAAATAAAACTTTTACTTTTCACGAACTTTCCGGTTTTGGCCGGATTCCGGGCGAACTATTGGTCCGTCGAGAAAATGGTTTTCACCATCGTGTTCAGCATGTCTTCTTACCCCATAATCGACTATCACATTAGCTGTTTCAAAATATTTTGTTTGCCCCTTAATTTGAAACCCCTCCCCCACCCTTAAATATAGAGCTACAGAGCCCATCTTCGAACTTGACTTGTACTTTGACCCAAAGGATCCTCCCACCAAGTTTCATCAAAATATCTCAATCCCTTCGAGAGTTATCGTGCGTACAGACGGACAGACGGACGGACGGACGGACAACTTTTGCGATGTCATAGGTATCCGTCACTAACGTTTTGGGATCCCAAAAAAAGCTACAGATAGCATTCTAAGGTACAAACGGAATTCTTGATGTTTAACAATCATTCGAGTGAGCCAACAATCATCGACCTTATAGGATGCCAAGTCCAGAGCAAATCCAGTCTGACGTACATAGGACTGCCGATCGTAGGTTCAATTAAAATCACTAGAAAATTGCTGATAGCCCATTAGCTGAAGCGCATCAGTGGAGCTTATACCGTATCGTTTCCGAAAAGTTGCGATTTAACCGAAAGATTCTTGCCTACTACTAGAATGCCACTGCTCTTCCACACGTTCTGCATCTTTCCCCTTTCTGGACCATCTTCAGTAACGAAAATCTTCGTCAAATTCGTTCCACTTTCTTTCAGTTTTCCAAATATTTGCTACGACCCCCCCCCCCCTGGACAAGGAACAGCCATCTCATTGAAAAGTTCCGTATAGCTGATCCGTCTGCGTCTGTCCCGAGATCCATCAAAGGATGAAGCATAACTGTAACCACCCATGGAGCTCCATAATGTTCCGGTTTACTTAATGTTAACTATTTTGGTTGTTGTTGTGTTGTTTCTCTCTTTTTTCATCTTTTACCATACTCCGTCTTTACCTAGACGGGTTATAAATACAATTTAATTTAATTTAATGCATCTGGACGACATATTTTCATTCTCTAGATTCCCCATGTTTGGTATCTAAATGTATTTGTTTGTGATTTTTTGTGAAGTAAAGCCTATATCAGCATTGTTACTTATTTTGTCAAATCAGAAAAAAATTAGCTCCAAGTCGGACGGGCAAACGAACCAATAAAGGTCGTAAAATGGTATTATACTTGTATAACAGACGAAACTGAGTTTTGGAAGAGAAGGACAGTGAATGCCGGGGTCTAACTTCCAAGTACAGCTGAAACCCTTAACTGTTCTATCCTCGATCTCTCCTAACTAGTTGTTCCCAAGCTATAGCATCCTTTCAGTGGTTTTTAAAAGAAACATTACCGACTGACAGACCAGCGAATCAGAGGACCCTGTTACGTTCTCCGGACAGACAGACAGATATTTACCAGCGCGAGAAAGCTCGCATGAGACAAAAAAGAAACAGAGTTGTGCTTGGTGCAGGAGGTGTACACGCCGGATGAGTCTATGCCGTTACAAACTGTGGTAATGCAGGTCCTAAACCTTTCAGCTAACCTTTAAGCGCAACTGATTCAAAACCTTTACTCACTTTGGCAAGAGCTTTGTCTTAGCTTCCAAGATCTTAATCCATTTCTTCAATTTATGGATCAAGTTGTGCAGCTTCATGCTGCCTGGTTGACTGAAATCAAAGTCAGTGGAGAACTGCGTCTTCATTCTCTGGAACACAGGGTCCTGTGCCGTCATCTGGGCCCGCCGAGCCAGGCTTTCAGAGGCGGCGTTGCTGAACGAGCCGCCGGCTGAACTGGCGATATTTTCTGCAAGAGCGTTCGATGTCAATTTAAATCATTTTTACTTATTACGCGACATGAAAGACGGGGAAGTACAGGTGCCTTATAACGTGGTTGGAAGTCTGCTTCCGAAACCAGACTAAGCGTATTTTCACCACAAAACTGGCAAACATCAATTCTATTTTCGCGACAGCCGAAACAATCGGCAGTACGTAAGTTGACTGCCAAGCCGCCGAGAAGGCTTATTCTCCAAGTCTTATCTACTTACCATGTGTGAAAGTGCCACCTACGGAATTTTCGGCTAGGATATCAAGGATGGAATATCTAGGGCGTGTTGCGGTGGTGCGATCTGCACCCCGCACTGTTTGAATTGAATTTTATATATAACCCGTCTAGGTAGAGACGGAGTATGGAAAAAAGTGGGTGGGTGCGTCGAGAATATCCAGAAACGTGCCTGCAGGATAATCCTCGGTGCAGATTATATTTACTATACAGTAAGCCTATAAGTCCTGAATCTTCAAACGCTGAAAGAAAGGCGGCACAAACTAGTCATTGGACTTCGGCAGACAAATACTGAACTCGGAAAATCACCGAGACCTCCTGCCCAGTTTCACTGATGAACCATCTGTCCGAAAGACAAGACTAGCAGTGAAGCTCACCGGCAAACAACAACTGAAGCTTCCTCCGATTCACACATCCGAGCGCTATCTGAAATCATCCATTCCATATTTCACCTATCATTTTAACTCTGTCTGATTTTACATTAGTTTACTGTTTTTAACTCATGCTTTGTTTTATTTATGGTTGAAAATCCTAGCATTTATTTTTTGACACTACCATTGTTCCCTTGCACCGTAAAGAATTCTCGCGAAAAATTTTGATCGAATTGACCAATTGACATTTTAACACGAGTAAATTGTATATAATATATGTGTTTTATCATTTTGTTTCGATGAAAGCTTTTGTGAAATTAAACAGTGTTCGAATTTGTAATCGATTTGTAAATTAACAAAAAATGATATGTACTCGCATATTAGTGTGTATCTGTGACTGTGTGACATTTCCGATGCTATTTTTCTTAAGGAAGAATTTTTTGAAAAATAAAGCGAACTGAATTGAAAAAAAAAATGAAAAAAGAAAGAAACACAACAACAATAACCAAATAATTTAAAAGTCACTACACCGAAACATCATGGAGCTTCATGGGTTACTACAATATTGTTTCAATCTGTTGATTGATCTCAGGACAGCCGCAGACGGATCAGCTATACAAAACTACTCAGTGAGATGGCTGTTCCTTCTGAAGGGGGGGGGGGGGATGCGTAGCAGATATTTGGCAAATCGAAAGAATACTGAACAAATTCGATGAAGATTTTCGTTACTGAAGATGGTTCAGAAAGAGGAAAGATATAGAACGTTTACTTTCGAGGCCGTTAGTCAGCGTTATTCCCCTTCCGTTTATGTCTTCTGGCCCGATCCCTCCACCCGTCCGGCACTTATTACCTAATTCGCACTTCAACGCGAATAAGGGCCATGATGGATCTGTTATGGTCCGGTTACTGTTGGTTTTCTGGTGGGTTGCTTTTCTAGTTTTATGCTTACCATGAGATATCCGAGAACCCCCACCCAACTCTGTTCATTGTGGCTGGATCCGGTTCGGATTTATAAATGTCAAAATACAAAGCATATGTTCTTAGCCTACAAGCTATCAAGTTTCATCCAAATCCATCGGACTAGCGTTCGGAGATTACGCATGCAAAAAGGTTTTGGATTCACCATTCATTTCTCACGCATGGTCGAATCTAGAAACTGACGACTTCAAGTAGATAAGACCACACTGTCAGAAGTTTCACAACAGATAACGCAAGGATGCGCAGATTCACTAGATAACACCAGGGACCAACAAATTTCCTGTAATGACTCGCCATTCAGGGGGCTTGTCAATAAGAGATTTCTGATGCGCTCTTGACCGAGCGTCAGATAGTTCGAGAAATACCCACGGGGACAAAATATTGCCTCGAGGGAGGAGTCTCTTTGGTCTCACGTCCAAGGAGGCCCGGGATCGGCTCTATCTGAGCAAGAACGCCGATTCGACCCAAGTAGAATTTTTGGAAACTAGGTGAGGCTCGGGCAACATAGCAACATAGAAGCATAGGAAATGACAAGCCCCCTGAATGGCGAGTCATTACAGGAAACTTATGGGTCCCTGATAACACTTAGGACGTTAGCTGTTACGTTTTGCGAAGGTTACGCATTGAACGTTATGCATAAAAGAAGAGTCGAAACACCACCACCGGAAAAACATCCGCTGAAAAACATCTGACTGACAAAACGCGCATCCTTGTGTTATCTGTCATCAAACTTCTGACATTGCAGGCTCCTATATGCTTGTCAAGTTTCATCTTCCTAGCTAATCTGGAAGCACCTAGACAATCTGAACGACGTAATGAGAAGTAATTGGTATATGGCAATAGAGTCAGAGACTACAAGTGTCATAAACACCACAGATTGACACAAATATTCCTGTGATGTTTTTTATTTTGTAAATCATCTTTCTTCAGTTCCGTTAATCACGTTGCATTATAATATTTATCACATGTCAGCCTCACCTGAACCAAGCGTCAGCACCCGCGCAATTAAAGTCATTGATGACTCGGTTCAGGCGAGGCTATATAAACCATTCAACTGAATAGCCGCAGCTTTGTGTCCGACTCCGAACAATAAAGAGACTGACTTCGCCAAACTGTTTTTCCCGGCAATTTCCGGTACTCCCCTTGACACAAGTTGTCACAATTCCTAGTTATAAGACCCGGACCACGCCAACCATGAGAATCACGACTTACCAATGCCTATTCCAAAGGTCGACACTAGCTTCCTGACGAAATTGAGAGTATGCGGCGTGATGGTCGCTTCAGCCACGTTCACACGTGTCTCAAACGCAATTGCGTAACACTTCGCTAGTCCCAGTCTTAGCTGCCTTAAGACCTCCTCATACCAGCTCTCGCGGAACCAAACCATTTGGTCAACTATTCCCTCAAGAGAGGACAGGACGGTTGGATGAAGGTCTCGTTGGGTATGCATGATGCGAGAACAGCGCCACATTGGTTGGGTGGCACGGATGGGACCACCAGGTCCACTTTCTTGACTTGCTGGACCGCCATCTATAAAAGCATAGTCAAGTTAAAAAAGGATAGAGCAAATTGCGTATGGATAGGTTTCTTCCCTCGTGATTACACATCTTTTTTTTCCTCAAATACTGCATATGGGTACGCCTTGTACCGCCTCTTGTAGAGGTTAATAAAATAAGTGATTGATTTCGGAATCGAGTCGGGCTTCACTAAAAAGACCAGAGAAATCTCAGTCGTTCCTGGAAAATTTATACATAATAAATAAATAATGTACTTTATTTCCTTAATAGCTTGTATTCTACATGCAAAGCATTGGATCGTTTTTCACGCAAATAACACATGACACAATTACATAGACATGTAATCTATACATACAGCTTGTGAATGTGAAAAATAAAATAATTTTTCATTGGGTAACCAGTAGGTTAATCCCCGGTTCCAACCGTAAATCGGGTTCCAGCCGGAAAAACTAGACCGATTTTCTGCTGATTATCGACCACGTTTTCAAAACTCGGATTTTTGTTTCTAAAACCTTCTCAATTTCGTTTCAGGAGTCAGATCCATCTTTGCCATTTCCTAAAATCCGGGAATTCAAATTTTCACGTCCCCACCATGACTGAAAGCTAGAGGACATACAGTACATATGACTGCATGTACTGGAAATTATACTCACCAATTCCTCCTTGTGAGCTTCCAGGTGTCTGCGGCTGCATCGAGTGTGCCGGCGAAGCCTGCTCAGCCGCTTTCACGCGTTCGCGCTGCTCAATCTTAAGGGTCAGGTAAAGAGTACGGATGGGGAAATAGACAGCCTGCGGGAACATCCGTCCGACCTGTCGGAAGAAAAAATTAGCATACACGATCAAAGGTCGAAAAGCGAAACTCAGCTCACAGAATTTCCCGTCTGAAGCCTTGGGATCACGCCACCTAGAACATGTCCTGAAAACTCCGGACTCCGGATCCTTCGCCAAATCCAGCCTTCGCCAGACTCCTTGAACATTTTTACTCTTAAAATTTAGAAACAGCTTAAGGCCAAAGAGCTAATCATCTGAGAAAACCAAGTTCAGATGTGGACTCAGCATGTGTGTTTACCCCTATAAGCCGATCGAAACGATCGTGACTTACTTCTGCCAATTTTCCGGTTTCGGCGAAATTCCGGAACTACTTGTCCGGTGAAAAAATAAAGCTCAAAAACGAATTCAGCGTATCTCCTTACCCCTATATGCAACATCTAATCAACTTCAAATAAAAATTTAACTTATGACAAATTTTCCGGTTTCATCCGGATTCCGGACGAACTATATGTCCGGCTAAAAAATGATTGTCATATAGATTCAGCATCTCTTCTTACTCCTAAATCGGATATCTAATCAATTACAAACGCAACTTTTGCTTTTAACAAATTTTCCGGTTTGGGCCGGATTCCGGGCGAACTACTTGTCCGAAGAGAAAATGGTTTTCATATTCGTGTTCAGCCTGTTTTCTTACCCCTTAATCGCCTATCTCATTAGCTGTTGAAGAATATTTTGTGTGTCCCTTAATTTGTACCCCCTCCCCCACCCCTAAATGTAGGGCTACAAAGCTACGAACTCGACCTTTCACTTGACCCAAAGGATCCTCCCACCAAGTTTCTTCAAAATATCTGATTCCTTCGAGAGTTATCGTGCTCACAGACGGACAGACAGAAGGACGACTTTTGCGATGTCATAGGTATCCCTCCACTCACGTTTTGGGATCCCAAAAACAACCACTGAAAAACTTATTACGAGACCTTGAGGAGCTACCCTGACCCATTAAAATTCCAATTTTATCACACTGATTGGACGGAGGATCCAAAGAAGTATACGTCTATTATACTTTACGTCTACGTCTACTAAAGAAAAACTCAAAATTCATCTTTTATGGGCATAAATAGGTGATGATTTTATCTCTTTATTATTCTATCATTTTCTTCTCTTTTTTTATTTATAGATATTTTGAAATCTGGGTCTGAAACTGAAGTTTGTTTATTATCTTTCAGTTTGCGAACTAGTTGTTGCCTTACATACAGTGTATGCCCCTGGTTAGGCCTAGTATATTCGAGTGTTCCTCTCAACAGGCCTAGCCAACTATGTAGCCTATTGATTTGGTGCACCAATAAAATGAACTTGAACTCTACTGCACATTTCCATTCCGCCTCGGCATCTTATTTTCTATCTCACAGCAACTCATGTCGTGTAAAATCACACATCCGCATAAGACCAAAATGAGAGACATACCTGGATTAGGAGATTTAGGATGAGTTTCCCTTCATTTCTGACTAAAGCGTTAAGCAGCTGAGGAATCCAAGGTAGCCAGTGTACGGCTGGAACTCCGACTGAGTACTTGTCCAAGGCTTCCGCGATTTGCAGTTTATCATCGTCAAAAGATAAAAGCCACAACACCTAAAACCGGATAACAGTTTAGGAAATGGAAAATTATCACTTGTTCGTTCTTTTTGCTTCGAGAACGGCGAAGTTTGGAACGACGACGGTGACTTTTAGTAGCTACCGGCACAAAGTAGAAACACACCCCTTATGTCTCCTGGACCATTTTTAGCATACGGTATTAACCTGACTAGATATCCTGTCGTGCTACGTAGCACGGTAGGTCAGATGCAACAATTTCAACTATTTGAAGAGGATTCTAACCTTTTTTGCAGCAACCAAGTAACTGTCGGTAGCTTGGAACATACCCTTCGGTGTGAAGTACAGTAGATCAAACGTTACAATGATAAATATCTGTACAGGGTTCAAACATTTCTGCAGCAACAATCTCCGAAATCGATAGAATGACTTTTATTAAAGAACAATAGGTTGGAACTGTCTTTTGTACCTTGCAAACTACCGAACGAACTACCTTACTATCTGTTGTATTACTCTTAATCTTGTATTACCTTAGCTAGGTATTTCCTCGCTTTTGGTTCATTTTGATGTCTGCAGGCATGAAGATAGCAGGTGACAGCAGAGACACCTAACGTCAGGTTCTTCGAATCTTTGGTAAAGACTTGTTCAAGGTAGTCACCCCAGAAGGCCCAGCCTTTAGTCAGATTGTCATGAAGCTGAACAGCAGCTGAGAATGCTTTATTTGCGTCGTCTGAGCGGCCCAGTTGGGATAGCATAAGTCCTTTGTAGGCGTAGAACTCGGCTGTCATCTCTTTTGTGAAATATTTGAGGTTCGTTGAGTCGATTACCTCGAGGCCCTGGAAGAACAAGATTTTAACTTTACGAGACTTTAACCTTTTGTGGTCCGATGACCGCGACAGTTGGAAAAGGACCGCAAGATATTCAAACAATTACGAGAATTATTTCGAGTATATCTGATTCCTGTGTTAAAAGTCGGAAGTCCAAACAAATACTTCTTACACACTCCTTGTCTCATACACAGAGGCGTTACTAGCCAAAATGTTTGGGGGGGAGGAAGGTATTTAACGACTGACTGGTAATTTTTACCGACTGTTTATATGTAGAAAAACAGACTGTATTGACGAAAAATCGACTGTTTTCAAGAAAAAAATTAACTGTTTAAACGAAAGAAATCTTTCTTACCGACTGGCCGACAACATTGGGGGGGGAGAGGGGGCGCCGACAACATTGGGGGGGGGGGCTTCCCCCCTCTCCCCCCCAGTCGAGACGGCCCTGCTCATACTATTCAACACTTTCCATGGAGGGGAAATCGAACAATTTCCTCAAAGATTGAATTGGTGAAGGTCTTCCATCTTTCGGTGAAGTGAGGCGGGCATCTGCTCTATCACTTCAGACACGAATTCTGCGCGCTGAGAATCCTCTCCTTCTGGTGATGTCGAGTTCCCATATGCGGCTGAGTTTGCCAATTTGGCTGTCGTGGGGTGGCCTACTATATTGTGGGTTCTCTCCTGGTTGAGGTGCTGAAATTTTGTTTTATTTTCTTTGCAGTTAATATTTATGCCAGTGTCTGTTATTTATTTTGTCATTTTTGACCCTAGTTGGTCGTATCTTAATTTAAATAAATATAAATATATTCCATGTCTACCTGTACCATGCGATCTGTATTTCGAACATCATCTTCTGAACCGCAAGTGGAAATTCGTTCGACCTTTCGGACGCTACATAGGGATCACATTGAACTACGACGAAAATGGTTAGTAAAGTATTAGTTGATTTTTCCCTTTCTGAGTCAAAAAAAAAAAATCGAATATTTTACTGGCTACTGCGTTTAATACTGATTCAAACCAGTTTTCACACGGTGAGATTTTACCTTTTGTACAAACTGTTCCTTGTGCGATTCCGGCTTAAGAAAAGTCCAAATGTGCACAAAAAAAATTCACCAAAGCGAGAGCAAAAAAGACCTTACCTCTTGCAGCTCGTTCTTTCCATGCATCAGTGCCATCTGCAGGTAGCACTTGACCTGTTGTCGAATCTTCTGGAAGCAGTCGACAATGGGAACTGAGGGGATAGTGTATATCCTGGAAAGGGATTCCAGGCAAACTCCAGTGAGACTATGCTTCCGGGCAATTTTACCGAAGTGGATGATGGCCAGTGCAGAAGCATGGACACCTATAAAGCAATTAATGTTCCTCAATAGTATGTGGACAAATCCAACGCTCAGCCGCTTAGAAGATGAACTTGCGCACTATCTGTGCCATAGCCTACTACCTGCGCATCCCCACCCACATCAACTTTTTGCGCTCTTTATTCGGGTCGAACTAGGATATTTTTAACCTATCCCACGATCTTATCTTGCTTTGTGTTTTGCAAAAATAGTAAAATTTCTCAGAAACTTACAGTCAAACTGTGGCTCACGGAAAACTGGGAGCGAGTTCCATCCTACTTGCCGTAGTACTACGCATGACGTCACGAATTTTGGCTTACTGACGTCAAGGCTGGAACGCATTTTCAAATTTTCGGTAAAATATCAATCCACGGGCAAATCCAGCCAATCACATTACAGAGATCCGTGGTTACCACGCTTGCATGGTAAGCAAATAATTACTATTAGTTACTATTTCGAGAAGGTTGGAACGGTCAGCGTAGTAGGTTTTCGTGAGGTTGGAACGGAAATAGTAACTTAATAGTTACTATTGTTAGAAGGGTGGAACACGCTCTGGAAGTCTACTAACTTGGGACCAGTGAGAAGTTCCAGCATTTTCTCTAGACTCTGATGTGAAATTGCCACTCCTGCTATTGTAGTTATTAGTAGGAACGGAGGGGGGGGGTATAGAAATGCCACAGTCGGAGACATTACGACATTAAAATCCCAAATGCATCACGGACCGTAGTTGAAAGGGATAGGTTTTTGGGATAAATCAAACCTAGTAACAGTAAGGGCCAAACAGTTTTCGCTTGGGATTCTTAGAAGCATCCTACCAGTCATACAAATGCTCATTTTCGGGCATGGTGCCCCAACGTATGAGCACCATGCTCATACGCTGGGGCACCATGCCCTGCAGGAAGAGCATCGTACCCGGCCCCCATGAAAATCTGCTGGATTGAGAATCTGAAACGCAAATTAGCATTTCAAGCAGATTTTTATGGGGGTACCACGCCCCTGCTGCACGGCATGGTGCCCCAACGTACGAGCACCATGCCCATACGATGGGGCATGCCAAGGCGTTGAGGCAACATGCCCAAAAACTGAGGATTTGTGTATGACTGCACATATGTTTCATGACCCGTTTGGAAAGAACAGAAAGCCAGAGCAAAATAACGCTAGAGCAGAGCAAAATAACACTAGGGAGTGGCGCCAAGACTTGACAAAACTGACACACACTCAAATAGCAGCGATACTAGCACCACTAGCGATAGAGAACGTCCCTACTAAACCCCATTCAGTCGTTCACCAACGCTGGCTCCGATGACTTCACATCCTGAACATTGCAAAAAAATGATACAGCCTCCATTGTTTCCGTGGTGTGTGCAAACCGCATCTTTGCTTCACTAGAAATTTCCAAGCCTGCAAGTTTGTCTCGCTTTAAATGCCGTGGGAAGCGATACGAGTACGGCCCGCTTGCAAAGCATGGAAAGCATAGGTCTTGGCGCTACTCCCTAGTGTTATTTTGCTCTGCGCTAGAGAGTAATGCCAAGACTTGGAAAAAGTGACACGTACTCGGACAGCAGCGATACTAGCACCACTAGCGGTAGTGAACGTCCCTACTAAAACTCAGTCAGTCCTGCACCAACGCTGGCTCCAATAACTTCATATTCTGAAAACAGCAAAAAAAAAGATAAAACCTCCACTGTTTACTTGGTGTGTGCAGATCGTATCTTAACTTTACTAGAAATTTTTAAACCCGCAAGTTTGTCTCGTTTAAATGACACAAGCGTAGTGGTCAGCGCTGTGAGTATGGCCCGTTTGCGAAGCATAGAAAGCATGGGTCTTGGCACTACTCCCTAGTGTTATTTTGCTCTGGTGAGATCCCGCCCAACTTCCACGCAACGATGTGGGCTCTACAGAGTCTCAAAGCGCTCACCCGCCGGGACCGAAAGAAAAGCTTGGGGTGGTACAAGATCGCAAAGATATCACAGCAATAAGATCCACGTGAGAATAGCTAGCGATGATAAACAAACCATGCGTCCTTGCTAGTAGAAAACCAAGAAAACAACACTCACCGAGCATGCTGTGTCCGGCCGCATTCGTCTGCTCATTCTGCTGTTGTTCAAAGTGGGACGCGATGAACTGATAGTGATGCTGCCTCCAAGCAAAAACGTCACTCCAATGACTCAAGTCGTCGGCAATGACAGGTAGACGATTTCGCCACGTCTTGACGATTGCCTTCATATCGTGCAGGGACGTGGTGCGGTTTTGTAAAAGACCTTGGTGTATGGTTGAGGCTTCATGCAGTTCGACGACCTAGAACGGTAAAAACGAAAATACAAGACGCGGAACATAACTGTTCATATTTTTGTTCTTAGCGAGGGAATGTATACAAGTTTCGGCGAGATTACTACATTGAGAAAATGAATCGGTCAATCAAATACTTTATTAAAGCAGAAATATAAAAATGCTATTTCTGCAAGAGATACAGTGCTTACCATCCCTACAGCCTTTCTGATTCTTCCAACACACGAAAAAGACAAGAAAACAACAAGAAAATCCAAAGAGACACGCCAGGTTTCAGTTTGGCCTTATTACACAGTTCAGCGCTCCAAGTGGAGTAACAGTCCCCTATTTCTTCAGGCTCAGCACTTGTGTAGACATAGTAAAAAGTCGGTTCCATAGGGTAATGGGTTACTTTCACTTTCTGCTCCTGAGACATATGTAAAATCTCAATTACCCGGGACGCAAATGACAGGTTTTCCACTACTGACCTGTGGATCTATTTTAGCACGTCTGATCCAAGTGCTGACGATGAGGCTAACAGAAACTAGTCCTCTTGGAAGCGGGGAGGGAAAAGAAAATTCCGTAAAAAACAAGCTAACTAATCCAATTTTCTTTAAAATAAAAAAGAAAGAGTAGAAGCAACCAACTGTAATTGTGAAGAAAATTAGCAGTTACATAGCATGTTTTTATCTTTTCTTATTGCGGACGCATCCTCTGAGGGATGGACGTTAGGTTTCTGCGCGGTTTTTCTCTCGAACCGAAACAGCAACAATAAAGAATAAGGCAGTCGTACTTGAGTTGTGGGGTCGCGATCACTTTGGAAAGGTAAACTGAAAGTTTATATATCATCTTTAACCAACTAGCCTAAAGCTTTAAGAGATCGTCAAATAGCTTAAAGCTAAAAGAGGTCTTCAAATTTTAGCAAACTTAGGACTGAAAGATAATTTTAGAAGTCTCAACAGCAAACATTTCTCAATTACAGGACAACTCGCCATACCACAAATCGCCAACGACATTTTGCCGCATGTACAACACGCACCATAACTTACTAAACGCTATTACCATCGTCACATCCAGCGTATTGATTCATAGAGAATGAAACGACGACGATAGCTTTTCCTAACTGTCGTTAGGTGACAAAAAATCATCGGGCACATTCAGGTGATAGAAAGGATATGAGAACGGTTGTGTGTACTTATAGCGTGTCCGAAAGCTCGGAAACGACCGAAAATGCTGAATTAACTCAGCATTTTATGCAGCACTTCGCATTTTCGTTCAGTTAATGCAGCATTAATTCAGCATACATTTTACGCTGAATTTTCAAGAAGAAACTGGGGAGCTGGGGATTAAGGCTAAATTTCGGAATTAGAAGTGTCAGAGATGAAATAAAGAACGTGTCCGAAAGCTTTTAGTGCTGTAAATGCTGCATTTAATGCTGCATATAAGGTAAGAGCTTTCGGACGAAAATAAAAATAAAAATGCAGCATTAAATGCAGCATTTACAGTCCTAAAAGCTTTCGGACACGCTCTTAATTACTAAAAAAAATTACTTACCTGTTGAGCAGCCTGGAGCAAGGGGATGTGAATATGCGAGACCACGGAGGGCAAGCGCCTCCATTCTTTTATGCAAAGAGTGCTTGCCAGTTCAACATATCGCTCCACCAAACTAAGGTGTTGGTCCTCCGGGTGACATATCGCGAGAAAGCCACGGTAAAGATTAACCTGCAATTGTTACGTTTTACTACACTTGTTACGATTAACCTAACTACCCCAATATACGAAGGATACAGAAACAGCTTTGATTTTTGTCGAGCTTCACAATAAATTAATAATCATGGTCTAGTCACACTTTTACTGTAAAGATTAACCTGCAACTGTTATGTTATACTACCATGGTTACGATTAGCCCAATTACCCCAATATATGAAGGGTACAGAAACAGCTTTGACTTTTGTCGAGCTCCACAACAAATCAATAATCATGGTGTAGTCACACTTTTACGGTAAAGATTAAACTGCAAATGTTATGTTATACTACAATTGTTACGACGAACCCAATTACCAAAATATACGAAGGATACAGAAACAGCTTTTATCACACCTTTTATTTTTTTATTTTTTTCTCAACTTCAAATTTTACTTGTGACGAATTATCGACAATTAAGGAATGTTATTATATGTTTGGGCTAAGTCTGTCCTTTGTCCGTTGACCATAGTCAAGTTCGGCGTATTCGCTATCAAGGCCCCTTTTGATCACCTAGCTATAGTTTCCATACTACCGCGATCTGCAAAAAAGTTGTAATATATGCCAAGATTAAGCCAAACTGGGCCAGGTGAGAACGCTAATTGCAATTTGTAAATCTAAAGGCTAAATTACGCTAAAATCAAAAAGTTGTTTTCGTAAGATTACCCCCCCCCCCACCCACTAATGAAACCCGGCAATTTCCAAAACGATTAAGGCCAAAACAAAAATAATACAAATTTGCCGGTTAAAACGGTATAAAATAAACTTTTTTCCGCGGAAGACGAAATTAAAGTTCTAGTTTGTTTGTTACTCCTTTTCTTATCTCTTCCGAAATATTCTTTTTCTTGGTTCCTCCCAAATTATTAGGTTTCAGGAATTATATCTTTAGGTTACCGGCTAAGTGCGCACTTACCTTCCATGCTATTTCCTTCGGACAGGACAATTCCACCTGGCTCAAAGCGTCTTTCATCAGGGGCCAGTTGGGAACTCTCCAAGAGGACTCCAGAACAAGTTGGGGGTTGCTTGCCCCTTCGGAGGAGCCATATTCTTGAAGAAGGTCCCACTGATTCAGTTCTTTGGAACATCTGCAAGTGAATTCTCGCTATGAACAGTCCTTGACGCCCATAAGATAAAGGCTTTCACCTCATCAGATCACGATGGAACCGGGAACGATCAGTCAAAAATCTAACCTACAATGTACTTAAAGTTTAACTGAAAAGCCAACTTATTTGTGTGTCATTTAACTGGATATACTGAATTGTTTGGATTCTGCAAAGGGATTTTTTGATTTTCCACTATCTGCTCTAGTTATGAGGCTCAGAATATCTCCGGCCGTCCCCGCAGCGTACATTCGACTATGACGCGGGAAATTTTAATCTCAACACAAATGCGGCTTTTCAGTGGGCAGTGGTGAGATTGGTGACGATTGCTTGGTGCCTGAACAAAAAAAAAAGATAAATCTTTCTCGCAAGGCATTCAACAAAAATACAAGCGCATAGAGGCACCACAAAACATGCGGAAATTCCACTATTTGAAAATCGATAATTCGTGAATAGCGGAACAACGAAGTAACTCATTTTCAGCGGGTTTTCAAGCCAACTAAAGTGAACAAGTGATGGGTAACTAGATTGTCCTATCCTAGCCCTTTTCGGTTAAACTTTAAAAGCTGGATCTTGAGGTAGGCGTAACTTTTGAACGGGAGACCGGATCTTAATGAAACTTTGTTATTTGGAAAAAGCTCGTGTCTCAGATGTCCCATTTCAAATCTAGACCGGATCTGGTCACTTCGGGGGGGGAGCTGAAAGGAGGAACCAGAGATCGTATGACACGCTCACAGCGGAGAGATCGGGATGAAACTTGGTAGGAAGAATTCGCACAAACACTTCTGCGATAAGTTGGTTTAAAACCTGAGGAATTAAAATGGATGGTAAGTTTGCGGGCGGATTCTCTCCCATTGGGGCAGAGAAGAAAGTTTATTGGGAAAGTTAAGATATGTTCTGGTCCTTACTTTTGCCCTATGTGAGGTTCACTTGGGGAAGATATTTTTCATTTGGTTGGTAGTTGCGTTGAGTTAAAAGAGCTGCGAATAGAGATGTTTGGGAAAGAAAGGATGGACGAAGAGGATTTGGTCAAGATTATGGGGAAGAAAAATTTTGGGGACCTTCGTCGGCTGGGGAGGTTCCTCAAGCAGTCTATGGAGCATCGGGAGCGTTTTTTGGGGTAAGGCGTTCTATCTTTCGGTGTATATATTGAGTTTTCGTGTTATTTTGTGTTTATTTTGTTTTCCCGCCATAGCCCCACGGGCTTTTTCTGGATTAAATTCATTCATTCATTCATTCATGGTTCATCGCTCCATCAACACCGCACCAATGCAATAAGTGTTGTTCCTGCTAATCTGTAAGAATAACATCGTACAATAATTGGCAATTTCAAAAAGTTAAAAATATCATCGCAAACTGTGTTTCGTTTCTTTTTCTGTAGACATAGCAATTGAACGTTCAGTCGATCGAAGTAAATCAGAAACAAATTCCGGTGAAAAATTCGTGCTGACGTCACACAATTAGTCTGGCGAGAAAATGGTGACTAAACCGGAATAATCTCGCCCAAAACTATTCAAAATTGCTGGGATGTGTCTCTGCACAATACTTCACTTTCATGGACCGCCTCTTCGGGCAGAGACTACTGAAATTGAACTTTTCGTGCAGAATATCACTTTAACTGACACACAAAGCGACGTTTAATTAATATTGCCCTGTCCTTCGTGACTTACCTTACCTAAAACAACTCTAACTGCAGAAACATACCAGCTTCTGCACGGCGATTTGACAAAATGTTGCAAGATTTGTCACAGAAACTACGATAGCGCGCCTTCCGCCTACTGACAATTCGCAGCTTCAAAATTTAACTGAAAAGCCAACTTATTTTTGCATCATTTAACTGAATAAACTACGTTATCTGAGTTGTATTACTGATTTTTTTTTTGGCACTATATTTGTATGACGTTCAGAATATTTACGGCCGTCCTTATAACGCTAAGTTCTACTATGACGCGGAAAATTTGACTGACCATTCTCAGCTAAAGTTTAACTGAAAAGCCAACATATTTCTGTATCATTTAACTGAATAAACTACGTTATTTGAGTTGTGTTACTGATTTTTTTTTTCTTTCACTAAATTTGTATGACGTTTAGAATATTTACGGAGGTCCTTACAACGCTACTTACGACGCGGAAAATCTGAATCTCAATACAAACACGGCTTTTCAGTGGCCAGTGATCAGCTTGGTGCAGGTAAGCTCACTGCGTAAACACTTACTTTTCGTAAATGGTTTTCGTCAAGCATAGGTACAAGCGCATACAGGTACCACAAATCCGAGAAAGTCCGCTATTTGAAAATCAATTATTCGAATGGCGTAGCAATTCAAGCTTCTATAAGTGAACTTGTGATGGGTAACTAGATTACGAGCGATAGGAACACCCTTCCGTCCTACGTGGTAATGAGCGTTTCTATCAAAGCTTTCAAGAATTCCTTGGACAACCTGTCCGCTGAAAGAGTCTACAGCGAACAGTGTTGAAGACGAACTTGCAGAGGCTAATGACCCATTATTTACACTACATTATTGCTATTAATATAACCGACTGGAACTCCAGTTCCATTCAGGATTTGAGAACATCCCGAATTCTGGAATTTCGAATACCACTGGGACTTCTGGGGAGAGATAGTCTACAGTTGTCACTGGCAAAACAAAACAAGCACCACATTTTTAGTAGTAAATCAAAAGCTAAGAAGATAAATCAAAGCTAAGGTTGCTGTTTACCTTATCCAATGCTCCTCCAAAAGCTTGTACTCGCACTGCATCGAGACTGGGACCGGGTTATTGGCATAGTCCTGCCGCGCTTTGGACGTGGCCAGTTCAAAGGCCCCCTGAGCCTGCTCAAAGAAACCCATCTGTTCGTAAGCGACAGCCAGGGCTGTTTCAGGATACTTGGCTTTCCGCTGCCACAAACTGGCCCAGAGATCTTCCTCGCGTAGCAGGGAGTAAAGCTCACTTAAAGAATCCATGATTTCCTGGAAGAGTTTACCATTATATATTATCGCCCGAAGAAAAGCAAGGGCGATAATGATTATAACACTAGTATACTTGTCTTAATTTTCTGGTATTCCCCTGTGTTGTGGCTTTAAGCCTTTTAGTTGAGTTGTTCAGCTCCCACCTAAGCGGACAGACGAGAACGGTTTGTAACGCTGACGCCATCTAGGTTTGTCAGCGTAAGTTATTTAGACTTAGGTCTTTCGCGCTTGGTAGCGCGCGATAATTTTAATTCATAGAGATCCGTGTTCGTCCGGTGTTCATGTGAGGAACGTGAGTTTGAGCCATAGGCTGAGTAGGGTAGGACATTTCTTCCACTCTAATTGTTGATTGGTGAGAGAGTGGATGAAAAAGGCTAGGCATGCTGGTTTCAAGACAGTTTTGTCACGTTATCCACAAGGTCTCAAGGACCCCTGTCAAGACCTAGCTCATCAACCACCCTCAAAACCCCATCACCCTGATGTTAAAAGAAAAAAATTCCAACCGTGCGTTATCACTTGATATCGCACGGTTGGAACTTTTTTCTTTTAACATCAGGGGAATATCAGAAAATTTTGCCACGGGGTTGGATAGGACTGGTATCATGGGACTGCACAGTGTACTGAGTTGCATTTTATTTGAAGTTCATAGTACAGCGGGAGCGGACTGTAAATAGCGGTTTTATTCCTGGCGGACTACGTCAGAAGGTACGCTGAACAACTCCCTGCCTCACCCAGCGTACAAACTAGCGGGTCCGCTGGCACTAAGCGGGCGGCCCGCTGGCAAATAAAACGACTTCGGGTACCCCGCGCCTCCCAGCGTACGGCCCGCTGACGAATAAAACGACAACGAACAGTCCACCGTACTATGAACTTCAAATAAAACGCGGCTCTGGTGTTACTAAAACTTAATCGTCGGCGGAAAATATATTGCCCTTTGGTCGAAATCTCATCAACGTTTCAAATCTGCGATATCTTGGTTACAGCCCCTACGAGATGATATTCGGGATGACTAGCATCGACCTTTCTACTTTTTCCCTTCTTTTAGCCTCTACAAGCGAGGGAACCTGCTACTTCGAAAGTTTTAAAAAAATACACGAACCATCTGTGGAGTTAGTGGCGGCTCAAACTCGTAGCATTCCGTCGGCTCCTTTTTGGTCTTGACAATTGTCCCCGGGACATTCTGGTCAAAAACAACCTGTTCAAGAGCTAAGGTCATGCGATGCCAAAGATTATGAGCTTTCCCCAGGTACTTAAGTATGCATGGCTTCATCGGAACGGGGGGCGAACAAAGGGTGAGTGCTTCGACGAACGTCTGGAGGGCACTGGGTTGACAGTCTTTCTGGAGGACATGTGCACCGCTGCATAAGAAGGGGACAAGTTCGCCGGCGAGCGTCTAAAGGAAGAAATGCATATAGAGCCAGAAACACTGACGGATTCAAACAACCGACATATTCCATAAAGAAATCAACATAAACATTTCGTTGGCTGACTGTTCTGTTCTACCACTTGTCATGGAGCTAGTGCAATCACACTTGACAGTTTGCAGGTTCATTTTTTCCAGCTAAAGCTTGACGCGGACCCCTCACCAAGAAGGGGTCAAATTAGATACCCTTTCATGTCGCCGACTTCACCATTGTATGAAGTTCGGTAAATCTATAATCCAAAACCCATCCGCGATATCCTCCCCCCTGATTTTGTCCCCTCCCGAATTCGTCTTCCTCGTCAAGCTGCCGAGCCTGTGCCTCGTTCAGAGCCGGTGGTAGCTTTACGAGCAAGGTATGCTCAGAGTTTCGTCCTCTTTTGTTCGTTTATTTAACTCGGAGAGCATTTGAACGTTAAATTTTACACTATTTATATTTTATTAACTGTATTTTATTATGTTATAGACCATATTTATGATAAGAAGTCGGTATATATGTCAAACAAGAGCTGTAAGCTCATATGGCACTTGCAAGGGTTGAGATGTATTATTTGATCAAAGGTAATTTTCGACTGTGCGGTTCAGATGCGCACTTTAAGGGAGCTAGAGAAAAAATATTTTATCGTTGAACTTGGCTGTAATGATGCGCACTTTAAAGGCACTAGAAATTCATCTGTAAGGAAGACCCTTGAGGCAAAAACGATAGCAGGCTCTTAGGGATCATTGATATATACGTATGATCAAAAGTATTTTTTTTCCACTAATGCGGGTAAAATGCGCACTTTAAGGGTGCAAGAAATTATTTTTTGCAAAACCCTTGTGGGACAGCTGATCATGGGTTGAGATGTATCGTTTGATAAAAAGTACTTTTCGACCTTGCGGTTAAGATGCACACTTTAAGGGAGCTAGAACTTCATTTGTAAGCAAAACCCTTGAGGCAAAAATGATCATGAGCTCATTTGGATGATGGAAATGCATATTTTGCTTAAAAGTATTTTTCTTAATTTGCGGTCATGATTGGTACTTTAAGGAATGGTCGGATTTGAAAAGTGGCGATTTCTAAGCCAATCTTGTCGAATTTCTAATATTCCAGCCAAATTTCATCGTCCTAGCACATCTGGAAGTACCTTAACTCGCGATCACCGGAATTCCGGACCCGCCCCTCAAACTCCCCCCACAGTCGCCGGAGCCAATCCGGTTCAGTTTTGGACTTGTTTGTTATTCCCACAAAGTTCCATCCCGATCTCTCCAGTCCAATCCGGTCACGTATTCCCCCCCCCCCCCAATTGTTGTCGGATCCGGTCCGGACATGAAAAAGATCACCACATGCACGCCCTCTGTTCAGTTATTAAATTTCACTCGAATCCGATCACCCGTTCCAAAGTTACGCATGGCTAAATATTCCGGATTCCCCCTCCCTCCGATATCCCCACGACTATCGGATCGAGTGAATTTTTATTTACAAGTCAGTTTGATCGGGTCCCTGATACGCCTCCCAAGTTCGTCGTGAAAATCCCAAAAACCGTCATCACCACAATTCCGGGAAACTCCCCTCCACCTCCCCCCCCCCTAAGTGTCCGGGTCCAATCCAAACGTGTAAACGATTTATCTGGAGCAGATTCTTGTTCTTCCCAGCAAGTTTTACTCCGATCCCTCCATTATAACCGTTTCTCGAGATTTCCGGTCTTCCCCCACCCCAACTCCCCCATACCTGTCGAATCCGGTTCGAACTTCAAATGGAACATCAGAGATATGTCATTCATTCAGGTATTAAGTTTCGTCCCAATCCGATCACCCGTTCGAAAGTTACACAACACTCAATTTTCCATATTCCCCCGCACTGCACCACATATACAAACCCCATTGACCCTCGAATGCACTAGCTCTTTCCAATGTTAACAGAGTGATTCGATGCAAAGAGTGACGTCATGCCACGCGCAGACCTACTAGTGTGTAGAAAGGGGTAGGGGTTTTACTAAAACTACTAAATTCTCAGGATTCCCCCGCCCTCTACTCCCTCCACGGTGGTCGGATCGCGGAAGTGACAATTTGCAAGTTAGTTTGGTCGGGTCCCTGATATGCCTGCCAAGTTTCATCGTCCTAGCACATCTGCAAGTACCCTAACTCGCGATCACCGGACCGACCGACCGACCGACAGACCGACCGACCGACGGAAAAGTGATCGGTATATGGCACTTGAGCGAAGCTGCAAGTGCCATAAAAACTGTTCATACGTGTAGACTGTTATGTTGTGACGTTATGTTTTGACGTAAAAACAACCCATCGGCTCGTCCGTTATATGTTTTTTAGATTATTGAACTGAACTGAACTGAAGGGCCGACAAAGCTAACTTACCTGTTTTTAGTCATATTTATATTCTATATAACCCTGCCCTAAGATAAATACTTACTCCCCTAATGCTTCCTCCATTTTAACCCCAGTTTTATGTAAACATGCGCGATATACAAAGAGTTTCGTTCCTTCGTTCGTCAGGCTCTGTGATTCGAAAGAGAACACGAAATAACTGTAATAAGTGTTGAATGTTGGTTGTTTATTCTTTATTCGCTGACCCATCCCGAAAGTTTATTTTTATTTGTTACGCGGACTGAAAAAGTGTTGATCATGGCAAGAATAGCTTATGGCCTATTAGTTAGTGCTAAACCCATCACAGAACAAATTTTTTGGCTATAAACTCTATAACGCTTACCCAATCCCTCATATTCTAGCCCTAGCTCCTACCTGGAGGCTATTTAGCATGACTGATTTAAAGACAATCCGTACACTGTTTTATAAGTATGCGAAGCACCTACTAGGTCTTCCTCCATGGACTCGTAACTACAAAGTTCCGCGATTAAACGGTCTTTATGACCCATTTGTGGCTGTGGACAATGCCGTGCCGAGTTTGTTTCTTCTCTAGATCGGAGCCATTCATATTCTAGTGCGCTTATTGACGGTTGTTCAGTTTAATCTTATCGTTTTCTTTCTTTCCATTTCAGTTTCTTTCAAGTACTCTATCTGGGAACACCTTGTGCCATAACAAACTATTGATTGATTGATAGCTTTTTTTATGACTGAATGTGAATGTGATGATCTGTTTGTGAAGAATTGTAGAGCTGAGGAATGCAGTGTTTGGAGAATGCGTGACGGTGTCTGATGAAAAATAAATAAATAAATATAAATAAACTCTTTATTTCCATAATAGCACGTGGCTATAGCGGCGGACGTCATACGTTACAAAAATAAAACGATTTATACTATGTACAATTAATTAACATTTCAGACGTCTAACGTTTTCCCCATCGATTCGTCATTGAAGTGGCCCACGAAGTAAGGGACGAAGGACGATAGGTATCTCTTTGAAGATTTTCGGGGCGGGGGACAGAGGAGTTGGCATCTTGAAGTGAGGATTCCTCGACGAGTACTCGGCCCACTGCTACGTGCCTCTTGAAAATCAGGCAGGATTTTACGGTGAGCCTCGGACTGCAGGCATTGTTTCCCGAAGCGCATGGTGAGGTCGCGACGCCTTTCAGGGCGTCACAAAAATGGACTTTTATATGATGTGAGGAGGCTGGCAAGATTCCTCAGGGTCGCCTTTCAACACCGAAAAAGTGTTTTTTTGTTTATTTATTTCTATGGCCTTTTGGCTTTTTTGTGCCAAAGAATAATATAGTTACTATAGCCTACTCTTATTTATTATTATTCCCAAGAAACGATACGCTAGAAGCGTTTCGCTATAATTACTATTTGAAATATTTTGGTAAGAAACGGATAATGCAATACCTGCTGATGGCGCTCTGCCAGAACTTTCCAGAGCCTCGGAAACATTTCAATCCACAACGTTTCAGCAAGTGAGGTTTCCATATGGGCCAGCTGTGCAGCTGAGCTAAGGAAAGCCCCCGTTTTAATGGCTTTGCTATCCTCCAAGAACTTGGCCTGTCTGTTGACCATAGAGATGACAGCAGCACGATGGTCGATGGGGAACTTGATGTCGACTGAGTGAGAAGCATCTACGGGAGCGTTGGAGAGCTCCATGTCAATCTCATCCTGAAAAAAAAAACAAGCTCTTTACGTTTCAGGGTTTCAACAACAACAAAAACTCCCGAGTCCGGCAGAGAAATCAAATTCTTAATGTACGGGATGTCAAATCTTCTTTAAAGGCGTATTCTCGCCATTCCCCGAGGACTCCTCGGGGAATCGAAGGGAACGGCGAGAATAGAGGGAGTCACTCCACGCGGACTCCGCGTACGCAAAACAGCGAGAACACGGGGAATGCTTCTAAAATGGATTTTGTTCAAAAAAAAAAAATATGCAGTTGACGAAATTTATCTGGATCCACTTTATGTTTTTTTTTTTTTATCCTGATTGTTTTTAATTAATTTTACAATTGCACCAACACAAGCAAAAATTTATTCCCCTCCGAATCTGAAAGGGAGTCCTTTGTGACGATAATCGGAGCAGTCCCCGCCCGTGGGGGCTCGCGAGAATACGGGGAATGAGTCCCGGGACAAACAAAAAAGCGGGGACTCCTCAAGTGGAGTCCGCGGGGAACGGGCGAGAATACGCCTTAAGTAAATATAATATTTATAGCACAAAGGTCATTGATACTATTTGAAAGAATTCGGTTCTCTCGTCAGCACCACCAGGTCACGCGTGGGAGCAAAGTCTTAAGGTCATCTGAACAAATTTTTTTCTTTCGCAAGTTGTATGATGGGACATCATCGTATTTTCTAGGATGTTTATAATAATAATAATTCACTTTATTTCCTTAATAGCTTACAAAATCAGCTAGCGTTGGATCGTCAACATTTAAGAGCACAAGTTAATCTATTTATACATACAATTCATTACACTAGGCAACCGCTGATTAATATTGTGAATAATTGTTGGTGTGAAACTTTTAATAGCTGGCAGGGGTGGTTTATCTATAGCTGTTAGGTTTATTTATGACTGTATCTAATAATTTTCTTGTTCGTTTGAATAATTGTTGGTGTCGTTCTATAATTCTTAGGTTTATTTGTGATCGTATAATGTATGATTGTAGGGGAGACCCGCCCACGTTCGGCCACTTTTCACTCGAAGAATTTTCGTGGTCTTGTTAATAGACAGAATTGTGTCTTTTTTTTCGCAAGACGTTTACATTTATGTAGACTACGATGTGCAAAAATCGGAGCATCCGGATAGGTACCATTTATGAGATAATACCCATCTTCTGAAAACCTCCAAAACGTCCGAACCAGGACCACCCTGGTGCACGTTCGGCATATACCGGTACAGGTTCGGCCTTACCTGTTGACTACTCTCTGAGCATCAAATTCTCTCAAAAACCGACAACCAATATCAATAATCTCGTTTAATGAAAAAAGGTAAAAAATCACGAACAAAATTAGTGAAAAATTAAACGAAAAAATCGGCTACAGGTAGGTATTCGGGAAAAGCACAGATTTAATAGGCAAAACGACATGGCTGAAGTATACTTCACGCTGTATGACGTAAAATCAATATCGAATGCCAGTTTTTCGCTCAAGCGTGAAGTCCCTCCCGATTTGGTCGGTCTTCCCAGCTTCATTGCGACTTCGGCCTTGGAAATTATTGCAACTTCATCGGTTAGAATGAACCAGCGTTCACTACACCTAAGAAACTGGACTTCTAGGTCAAGCGCTGAATCGTGCATCACCATCGCGACATAATGTACTATGAGCTTACTTTTCCCTGCCAAAGCGACTAGAATGTAATCATCCGGTTTGATTTCATTATCGTCCTCGTCCCCGACATCACTGAGTCCTAAGGTCATGCTGGAAGTGTCAGACTGGTCATCCAAGCTAGGACACTCGTCAGCATCTGACTCATCATCACTCTCAAACAACCATACCTTTGCTTTGGTCGTCTATGATATGAATAGATTTGAATGCGGACGTAAAACTGTTATCACTTATTTCTGGTACACGTTCGGACGGTCTTGGTTCGGCATGCCGGAGGGACCCCACTCTGGGTGTCCGAACGAGGGATTTTGCCACCTATTGACTAAAGTTAAAGATACAAAATGTGGGGTAAAGGTGGCGCAGTGTTAGTACCACAGAAGTACGACTAAAACTTACCTTTTCTGCCTGTATAACTTTCATTCTTTTTGCGTAACGCGAGATAGCAGTTTTTCGGAATTTTCGAAGCTCGAAAAACTACGATTTTGACCAAGAAAAGGGGCCTACCTGTTCAAAATCCAAATTGCGGAAATTAATGCCGAGTGGCCATCTTTAAAACATCAACTACCATCTAGCGTGTCTTTTGAACGTTATTTCGGAATTTTATAACAAACCGTGTTCTCGTAATCGGCTCTGTCCGAAGGTGGACCGTGCCGAACGAGGGCGGGTCTCCCCTATATCTATCTAATAATTTTATTTTCTTTACTCCATCATTAATATTTTCCGTAAACGTAAATGTGGGGAATAAAAACATTCATTTATTGATCAAGTAGCAATATCAGTTCTTGACTACATGGTTAACCATTTATAAGAAGACAAATCAGTAAGCCCCAATTCTGTAAGTTAAATAAATGGTTGAATGATGGTACCGTAGCGGTATGCTTCGAACGTTAGCTAACTTTGAACAATGCCACTTCCATCCACTCACTATGCAATCAGTGAGCCAAAGTAATTAAGGGTTCATAAGAACTCCTGAATTGGTGTTTTGGGTCTTTGTTTAACCTAAGACTGCATTCTTCAAAATTGACTAACGTTCAATGAGGCATACACCTACTGCAGATCATGGGCTGCTCAAGAGCGGCATCGATGGCTCGGAAGACCACGCCCAAGACCACACCCAATGGCCCAAAGACCACGCCCAATGGAGGCAGCTGACAAAGCTTCACCCTAGGTTCCTCTACGCTGGGGCTTCCTCATGGCAGGAGCCTCGAAGTCACAGTAAGTGCACAAGCTTCCAAATGTCTTCATGCCTTCATGAAGGAATCAGCTTTTGGGCGGTTACCGTAAGAATCCTGTAAAATCTACCAAACAAACGGTAAACAACTTACCCTAGAGCAACTTCAGATATGGCACTCATCTAAATAAGCCCAGACTTACCTCAAAATACAGTTCTGACTCACCTCAAAAGACAGTGAAGCCCGCAGCTTGGAATCCTTCTCCTGGCTGTCGAAGAACCCATCCAAGTCCATCGGCTCTTCTTTGATTGTCGACAGGGTGTTAAAAGCAGCTTTTTCTGCTGGATCAGCAAACGAAATCACAGAAGTGACGCTAGGCAGGAGGGGTGTCCCTGTGGCGCTCTGAAGCTGATTGGCTAAAAAAAAAAAAAAAATATTATTGAGGGCGTGTTCCACCCTTCTAACAATAGTAACTATTAGTTACTATTTTCGTTTGAACCTCGTGAAAAGTTACTACACTGACCGTTCCAACCTTCTCGAAATAGTAACTATTTGCTTACCACGCTCGGGAGCGTAGTACGCGTGGTAACTACGATCTTTTTGACGAAGTTGGCTGCGGTCCAGCCTTGACGCCAAGAAGCTAGAATCCGTGACGTCATGCGTATAAGTAACTACGGTAAGTAGGGTCGAACACGCTCTGAATATATTTTATTCTCGTTTTTTTTGCAACACAATTGTGGGCCACACACTTCTGAGTGTTTGTCGCGGAAACACGATTGTGGGCCACATAGTCGAGCAACAAACCTGAAACTCGCCGAAACGCCATTTGCCTGTTTTTTTTTTTTGCGGTAACTGAAATGTTTGAAAATAAAAATAAAATCCGGATAAAACCTCAATAAATAGAACTTCAGGCTTACGTCCTTACCGTTCTGTGCAAGGGTATTCAGTTGTATATCTATTTTCCTGATAAAGTAGTTATTTTCATATTTAGACTTTATTTTGCTGTTAAGTTTGAATTTCCGGCCAAGTTCGAGCAACGAAATCAAAATCACCTCGACAGTTATTTTTCGCATTCGAGCCACAAAATCTTGTTGGTCGCGGAAAAAAACTTGTAGGCCACAGAAAAGACCGCAGAAACACTCTTTTCGAGTCACAAACCACGTTGTGGGATCCCGGAAAAACCACCTATGTATTTGTTAATGAACTTGCTTATATAGGGTAAAGCGATTACTTTAGAAACGGAAAATAGTTCTGACCTTCTCTCGGTAACATGCATTTTACAGAAGAGTAGTCGGACGTTTGAATACGAATCACAATGTTTACTAAGCGAACCCACAAAACAATGACATGTATAACAAAATTTAACTGTTACATAGTAACCGAACTAAACTTTTTGTCAGAGGATTGAACGGTTCGTGTACATATTTGCAAACTTTTTCGATGAGGTTGTGGTTCGCACATGTCAGGCCGGCAGGTGACATTAACTGAACCCACATACACACGCATTAATTGAACCCTAAAATGAGGCAGGTAGCTGTAAAACAGGCAACTCACCGCTATTAGCACAGACGAAGATTAGCTCCACACATTGCTTGATCCAATAATGGGGCCCAATCTGCTCCCAGTTCTGCGAACAGACAATGTAGAGCAGCCGCTCGAACAGTTTCCGCTTTATACTACTATCAAAAACTTCGAAGAACTTATTCCTAATGTGCGGTTGAGTGCATCGAAGTCCCGCCAGAAACGCTGGCTCCAATTTTGCCGTCAGTTCACTCCCACGCATCGCCTCATCTCGGTAGATGAAGTTGACAAGCTCGAGAAAGCTGGCGTTGAGTTCTAAGTCATCTGGGAAGCGTTTCTCCACGTATTGCATAAGCTTGACTAGAAGAATGGCCTTCTCCCTTAAACTGGGACCTTGGTTAATCTCAATCGTGTTCTTCGTTCGAATCCATTCATCAAGCATCTTCACAACCGTCTTCATGACCTTATTCTCCGGTGTTTTCTCAATGAGTCCAACTAGAATCGTGCCAATGAAAGCCTTTCGCATCTCCATCCCCATTACACCAACACGATTCTTTACAATTTCAAGGCTTGTGATGAGCAGCTCTATGCATAACGTGTTGTTTTCAGCACCAGCGGTGGAGGCTGGTGTAACGTGCTCACGGTGCAAACGGTGTAGCACCCGCATAAAGGATGTGATAAGACGATCCACGTAACAAACGTTATTAACACATGCTGCTTTTAGCATGAGCAGCGTACCCAATAGGGTAGAAGGCAGTGCGTTGGAATTCTTATCGAAAGTATTCAGCCCTTCATAGATGTACTTGCTAACAGACGCGTACAGAGTCTCCAACTCCTCATGCTTTGATGCAATATTCGAGTTGGTAGGCTCGGTAGGGAAAAGCTGCATTAGTTTCATCAGCAGTGGATGAACAGCTCGTATGATTCGAACGTTCGTCGATTGCATGCATGCAGAAACCCCTCTCTGCAATGGCTTCACGCAGGATAAGATCTGCTCACTGCGCAGAATGCCCAGCAGGAATGTGAGCATTTCCAGGGCAGTACAGATACTGTTCTGGTTCGGTATTGCTGCTGCAGGACCAGCCTCAGAGGTTGCGGTAAAGAGGCGTTCGAGCCATCCAAGCTTGAACTCAACGTTCGGCCAGACATCTGCGCGCAGAGCAATTTTGAGCAGCGCGACACAGCGTTTTGAGATGGATTCCTGAGGGCTTGCGGCAGGAGGCGTTGCTTGACTCGTCTCAGCAGTCTGACATGCTAGTCGCAGCAGGAAGTTAACAGTAGCATCGGCGTGGACTTTCTCAATAGGCCGATTTTCCCCTTTCACGGGCGCTTGTAGCTTAGGCTTCTTGGCGTCGGGAACTTCGCTTTCCTGTTCCTCTTGAATTCTCTGCTGCTCCCATTTAAGCACCACTTCGGCTAGATCAACTGCCAGCTTCTTTTGCTCCGAGCTAGCGGTCGGAGCGAAGCCAAGCTTTTGCATGGAGGTCACCATATGGTGAACCAAGTGATGACGGACGGGATAGTAGACCTTGTAGTGGCGGACGACAAGCTGGAGGATGTGAACGAGTTGGTTGATGCTGTGACCCTCTTCGACGATTATTTTTTTGGTCCAGTGGGTCAGCATGGTGTTGCCGTCTTCCATACGGACGGGCATTGCTGGAGTTAGGATTTCCAAGGCCTGGCGGACGACGGTTCGAGCCTCGACTGCATGCGCCTAGAGAAAATAAAATGGGTGGTAATTATGTTAGAGCAGGCGAAAACCAACCATGTAAAGAGATTTTCGGTTGGGACATCTCTATACTTCATACAGTATTCTAAAGTGCACGGACCCAATTGATAAACAGGGTTTGTAGATTTGCAAATAGAGCGTTAGGATTCAGAAAGCTTTTTGCTGATGTAGTTTTAGGGATATTTATGTGTCAGTGTAATTATAACTTGTACTTAAAAACTAACTAATTTATCTGATTTTCCCTAATATTTTAGTTTGTCAATCTTTCTCCTTTACAACATAGGTACTTCCCTAAGATCCGCTCCCCCCCCCCACACACAAACAACAACAACAAAAATGGAAACTTTATCCTCGCGCCAATTTGAACCAAAGAGAAGACAGCTAAGCAACGCTGTTCATAAGAAAACAAATTACTTTATATGTTTCAAAAAAAAATATTACTAACCTTCAAGAGGCTGTGGAAGACCTGAAGGACTATCCTTTTGTGAATTGCAAATTTGGAAATAATATGACTGAGCAACAGATGGCCGTGATATCGCGTCGTCGGGTCGACGCAGTTCTTGCTGAGCAAGCAAGGCCAAGCGAAGGTCATGAGGCGTCGAAGTTTGTTACCCTGACGTTTGTTTGCGGCGTCGTGGATGTGAGGGGCAGCTCTGTCGACGAGCAAGCAGGAAAGTTGGAGAAGGAGGATTCGAACTGCATCCGTCGTACCGAAGGGATTCTCAGGGTCTAAAAAACGTTCATCTTTAAATATAAACCTTACAGTATCCCTACAGGAAAGCATGCAGTCACAGTACAGGCAGGTGTGACTATATTTAACTTCTCTTTACGATCGCTATTTGATCCACAAAATTTAAACATTTTATTTCAGTATTGAAAGACGGTGGTGTTTAAAGCTTAGCGTTTGTACCATAAGTCGCGACCAACATTCGAAAACGTGGGCGAGCGGGTCTGGTAGAAAAGAAGGAGAATTCAGCTAGCTTTATGAAGGGAGTACTGCGATGTCGTTGATCCTATTCATTAATACGACTGGAAGCTGTTCAGGAATGTCCACAAATGGCAGACTGGCAGAAGAGGGGGAAATAACAGTATGAATTGAATGACGTCGCACAAAAAAAAATAGAACAAGCAATAAGCATAAGCGTGCGAATAAGCCATTGGCGTTCTTCTGTATTGTAGATTTTTCGAAAGCTGAAACCTGGCACACAAAAAGCTCAACATCTTAATCGTACAATATAGTATGGATCAGAGTGTAAGTCACTTAGTGTGAATGCCTTGAATTAAGAGAATGCAAGCTGGAGATATTTTGGCAATGATTCATGTCTATAAAGAAACTTGGATGCTGTATAAGGTTGTCAATGGAGCACAGCGCCAGGGTTCTGAAATAGGGTCATGTCATTTATACCAGGATTCAAGACTGTCATATTCGTTAGATATTAATTCGTGTGTGGATTGCATTCAAGTTACGATGCTCTCTTTATTTTATCGCCATGGCTCGCAGGCTTTTCTTGCAATAAACTTATATCTATCTGTATGATACTAAAGATGACAGACGACACAAAATGATAATATAAGTTATCAATATGGCGTGACAATTATACTGCATATTAAACAATCCCGTCCGGTTAGGGGTCAAGAAAAATAACTTACCAACAACTCTATTGATGAAAACGCTGACCAGATTTTCCGGATTGTCCTGCTCTGGCATTGGCACGGTGCCAATAAGTACTTCCCCTTCCCCCTTCTCAAAGCTGGTCGCGAAACACGGTATGATTATATACTGGAGCAGTATAGCCTTGTGCTCCATACTGGTGTCGACATCTCTAAAGATTTCCACAAATCGGAAGAAAATCATCCGCTTCCACTCCGTATCATAGTTCCAAACTTGGGTCTCCAGGTATTCCTTAACGAACTGGAAATCTGGGACGTGATGACCACTGAGACACCTCATAATGTCGAACAGTAAGTCAGTCTCGCTCGGCTGAGCTTTGAAATAGTCCAAGAGGGTCTTTACCAAAGTCTTGGCATCCTTCCAGTGGGAGTAGTCCACATTTTCGATTTTCAAATGGTTCGTCTGGAACTCGTCCGACACCCAAATCTTTCTTAGAACTCCAATGAGGTCATGCTGCTGACCCAACCAGGTGGTGTCGTGGCTAGCCAGGGCGTCGACAACGCGGATGCTCTGGTAGAGGAGAGAGGCTTTGTTCTGCTGGTTTGTCGCAGATGACCCCACGAGCGCTTGGCCGGTTTGACCAGGTTGAATGCCGGTAATTGCCATCTGTATGAGTCGATCAGTCTGGAACTGGAGTCGGTCGCGAAGCTCTTTGCCGTCAATGTGTTTGACCATGTAGTGGAAGTAGCGGCTCCACTGTTGGTCCATGACGGTTTCTTCTTTCAAGAATAAGTCGATTGTCTCTTGCGGGTATCGGAGAAGGAATTTCATGAGGCTGTGTCTGAAAAGAGGAGAAATACTAAGGATTTCAGAGAGCGATTTCATAACTCATCTTCCATTCACTCGACGACGGAAATGTAGAGGTACCATTAAAATCAAACAAGATATCTTAATAAACAAGCTCTCCTTCCATATATATCATGACTAGCTCAACACCTCCCTCCTTCCCCCAATATTAATCAATATCAATATCAATCAATAAGTATATTTCACATAATATTTCTGTAGAACATAACATAAAATACATAAAACAACGGTTAATGCAAGGCAAAATAAACTAAGTGTCAAACGCTGCTTTGTTATAATTAGATACGAAGTATGGTACAAAGGATTTTAAAAAACGCTGAGAAGACTTGAAATCGGGTTCTCTAAGGAGTTGTTTCTTCGCTACTTTTCTTGCTTGCCGCGTGTCGACGGTTGGTTCAGGGGTGTAAAAAGGCGGTAGGATGTCGCGATGGTCTGGAGACAGAAGGAGGGAATCTCCAAATGCCATGGTGAGATCGTGTCTCCTTTGGTTGAGTGTTTCTATAAGCTTTAGAGTCTGCAGGCTAGTGTTGTACTCAACGTACATGTGACCGAGGACAATGCGGCAAGCTCTCTTCTGAAGGGTCTCCAATTGGTCGCTAGTACCTATGACAAGTATGACAAGTACCTATTTATTTATTTTATTTATTAAAACTAAGAGACGACCAACTAGGGTGAAGAAAACCTATATATGAAGAGGAAGGGATCCGGTGGTCTACACTATCTATGAAATCTATGAAAGTTTTGCAGGTGGTTATCACGTCTTCCTGGCGATCACCCTCACCACCCCCACCCCCTCTCCCTTTCAACAACCGGAGAACGTAGGAAAAAAACTGGATACGGCCCTGGAATAAGGTATAGAGAAAAACGGTTTACCTAAACGGACTGCCTGCCTCCATCCCCGTTGCTCTCTCTGTCTGCAGCACCAGCTTACAAAGAATCTCCAAAAACCTCGCCGAAGCCGCGGGGATCTGATGGAACAGTGCGATTATCTCCGTCGCCACTTTCACCTCGTTTGACGCAATGTTGAGTAGAACCGACCTCCCGGCCGCCGGTTTGTTCTGAACAATGAGGACCTCCAGCCACTTCCTCAAATGCTGTAGCATCTGTTCGCACAACTTCTCATTAAATGTGTTCGGGAACAACTGCGTCGTGTAGGAAAGCCGCTGTATAATGTTCGGGGTAAGCTGCCGGAAATCGTTCAAATGCACGAGGAGTTGACGAACGTTGGAATGAACAGTCTCCATTTCGACTTGACAGCCGGCAGTGAAGCTTTTGAGGCAGTCGAAAGCAGCTTCTTGGAGTTCTGGTGTTGTTGAGCTTAAGGACTTGTAGAGCAGTGAGAATATCTTCTCCTTGCACTGAGAAACGTAGTGGCATGCTGCAAGTGCGCGAAGGGCAGACTTCCGAAGTGGAGTCAAATCAGTCACCGACTTGTAACAAGGGAACTTCTGAAGGGCCGAATCTTCCGCCTCACACAGGGAGAACAACTCCGAAAAGAACACCTTGTGCTCCATAATAGTGAGGTCAATCGTGAAAAGTCGCGGTTCGAGCGTGGTGCAGAACGTATTTCCGTCCATTAGCCCAATCTGTGCATTAACCGGCTGGTGACGCAGCAAATGCTTTTTGGGTGGAATCATATCCGCAAGGATATCCCTATGAGGCTCCATAACTGAGGTCACGGTCTGACCAATAAGGTGAGCAATGAGCTGCAGGGATTTCATAGCCTGTTCTCGAACATAATTATTAGGACTTGTGACCTGGCGTACGAGCTCAAGGGTAACGTCGTTCAAGCTTTTCTTCTGCGCCAGGAGCATTTCGTCCGTGGCGATTGCCGGTTCTAATGGCGTTGCGCACAGAGTTATCATCTTCTCCAGATTAGACTCGGCCATGTCCAGAGCCCCACTGCTAACTTCTCCTGACAGATCCATCATCACAAACAGCAGCGCCTTAAGGAATATGAACTGATGATCCAACACCCACTTCAATGACATGCGCTCAAATAGGAACTTTATTGCTATGCATCCTCCCAACTTGGAGTACCAGGCACGCTCATAGCAAAGCCCACACATTTTTTCCGCTAAGCATTCCATAAAGCGGAGCTTGCAAGCACGTTCTTTCGACCCAAGGACGGTAACAGCTGTGCCAAGTATCAGGACCAAGGCCAGATGCCCTGGCTTGCATAGCTCTTTCTCTTCATGACCCATGATTGTCGCTAGCGCGTCTATTAGGACCACGGGATCCAACCCAGTGATTCGGCTAGGGGGCTTTCCGGGAACGGCAACAGGGAACGGTCCAGCTTGCTGCGCTATCGCTACTAACGTGTAATGCCTCACTAGCGCTACCATAGTTTTCAAAACGGATTGCCGTAGCTCTTTAATAGCGGCAGCTATGAACATAGCCGTAACGGCAGTTTGCTGAGTCTTTCGCGCTTGCAGATCGTTGCAGCGAAGGGCAGGAGTCTGGACGTTGTAGATTTCCCCTTCCATGAAGGCCTGATGAGTTAAGAAGTTCTGAAGGACGTGTTTCTCATCATCAAGCTGTAGTGAGCAGGCAAGGTAGCACCGAATCGTTTCCCAGCACTGCCGGCGGTAGAATGGATCGGTGGAGCTCGATTTCAGAGCGTTGAACGCGGTCTCAATTATTTTGTCAACCGGGAGGTTTATAGCAGGCTTGTGCTCGGGGAAATGCAGCTGGATACTGGGCCCTAGAAAACATGAAACTTTAAAGTTTAACTGAAAAGCCAGCTTATTTTCATATCTTGGATTAGAATACTCTGCTATAGCCAAGGGATTTTTTTTTAAATTCACCTTGGGCTCTATAGTATTGACGTTCAGGATTTGCACTGCGGGTGAGACAAGACAAAGTTCGGAGAATTTGAATTTCAACAAAAGCGTGCATTTCAATGGCGGGAGAGATCTATTCAGTTGGAGTTTAAGGACGTTGTTCATTCTGACATAGGTTTATTCGTTCTTGGTTTATACCCATATTCACCCGTAGAACAAACCCAGAATAGGTTAGGCCCTTCCACGAAGGCCTCACAACGAGAAACCCAGAAACTAACTTACTGGATGAAACCTGGATGAAACCGAAAATGTCAAGGGATTACTCAGATTCTTACCTAACGACTCTTTATCATTGTACTCCAAGGCCTGGGCTTCAATCAACATCTTTCTATTCCCTCCTCCGAATTTTCCGAGAACGCGGAAGGCCGACAAGGCAATTCCATCGTTTGAACTCCGCAAAGTTCTCCATAATGCTTGCATCAGCTCGGCTCTGACTGGCTGAATGTGCTCGTACAGGAAGTCAGGCTGTAGGTTGTCAACGCAGAGCTCAAGGGTTCGCAAACCTACATTAATGGAAGGTAGTGGCTAAGTGATGTCTTAAAGGACCTGTCGTACCCTTAACAGAATAAAATAGATAGAAAGTAATAGTAATTTATTCGCTCACACTTTCACGGTTACAAAACCAAAATTGGTGAGTACTGTCATGCACAAATTTGTCAGTATAGCATGTGCATTTAAAGGAAGTTCCAAATGGTCAAAGGCTATTTAAAATTTTAACAATCTTTGGTAACGGCTGTGTTTGGCCGCTAGTAGTTGGAATACTGGGACCTTCGTAGAGACTGCTCGCTCTTGCCTTTCCTTTACATTGTTGTGTGGGGGAGGGAGAAACTCATTTTTTTTTTTACCGATCTCGAGGCATAGGTTCCGTAACAGAATTCATTAGTTCTCAAACCTGTAGACCAAAATTCATGTTGCATTCTGGACCCGCTATCGACGCCTCACTAATCTTTGCACTAGACGCGATTCACTAGTTCCCATGCATATTTTTCTCCCGACGAAAACTACATACTTTACCTTGGCTGACTAGCGTTTGAGACCCATTCAGGGCGGACACAAGGGGGGTCCATGAGCATCGGCAGGTAGGGAAGCAGAGAAGAGAGCCTTACTGGAACCGTCAGACACAGTTCTACGAAGAGATCCTTCATATGCTGCTTATGAAGGCCGCTCTGGAGACTATTGAGACCCTGAATGATAAAATGGTGTGAGTGAAATGTATTCCTTCGGATATTTTAATACTCTGAATCTCGAGCATTTGCCGAAATGAAAATGTTCCGGGACCACCCACCATGGCCAGATGTGGTTCAGACTTCAGACACAAATATTGCACATCTAGAGCATTGAAGTACCCAACTCTTTAGAAGGCGTATAGGGATTGTAGTCTTTCGTTAATATCAAGAGTACTGAAAAGAACAAGAGGAGGTCAGTGAACCTACCGCTAATCACAAGGATGTGGTTGTTTGTTCTTACAGATCGAGGCTGATCCCAAAATCCCGAATATAATAAGAAAGCTAAATCTGATACTGAATAAGCTAATTTAATAGTTGCGTTTTTGCTGATACCATGGTATCTGATATACGGTCTAGAGTCGTTTTTGCAGTTATCGTGGTATCTGATACCACTGTCAAAAGGCGTTTTTGCAGTTGTCGTGGTATCCGGCCAGTTACCGTGGTAACGGATATCCAGATATCACGGTCCGGCCGTGGTATCTGGTCGTGATATCCGAAAAGTCATCCCACTTTCATCAAATTTTGTCAAATTATTGAGAAAGAAAATTTTGTCAAATTAGTGAGACTTTATTAGTGATGTAACTGGATATCCGTTTTTCTTTTGGGATGACTTGGAAAAGTGCAATTTCGGCGATAGTCGTTTTTGCAGTGTACCGTATATCAGATACCACGGTAACTGCAAAAACGGCTAATTGCAGATCCAGTTACCGTGGTAACAGATACCATGGTATCAGCAAAAACGCAACTAATATTCCTTACACGTAGACCCGGGATTTTAACTTACCTGTAAAAGCGTAGGCAGAAGCGGAAGGAATTCCTGATACAGGAGATCATGGCTCCCTCCTCCAATCGACCGGAAAAGGGCTCGCAATAGGAGGAAATAATTGTACGGCTCCTTCGCCGTTAAAGCCAACTCCATAGATCTGTTGACAATCTTGTGCAGGTACGGCTTTAGCATTTGTTCATTCTCCTGCGCAAATAGCTGAACACTTCCGAACACCAACTTGAACAACTTGAGGTAGAGATTGCTTCGCTCGATGCTGGCTCCCATGTCTTCCATATGGGCAAGAAGATATTCGACAAGGATCGTCGCAAAAATGGACGACGTTGCTTGATTGGCGAGAAATGAGTTCGCAACGAGTTGAAGTGCAAAGTTTTTGTACACTCGTTCCACGAAGAACTCAATGGTGGTGGAGAAGATTTCTTTGAAGTTTTGTGGGGACAGCATGCTGAACTAGAAACAGAAACGCAAAGTTAAAGAGCAACTTCATCAAACCAGGCACCTGATTGAGAAGCGAGTAGCGACTATACTGTCTTCGAGAGAACCACATGAAAAAATCAACAAAACATACTCACCTGCAGTCATCGTTCTCTGTCAAGTCACTATTATACGGTACAGATTCGGACAATGCCAATTAAGCAATAGACAAATGCTAGATGGATGCATGTCGTATTTCGATTTTACAGGATTTTGGATCAAAATAGTCAAACAAAGCTATCCCCAGACACCACGCCGGCAATATTTATCTATCCCTTATCATAATAATAATGTTATGCAACAGAAAAGGCTTTCGCCTCCAAATAACTATCAGAAATTGGGAGTGATCATAGTGGCCATTTTCTCCGTAGATGCCCGAAGCTTTCTGAAGAGAGAGGAGAGAGAGAGAGAGAGAGAGAGAGAGAGAGAGAGAGAAGAGAGGAGAGAGAGAGAGAGAGGAGAGGAGAGAGAGCGAGAGAGAGAGAGAGAGAGAGAGAGAGAGAGAGAGAGAGAGAGAGAGAGAGAGAGAGAGAGAGAGAGAGAGAGAGAGAGAGAGAGAGAGAGAGAGGTTTATTTAAACAACATCACAGCAAACAGCTAATTTGCGTTGCTTCACTATGCTAAATAACAAACACAAAAAAAGGGAAATATCACTCGGCTTTGTTTCGCAAATCCGTAAAAAAAAGGTACAAACGAATTTGCGTGGCGGTTCGTTCGCGAAGCTACTGGAGCCAGTTTATTCTGGTGACGCGTACGGTTGTTGGGCGGTGCAGTGGGTGGTAAGACGTCTCGATGCTGGGGTTTTCTTCACAAACCCTCAGGATAATCTGCTCGTATCTTAGGGCCAACGTGGGGAGGGGCGAGTTTAGCAAGCGCTTCACCATAAGATAGTTGTCAATCGCCAATAATAATGAACACGGCCCGCTTTTGCACCGACTCAAGTTCTTGGATGAGGAATACAGTACGCAGTGCTGCAGGTTCCTCCATAGTGGGCTTGCATATTCCAGAACTGGACGGAAAATTTTAGGATAAACAGACGGTTGGTTGCCCAAGTCTTAACAGCAATTCAGTGATTAAACCATTTTAGTATGTTTTAAGCTTCTTACCACTCCAGCAAAGTGCTCCAATGCCTCCTTTTCATCTTTCGTTCGGACGGACTGCTGTGGTGGGGGTGCTGGTCTTCCGTTCGCTCCAATGGCCACAGTTGTAACAGGAGGTGGCTGCTGGTTCCGTTCAAAGTGTAGACATCAAGAGCCTGAAGGCCCCACTTAACCTAGTCGGATGAAAAGGAGCGTCTCCTTCGGCTGGAAGCTTTTGGTAGCTTGGACGGCAGCGACGCGCCTCGTTTCCCTATGGAATCAATTACACCCGTCAGAATTTTCATAACATTTTAATGTTGACTATGATCAACATCAAGTAGAAATTCCATGTTCCCGTTGGCCTTTGGGTGTATTCTCTGTGTGGTCTCTTCCCTACACTCTCAGCTTTCTCTTTACTTCCCCAGCAAAACTTTTAGCCAGGTAAAAAGGAACGGACATGTTCTAGTCAGCTACGTATTGTCCAAGATAAATAGTGGCAGGGAATCGATGCCTTGAAATCCCGCTAAAGAACCACACTAAAGTTATCAGACCCGACAGCCCTCCTATAGGCGTTTTTCTGCGACACGATTGTGGGCCGCACACTTCTGAGGGTTTGTCGCGGAAACGCGATTGTGTGCCACACGTTGAAACTCGCGGTAACGCCGTTTTGTCTATTTTTTGGGCGGTAATTTCAAATGTCTCAACATAAAAATAAATTCAAGTAAAATCTCAATAAATAGAACTCCAGGCTTTCGTCCTTACCATTCCATGCAAAAAGGACATACTTGAGAAAGTTAAAAAAAAAAATTATTTTGACATTATTTTGCTGCTAAATTTGAATTTCCCGCCCGAATCGAGCCACAAAATCGGCAATCACCTCGGCAGTTGTCTGTCGGATTCGAGCCCCAAAGCGAGCCTCAAAAATCTTGTTTGTCACGGAAACACATTTGTGGGCAGCACAAAAGGCCGCGGCAAAGTGGAAACACTCTTTTTCGAGCCACAATCGACACACAAACTGTTTGTGGGATCACCGAAAAACGCCTTATGTGGTTTACTGGGAAATGCTTTTTGTATGTCAACCGGCGGCTTTCATTTCAGATAAGCTGAGGGCCAAGTGTACAATCAGCTGAAAGCTACACAAAGGACCGTCTTGTGTGTTTTAAAGGTTGTTGTCAGGATTTTCTGACTGTATTCTTTTCTTTTATAAATGTCGAAAGAGCAAGAGGTAGCTCTACATCGAACTTGAACGCAAAAACAATTTGTCTTAAAAACTGTTGAACAGCAGAAGTTTGCAGCTATTGGACCCTAGATCCTCCTTGTCATAGTGTTGAATGTTGGAAACTTACCTTAGTAGAGGTGCAGCCCCAGGTTGCTGTTTTCACTGCGCAAACGAGCGTTTTCACCAGCCCTCTGCAGTCGTTCACAGTGTAGTTAGGAACTTGGCTCGTCGGGAAACCAAATTTCACTTTATCCTTCTCTTCTTTCAAAGCCAAATCAATCGAAAACCCTACAACAGAGAAAAAAGTAATTCACGCCCGACCTGACAAGATCAGGAAAGCCCTCCTATAGTGGCAGCAAGAATGAATAGTCGCAACAATGACCTATTATGTCTTCAGCTATTTCGTAAGGGCCCTCTAATAGTATGATTTCTCGGCCCCCCCCCCCCCCCACATTTACTTTAGATGACGCAGACAGATCACATGGGCTAACCGAGTCCCTCTTTAGCTTCGCCCCGGGGACATTGCCAGATCAAGACAGTTAACCGCCCGTTATGTTGTAACTCTCAAGCGAAAAGACAAGCAACAGACAGATGTATGTTTTTTGTCTGGGGTTTCAAAGACACTATAACACAATCCTAGACGCGTTTAATCAAACAATTTACAGATTTTCTTATAACATGGACTTTTACAATTTGTATCACCACGGTTGCTCCCGCGGTGATGGAAATATTGCTTAAATTATAACTTGCCTTGTTAAATGAAGTAAAAACAAAGCCGACAAAAAACTATGAAGACAAACTTCATACCTTTAACATCCTCCGATTTGATCGACTCGGCCATCGGTGTGGCTGGTGAAACGAAAGGCGAAGGAGACGCCGGGCTCGGCGTCGCAGGCGTGAGTGGATTCTGGACCGATGGCGTTGAACATGTCGCGGTCACATTCTGGACGGGAGAAGTTCCGTTTGATGCCGCTTTATTCTTTTCAACGAGAATGGGGAGCTGATGCTTGACTATTGACTTCAATTTGAGAACGAATGTTTCCATTAGACGGACAAGAAGGTCACGGCCGTTCCCCGATTCAATTTCACTTCGTCGATGTATGCAGTCAACAAGGTTGAGGAGGAGTTTGACGGACATTGTCTGAATGCTGAAAAAGCAAAATAAGTCTACCTAAGAGACAGCAACGAATTTAAACAACTTTACTGATTAATCACACTGAACATGAAAAGAGTCAGCAAAACGCTTTAACTTCTGTTAGAAACTACAACAGAACGTATAGCCAATATACTGCTGAAGTCCTCTGGGCTACGCGGGTTCCTCAGACTGTCCGAAAGACGCGTCAGCTGCATTTTTGCAGATACCATGATATCTGATACCACGGTAACTGGATTTTCAGTCTGCACTTTGTCGTTTTCGCATTTACCATCACGGTTGCTTTGCAAAAACGAAAGTTGCCGACTTCGCACTTTTACAAGCCACGTCAAAAGAAATACTTGCCTCCACTCACATCACACGTGCCGAACTTCTTTCTCACCAATTTTACAAAAACCTAGGCTTTTTTGTTGGTGATAATGAAAGTGATGATTTTTTCAGATACCACGGTCAGTTACTGCGGTCGGGACCACGGATATACTAATGCTTCTTTAGTCCAGCCTGAGGAGCCTGCGTAGCCCGGATAACTTCAGTAGTATTGGTTCTACGGTCTATTGGAACCGTGGTCAGATTCCACGGTAACTGGCCCGGATGCTAAGTAAAACTGCAAAAACGACTTTAGACCGTAGCATCAGATACCACGGTATATACAGAAACGCAACTATTGACAACACCGTCAAAGGGCAATACATTCCGCTTGAAACTTAAAAGATAGAGAGCGACTTACTTCACTGGAAGGGTATCGTCGTGGACGTTACGAGAGAAGAGATACACCGCTCTTTGGAGATCAACGAGGGGAAGCTGAGTGCGAACATGGTGTACTAGGTCGGCGACTGTGCTATACGCTAGTGGTCGGAGAGTCTCGTTGGCCGTCCATCCTTTGCCGAGGAGGAGATTCTCATCGAACAGACGCTCCATTACAGGTACAAATTCTGAAAGTAACACCATTCTTACAACACAGAAAAACAACTGAAAGAGTCATTTTCAAGTGATAGTAGTTGAGAGTTGGTATTTATAAATGTATTTAAACAATAATGTTTTTTTTTATGTTTGTTCTAAAAAGAAGTATTATTGAATGAGCTCTTTATTTGTATGTTCGCTCCCATAGGCCGCATGGCTTTTTTTGTAGGCGGACATGCAGTTTGTTCAGGAATTGTATTAGTTTTGTGTTAATAAATAATCTGAATCTGAAAAAAAAACAAAAAACATGCGCACAAGTATTACTTCAGCCCAAGCTGACTGCGAATCATTTTGAAGGTTGACGAATAGGGTTGAGATACGAAAATCTAGTTACCCGTCACATATTCACTTAATCTGGTTTGAGAACCCGATGGAAATCCGTTCCTCCATTGCTCCGCAATACAAGAAAAAGTCAACATCATGAAACAAGACCAAAGGTTCCGATGGGATCCCAAAAACTGAATATTTGATCAAGACAAATAGGTTTTGTCTTCGCGAGATCCAGTGTTAACGTCTGGAAGTGCATCCGATAAAACCAGAAAGGCTATTTGGCTACAATATTCACGACTAGAAACGAAGCATTTATTTAGACCATCCAAAAGTTCCCGGTTTCAGCCGGATTCCAGACGAACTATATATATCCGGCAAAAAAAAATTGTCATATACGAATTCAGCATCTGTTCTTGCCCCCAAATCGGACATCTAATCAACTACAAACACAACTTTTGCATTCAAAAATTTTCCAGTTTCAGCCGGATTCCGACCTAAACACTTGTCCGAGTAGAAAATGCTTTTCATATAAATATTCAGCATGTCTTCTTACCCCTGAAACGAACATCTAATCAACTTCAAATAAAACTCCTACTTTTTACAAACTTTCCGGTTTTGGCCGGATTCCGGACGAACTACTTTTCTGGCAAAAAAAATGATTATCATATACGGATTCAGCATCTCTTCTTACCCCTAGATCGAACATCTAATAAACTTCAAATAAAACTTTTACTCATATATTCATATAATATATAAAAACGGACTCGTCAGCTGTCGGACTCGTCGGCTGACCCTTGCCAAGAAGGGCCGAAATATCGCTACATAAGCACTACAGCTGACGAGTCCGTTTTTATATATTATATGAATATATGACTTTAAGTCAGCTTGGGCCCAAGGAATATTTAAAACTTTTACTTTTAACAAACTTTTCGGTTTCGGCCGGATTCCAGGCGAACTGCTTGTCTGGCGAAAAATAACTTTCATATTCGTGTTCAGCATGCCTTCTTTCCCCTATATCAGACATCTAGTCAACTTCAAATAAGACTTCTACTTTTAACAAACTTTCCGGTTCTGGCCGGATTCCGGACGAACTACTTGTCCGGCGATAAAACGGTTTTCATATTCTTGTTCAGCATGCCTTCTTACCCCTATATCGAACATCTAATCAACTTCAAATAAGACTTCTAGTTTTAACAAACTTTCCGGTTTTGGCCGGATTCCGGACGAACTACTTGTCCGGCGTGAAAATAGTTTTCATATTCGTATTCAGCGTGTCTTCTTACTCCATAATCGACTATCACATTAGCTGTTCAAAAATTGTTGCTTGCCCCTTAATTTAAACCCCCTCCCCCACCCCTAAATGTAAAGCTACAGGGCCCATCTACGAACTCCACCTTACTCTTGACCCAAAGAATCCCCACACCAAGTTTCATCAAAATATCTCACTGCCTTCGAGAGTTATCGTGCTTACAGACAGACGGACAGACGGACGGACGGACAGACGGACAACTTTTGCGATGTCATAGGTATCCCTCCACTCACGTTTTGGGATCCCAAAAATAAGAATTCTACTTGTCAGCAAAGTCAAAATAATGCAGTGCATCCAAATACAAGATATAAAAATAAGCTGCTTTTCAGTTAAACTTTAAGAAGGTCAAAAATTTTCGCAAAACAAAATCCCAATCCATTTAGCACCATCAAACACAAAAAAATATGCAGGTAAAAAAGAGGGAAGATAGAAAAGAAAATGTCGGTATAAACAGGGGGAGGGGACAGGTAAATAATCTTGGGATACCGGGTCTGTGGTTTTAAATATCTTTGCCCCTCCCCCCCCCATACCCCCGGAAACATGTGGACCTTTTTGGCCAGAGGACCCACCCAAAAAAGGCAGATACCATGGAGGTAGAATCACTGACCTCCATGGGTGTGTGTGTGGGGGGGGGGGATGCACTCTCTTATGATGGCCTTTATCCATCAGCGATAGCGCAAACGTGACAAGAACAGCTACTTACTGACTTTGAGATCCGTTGCAAGGACATGTCTCGCGGCAATTAGCAGTTCTTTTCTGAGGTGGGCCACTTCCATTGGGCACAGAACAAGCATGCTTAGAACCCCCTTGACCATGGCGTTGGCCTGCTGAGATATGGCATCCTGGTAGTACTTCATGATATAGGCCATAAATGAAAGAGTTTTGATCTGTGCTCCCATGAAGTCAACGAAGATTTCTTTTTGGAACGACGGTGAATTTCTACAGCAGAAAAACAAAAATCATATTTTTTTTTAGTTTCAGTGGATGACATTACAGAGTTAGAAGGAAGAACAATCGTAGCAAGAGCAAATAGCTTAAATCGCATCGTGCAGAGTCTCTCGCTGGTTTGTAGCTTGACTGGTAGATCCAGCTGTTACATCGGCCCACTATGGTTTCCCAGTGCAGCCGACATTTTTTTAGCCACGCTTTTTTTTAGCCAAACAGCTCTCTTTTATGTCAATAAAGCTCACGGCTAATACATCCGTTTGCCTAGGAATTGGGCCAGCTGAGCCTCACGGATGGTCCCTCCTAACTGGTAGATTATGAGACAGGGAGGAGGAGCCAACTGGATCGTTGTTCGGAGTCGAAGTTGACAAGAACAGTTGTCCTTCTCGGCTTGGAGGAACGCCTAGTGTAATTTTGCTCTGGAAGAACAAGTCGACCACGGGGGCACAAGTTGCCTAGAACAGGGATACTATGTCGTCTTGCTCGTGTGCAGTTTACTGTGGTAGTGACATATTACACTCTTATGGCATCCAAGGAGCGCGCATCATTTTAGATGCAACGATGACGACTCCACTGGGGTTTCAAAGGAGTCATCTACCCGAATTGACAAGAAGATCAGGGAGAAACCGATGCTATAAGACACCCTTGGGAATCTCGAGACATGTTCGCAAAAGGATAGACCCCTGACTGAGGGGTCAACTCGAAAAGGATTCCTTCTGTACCCAGCACAACCTTTTTTTTCCGATGATCTTCAGAGGGCACTAACCCTGGAACACGCCGTTGTGCCTCACTGTTACAAGGTCCGACAGACGAGGCAGACTAATTTCTTTCGGTTTGTTTTAGACGCTACCATGCAAGGGATCAGGCCCTGGCCATTGGCCTCGGGTTCCTTTGCACATTTGACCCAATATTTTACTCTCTTCTGTCAATAATATGAAAAAAAATTCGTTTTCTTAAAGAGTTAAAGAGGCTGCGTCCCAAAGTCGAACCTTAAAACGTACAGGAATTAGGAGAGGCAGTTGGGGGGCTGCCGCCCCCCAAACCCCCCGCTTTTAAATTACCTTAAATTACCTTAAATCGCACTTCCAGCGAGATAAGGTGGTGACTCTTTTGTACAGGTTTTTTGTTGTGGGGGGCTGCCGCCCCCCTAACCCCCCGCTCTTGGCTTCGGAAAGGCCCTCTTTTAATTAACAAAAAATACAAAACAGGTTTTTGTTTGCTACCCTACCCCTACCCCCAGCTCTTAGCTTGTGTGCTCTGTGTCTGGGAAACAGTTTCAATAATTATGTTAAAATGTAAATGGAGTGGTCAACTTCATTGTTACTAATTACTAGTTTCGGCGCAATGGTTCTCCTGTCCTCTTGTGTTTAACATTTTTCGAAGTTATTCCATTATTCATTCATTTCAATTTTTTGTTAATTAAAAGAGGGCCTTTCCGAAGCCAAGAGCGGGGGGTTAGGGGGGCGGCAGCCCCCCACAACAAAAAACCTGTACAAAAGAGTCTTTAAAAGCGGGGGGTTTGGGGGGCGGCAGCCCCCCAACTGCCTCTCCTAATTCCTGTACGTTTTAAGGTTCGACTTTGGGACGCAGCCTCTTTAACTCTTTAAGAAAACGAAGTTTTTTTCGTATTATTTCTGTACGTTTTTCTACAATCCATGGTGGATGTAAGTTAATAATTCCTGTACTCCTCGTACAGGAATTAGGAGAGGAAGTTGGGTGGCTGCCGCCCCCCAACCCCCCCGCTTTTAAAGACTCTTTTGTACAGGTTTTTTGTTGTGGGGGGCTGCCGCCCCCCTAACCCCCCGCTCTTGGCTTCATTCCCTTTTTATCTCGCTAATTTCTTGTTTTTTCTCATCATACTTACTTTTCTTTTTCTGCTTTAGTTGCCAAGCTTTGCTTGGCATTGTAGAAAAGACCTGGTGAGGCAAGAGAAAGATTAATTATGATAGATAGCCTAGTCTGGTACTTCGCTTCGGAAATCTAATCTTCTGCTGTAGAAGATCTGTCTTTCCTAACTTGGGCAACTTGGCCCAAGTTCAGCTGATACAATTCTATCCAGATAAATTGTGAATTTTCTCTCAAAAAAGGACAGATGGCGTTTAGGAAGTTCATTTCTGATATGCTAGATGGCGTCTGCGTTCAGTTTGGAAAACATTTCCAATCAAGGAGAATAATGCAAAAACGGAAAATTTGGAGCTATCACGCGGATGGGGCTCTAAAGGCTTTATCGAGAAATAAAATAACGTGAAATAAGATACCAGTTTATTTTTCATTGTGGATGTAGGTAGGCGCATTGTTACCTCCAACCAATCCCGTTGTGTTGCCTCGGCAACGAATTGATTTAGATTCTGGAATTTTTCTGGAATGGAGCTGGATTTTTATGATGCTTGCAGTCATTCTCGCCGTGCCGAGCTGATTATTTTGATGTACTTGAATGTTGATATTCGTAACTTTTAAGAATTCAAAAATTAACATGGGCTCTTATGGGGAAATGGGGTTTTTCTAAGCTAGAAAATCAGGGGGTTAAGATTTTCCGACGAAACTTTCCAGGAAAATTACTCGGAGAATTCCGCGTCAAATGAGTCTTCGTACACCCAGATCCGATGTCGGCTGTGACCTGTAGGCGTGGCGAAAAAAAAACAAAAGGAGAACATGAAGATTAAGTGGCTATGCGTGGTTTCTGGAAAACAGGGAAGGAGTTATCGGATCGAGCTGAAATTTCGCGGATAAGCTCCTGGGCCCTAGGGGACCTTAACTTGTGAATTTCAGCCCGATCGGACAACGTTAAAGGGGGGGTGGGGTTGGGGGGTCGAAACTTTCGGCCAGATTTTCCCCATGAAGGAAAAGTCGGAGGGGGATGAAATTTGGCAGGTTTCTTAGTTGGAGCTCGGGCTACGAAATGCATCCCTCCCCATCCCTCTGCGACCACTGGAACCGAAGATCGCTTAACATTGTCGTGGTTCGCCTCTTTAAAGAGGCACGAGTGTGCCTCCTTGATAAACTGGAAGGTTTTTATTTAAAGCTTTCTACTCAACTGAAGGACACAAATCTAACAATTCCTCATAAACAAGGCAGGTGGGTAAACGGGTTCTGATGGAATACTAACCTTAGTTGCTGCGAGGGGGCCATGGTAATCGTATTCATTATCAGGGGAATGAACTCTGCAACATCGGTGTGGATATTGGCCTTGTATAGCTGATACATTAGAACAACGATGATCGGTAACTCCTGGAGTACCTTCAAGGACATCGAGGCCCGAGGAAGCACGTTATACTGAAAGACAGAATGCGAGTCAGAAAGGATTGACAGAAAGGTATTCTTTTACAGTCGAATGGGTGAACAGCAGAATCTCAAGGACCCTGTAACCCATGGAGCTGGTCTCTACCCATATTTTCCATTCGAAGGTCTCGGTGTCTGTTGAATTAAAGCGCCGGTCCCTCAGTCCTAGTCCCACAAATAAAATAAGTGACGGGGGGAGCGGAATTTCCCACGTCAAAACTAAGAAATAGACAAAAAATCTAAAATCTGCCATTTGGCCTAAAAAAAAAATATCATGCATTTAACATGTCAAGCACTGAGAGAAGGTCTGAACTTACCGACACATTCGTTCCGTCCTGTGTTTTCACTTCAGTCTGAACTGTTGTGATTGTGTAAGTCTCGCTGAGCAGGGCGTCAAGGTTCAAGTCCGACAGGTCGCGAACCTTCAGTGGCATTTTTGGCTCAAAAATTTTGGCAACATGATTTGGCAGATTTCTGTAGATGGACTTCACCAAGGCCAGAAAAGCTGGAATCTATAAAAAAAAAAAAAAAAAAGGTACATGTCTCAGTCTGAATAACTGACAAAGTAGAGGATTTGAACATTCACACGACAAGAGTTTTGAAATTCATCCTTGCCAGTTCGGATGACTTGCCCGATGAAAAATTTTCAAGAATTAGTTATATGGAGCTGTAAGTCTTAATAGCATAGTAGTAACTGTTACCACCAGGGGCGTCGCAAGTGCATTTTCGTTGGGGGGGTGCAGAGCCAAAATTTTACCGAATCTCTCAAAAATTTTACCGAATCCTAGAAACTGAAAATTCGAGCTTTAAATTATGGAACAGAAAGGATTACGTAGGAAAAGTAACATTAAAGGGCAGCATGAAAGACGATAAGCCAACTTAATTAAGTGGCGTTTTGGCGAAGGCCACTTGGAGAATATATTGCCGGGCACGATTGCAGTAACAGCTTCTATCTATTATACCCAAGAGAAAAATAAACCTAGCGCCCAGGCGAATTTTCAGAATCTTTTTTTTTTTCCTGTAGGCTAAAATTTAACTGCTTATTACAAATTCTATCATTTACCGTGGATTAAATACCGATGTTCTAAGAAGTTCTAGAAACCGAATGGAGCGACGTTCCGACAGCAGCAGCTACTGTAGTATAGTCAATACTACCCATGATCACAGAAAATGAGCGCCGCAGGCGAGATTTTTTTTTTCCTGTAGGCTAAAATTTAACTGCTTATCTTACAAATTCTATCATTAACCGTGGATTAAATACCGATGCTCTAAGAAGTTCCAGAAACCGGATGGAGCGACGTTCCTGCAGCAGCAGCTACTCTGCCATAGTCAATACTACCCATGATCACATAAAGTGGGCGCCGCAGGCAAAATTTTATTTAAGTTAGCTTTTTCCTGCCAAATTTAACTCAAAACTATCTTAAAACCCTAATCAAATGACGCACCCTTCCGCAAAATACCGAATATTAAGATTCATGATTAAATCTTCTTTTTGGGATACCAAAGTAAAAGTAAGGACTATCGATGAGATCATACATCAGTCCTTTTGTCTGCAACCAGTGCTTCACTCGACTTCTTCCGAGTTTCGAGGTTCGTGGTAACTCCCGAATGGCAATTATACCGAATCCCAGTTATTATACCAAATAAGTTTAGACCGATAGCATGTTCGAGATTCTGTATAACTACCGTATCTCGGTTATTATACCGAATTGTTTTCATATCGAGACAGTACCGAATAATTTTCGTATTCGGTATAATTTCGTCGAAACTGGAACAAAAGTAGGGATTTGTGGTAACTACCGGATCCTGAAAATTATATCGAATAAATTACCGAATCCCAATTATGATACCGAATAATTCTAGACCGATACCTTATTCGGGATTCTGTGTAACTAAACCGAATCTCCATAAATATACCGAATAGTTCTGGCATCGAACAATTACCAAATAATTTCCGTAAATTCTCTCCCCGAATTCGTGATAACTACCGAATACTGGGAATTATACCGAATCCCGATCATTATACCAAATAGATTTGTACCGATAGCCTATTTGGGATTCTGTATAACTACCGAATCTCCGTAAATATACCGAATAGTTCCGCTATCGAAAAAATACCAAACAGTTTTAGTAAAATTTTGGGCCTCCGGCACAAAATTTTACCGAATCTCAAAAAGTTGGGGGGGTGCTGCACCTCCCGCACCCCCCCCTTGCGACGCCCCTGGTTACCACTGCATCCTACTATCTTTTAGAGTCTTGAGAGTTGGTGTGACTTATTTTATTTATTTCTTGCCCTTTATACTTGGATTGTTGTCGTGTTTGACGCGGATAAAGTTGTGACAAGTGACTTTTGTTAAGAGATGAAATTTGTCTTAATTAGAGGTATTAATTATTTTGAGTTCCTGAACTGGCCGCTTAGAGCCTTTGGCATGTTGGCAGTTCCGGAATTGATCTGTTGATTTTTTTCTTTTTTACAAATAAAGCATCAATCTCAATCTCTCTCAAATCTCAATCTCAAATCTCTCAATCTCAAATCTCAATACTATAGCAAAACTGGATGCTACCATAGCAAGACGGGATGCAACTGGATGCTACTGCTTAAGATTAGCCCAATCTGAGGCACATTAAATGATAGTATTCTTTACTATTACATATCAATACATGCAACTTTTCGTACAACTACCATACAGCTAGACAGGCTACATATTTTTCATCGGATACCTTCCACGACAGAAACTGTCAAAAAAAAAGAGAAAATTATTTACACACAGATGACTCTGAGTTGCTGCGATGGATGGCTTCGAGTCACCGTGTGGTCAATTATGCTGAATTCTTACATGACGATTACGAAGCTAAGCAAAATATGAGCACTGCCATATTCTCACCTAAAATTTTGTTCACGAGCTAGATGAAAAGCTACAATCGATTCCTGATACACATAGGATTTTTTTCGCAATTATTCTCACTTTTTCATCAATTAAAACTGCCAATGTAATGAAGGTAATCAACTTTTACAAACAATGTTTATTCACTTTGGCTTTCAAATGGGTACCTAGAAAAATCTAGGGAAAAGCACGGGAAGCGTCGGTTGATTTGCCCGCATTGAATTCCTGGCCGAGGGCAGTGTATCAGGAGATCGGCACCTGTGCCACGCGAACCTTAATCGGTTTACATACGAAAGTTTGCTTTTTTTTTTGCTTTAGCTTCCAGTACTAGCTCGGTCCCAGGAACCTTTTTGCACTGACTGATTTTGCTGCATCACATTATATCAACAAAATACCAGAGCAACACAGGCTATAGAAACGAAATTCTACGAAAACAAGAGTCTAATAACAGGCGAAGGCACTAGACAAAATTAATTGATAGACATAATTGCCAGCATGGGTCCCTTGCCATAGCATGCAAGTTCCCCCCAATGATGGGCATAGGTGCTCAAGATCCGGAAACAACCCACCCATGCCAACGATCTAATCAAGCAGCAAAACCATCAGCCATATCAAAAATGAGATCTCAGCACTAGTTTCCCCCAGTGGCGAAACTAGCACATTTTCGTGGGGAGGCAAGCCCAGATTTTACCGACAAGATTTAGCAATTTACCGACAAAACGCACCGCTGCCACTGCGCGGCAACGGCGCATTTTTCCCGCGGACGCATCTTAAAACCATTGTAAAAATAAGTTGTAACATATCCGTTGAGATGGTTTTGTAATGAAAGTTAATGAATTTGCCATTCGCTTCCTGGCACCAATGGTTACCAAATGGAACCAGGAACACTAAGCAGTCAGAGTCTTGCAAACCAGAAAAGTTACAGACATTGCAACAGACTACTTCACTGCTTGAAGGTTTACTCTTGTAAACTAAGCGGCTTTTTGGGGTTCCGTCTGTATTGTCTGTCCGTCTGTTACCATGATAACTTTCAAAGGGGTTGAGAAAAGTAAAGGTGAAGTGAACGGGCAATCCAATTTTATGGAAACTTGACGGCTGATTGGAGCAGATGCCCTAAATTTGCTGCTTCTGTATCCGAATGAAATCTGACAACTTCGAGTGGAAGCTAGGCGACACGGTAACTTTGTGATACTCCTCAAAAACCAAACGGGTTCATGGGCCCCAGAAAGTGCTCGGATTCGACTGAAACTTGCCCAAAATGTTAATTTATCCGCGTCCGAGAACATTGACCAAATGGGTTGAGCGATTGAGATAAACTGGGCGATACTGCGCCCACGTGACCAAGTTGTGTTATTCAGACAAGGCCGTATCCAGGGGGGGGGTTAGGGGGTTCGACCCCCTCCCGAAACCCACAAAAGTGATAGTTTTTTGTGGGCTTTAACCTCTGATCTATGTCTTTTTTACTTTTTGTGGGCAAACCCCCCCCCCGAAATAAATTCCTGGATACGGGCCTGTATTCAGATATCCTGGCCTGATCCAACCTTGGTGTGCCGAGTCGGTGGGGGTATCACTGAGGGGAATTTGAAACTCACAAGTCACTGAATAAAGTGGACCATTTCTCGAATTGACTGTACCATGTACAGCCAGATCAACCCAAAAGGGCAGTTTATGGGTGGGAACAGAGAGATCACCCAAGAACAAACCAAGCAAGCAGATTTGCCGGTGTGGTTGATTTACCGTCAAGGAGCATAAAGGAACGAAGTAGTGCATGTTTAGTACTTTTACCCCAAAACATTTTCGGATTTACCGACGAGAATATTCCAGTCATCACATCAAAAAGTCTTTGCACTGACGAACAGTTCACAATTACTGAAATCAACGACACGATTTTATCCATCCCAGATGTAAATAGAAAGAAAAAATGTTTCCCATTTTACCGACAAGACTTTTCCCGGTCACCGTATCACAAAATGAAAAACAACCGATAATCAGGAGCTCGATCGGATCATCGGCTTGACTTCCCGACAAGGCTTTTGTCGGTATCATCTCCGGACCGACAAAAGAGCTCTTCCCGGTACTGAAAACCGAATCCGCCCACCGTCTCCGCACCGACAAATGCCACCGATTTCCAAACAAGAAGTTTCTTGATTTACCTAAAGAGCTCTTGTCAATACTGAAAACGGAATCCGTGCACCGACAGACGCTGCCGATTTCCCTACAACAAGTTTCATGATTTATCGACAGAGCTTTTGTCGGTATAAGAAACGGAATGCTAAAGGGTGCCGTACCGACAAACGCTGCCTATTTCCCAACACGAACTTTCCTGTTTTACCGACAGAGCTTTTGTCGGTATCAGAAACGGTATGATAAAGCGTGCCGTACCGACAAACGCTGCCTATTTCCCGACAGGAAGTGTCTTCTTTTACCGACAGAGCTTTTGTCGGTATCAGAAACGGAATGCTAAAGCGTACCGTACTGACAAACGTTGCCTATTTCTCAACAAGAAGTTTCCTGTTTTACCGACAGAGCTTTCTTGGTATCAGAAACGACATGATAAAAGCGTTTGTCGGTGCTTCGCACCGACAAACTCTACCGATTTACCGACAAGATTTTTCGTGGGGGGGCAGCTGCCCCCCACGCCCTCCCCTAGTTTCGCCACTGGTTTCCCCTACAACAAATCCTAAGAAGTAATCCCCAAAATATATTTATAGCTGCTAGAAACTTCATTTATTTACTGCAGCTCTGAAATATTGCTGATGAATTTCTAGCTGACTAATCCGTTTGATTTTTTTTTTTTTTTTTTTATGGTCGAACTGAAAGACTTTCGCTGTCCCTCTCATCATCCCCGATTCTTCCTCAGTGCTGCTTCCTGGACGCATTCTAGAGAACATAAAGACATATACCGATTATTTCAAGTACAGACAAACATTTCTGCACTGTGGGTGAGTTGTTTCACATTTTATGTTCATTCGGGAGCACTGACGTGTTTTGAAGGATTTAGATAACGTTTATTTGCTGTAGGTATCTGTACAGATAAATGGGCAGCTTCACATATAAATAAATGCAACATATAATTTTATTACGTAGTCATATTCGGTGGCAATTTCACTGCGATTAGTCACTCTATATTTAGCCCTACATGTTCATGTAATATACAAAATATTGCATGAATGAGCGACTGTATCGGGAACAATCTGATGCTTTGCAAGGTACAAACTTGTTTCGGTGCCTTGTTGCATATCTTGGCTGTGGCGCCTTGGGTGGGAGAAGGTCTCGGTGCTTCCCTGGCACAAATACTTTTTTTTTACCAAAACTCATGGTTAGATCGTGGCGTCTGCACGTGATGATATGTAATTGCTAAGGAGCTTGACTAAGCGTATAATTTGAGCAAATGCTTACCTCAGTACTATACGGAGGACGGAACTGCTTATGGAGCTCTATTATGATCCTCAGACAAACTAGAACATTTTCTTCGTTATCTGTCTCTACTTCTTTGAACATCAAAGCGAGCAGCTGCTTCACAAACGGCTTCATAGCATCGTTGGTGGGTAAACGATGGATAATCTCCAATACCAGCTTCCGGACTTGCTTCAAATAGAAAAGGGGAATTAAAGCAGGGCGATATAAATCATTCTTTCCACAAGATCAAATTACTAAAGACTTAAACGACCCCTCGCACTATTTACTCTTCAACTTCCAGCATTTAAATAGTTGGATACTTTAAAACTATAATGGGCTCTGCTTTCCACAAATTACGCACCGCTTGGGCGGTTCTAAGCTTTTTTTGAGACCCTTGTACTTATAGCGAAAATAGGTAAAACTTGACATTAAAGGAACAGTAAACTTGACTACGCAGCTTTCGGCCATCGAATCGCCCGGGGAGCTTAGATAAACATACAGGGTCTTATTGTCGACAGGCTTATCTCGAACCGTCTCGAACCCCTCCTTAGTGTTCCCAAAGCTAGCTGGCAGGCCCTTGCCCCTTATGCACTGTAATTATGCACTTCTGTACTGTAAAAGTTCGCCTTTTTACATGTAGACTACAGACTAACGACCTCCCCGACAAGACGGCCGGGGTTCGATTCCTAGTCGCGGCACACAAACCTTTTGCTTTTGCAAACCTTTTGCTCAAAAGTCGAATTCTCGGAAACTGCCCGGAAACTGCAATGGTCGTAACGAGAATTTTTCTTACTCTCAATATCGACCCAGGGTACATTCTTGATATGTTAGCTAGCTCCCCGAGTCAAGTTTGAGTCAAGTTTTCTGTTCCTTTTAGGGTAATTCTGGTAGAAAAAGACAATGGTCGACAGCATAAGTGGCAAAACAGCGTATAAAACACGGGCAAGTGAGAAAATCAGCGAGGTTTTGTTAGATGGGTTAGAATGTACAGGTACCGTATGAAGTTTGGGCTTCCGGGTTTAGAAATGGACGGAGTGATTGCGGAAGTAGGTTGCGTTAGTATTACAGGTAAGACAGGTCCTTAGGCACTTACCTTAGAGGAACCCTTACCTATAATACCTATAATGCAATGAGACTTGAGACATGCTTCTTTCATTCATGGTATTCAACCTAGGTATCCCACCTGATGTCACAGGCATCACGTTTTGGGGGAGGGGGGACGACCTCCCACCCCCACCCCAATGCTGTCGGAAGCTCGGTAAAAGCAAATTTAGTCGGCAAAATCGTAGAGTGAGGCCCAGCAATTTTTCTTGGCGGCGCACCAATTGACCGTTTGGTTAAACTACAAAGACGAAAATACTGACTTTTCATCTACCGGCGACTCATGTGAGGGTGGTTTTATATCATTTAGGTAAATTGTCCGTGGATATAAAAACTCTGACACCAGTGGAGAAAATGACCGAATTTCCTACCTCAACTTTACAAGATTGACACCCTGGCCTCCCCTCTGTTCCCTCAGTTTTAAAGTTTCAAGTATTCCCCAAAACTAACAACTCCCCAACGCAAAAACCTAGAAGCAATTACTAAATTCAAAGTATAAGAAGTGTGATTCTAAGAGCCCTCATGATTGGAAAGGCAAGTTTTTCTTATTTGTGTATTAATGTAGGGTTTTGAGTAGAGTAAAATTGAATTTAAAAATGACTTTCACAGCAATACGCAGGATCTTCGTCAACATCTGACTAATCATAAACAAAAACATTGTCAATTCAACATAAGAGCGGATTTATACATATATACAACTTAAATTCGGCTTAAGTATACATATTAAAATGTATACGCTTGCAAATAATTGTGTGTTTATGGTTGGTTATTTGGAGAGTGCAAAGTACCTTGTATTCTTCTCTTTCTTCTTATTGTTATCTAAGCTGTCAATTCGCAGCTCATGTGCTGTTAATGATGGGTAATGAAATGTACGATTCAATAATATTCATACCACTGCCCCATATTCCATTGCTAACTGGTAATTACACGGTTTCAGGCCATTTTACCTGCCCATCCCTGACTGCTTGTCCCTCCAGGGTTACCCTTTACACCTCAGTCATCAGACAGATATTCATGTGAGATTCTGTGGAAAATCCTAATGTATCATACCTGTATATTGTACTCAGCAATGAAATGCGGCTCCCCATCTTGAAGAATTCTGAGAAATATCTTCATGGAGTGCTCCAGGTATTGGGCATAGAGTGGTGATGCAATGACAGCCTGTAAAATTCGGTATTATAGAGTTTTTGCAGTATTCAGACCAATCCACTCTGTCACAAATCCCTGATTTTGGGATAGCCTATGTCTAATGTTACACTATGCCAAATGCTGGGTACCTGTGGGTAGCCTCACCATGAGCCACTCCACTAAATAAGAACGCTGATTGGCTGATGTTTCAACTACACCTAAAATCCCTAATATGCTATTTGGTTAGGGTAACCAGCATTCGGCATAGGGAAGCCATCATTGGGCATAGTGTACCCCTAAACTAGGGATTCTTGGTGGACTGGGCACAGCCCGCCAAGTTGAGTAATGACAGGTTTATTTTTGACATTATGCCAAAGATATTTTGTTCTTATCCCCTCTGCTCTTCCCACGGACACTCTTGTGGTTGCTAGAGGTAAGGTGGCACACTCGAAATGTGTACAGATCGGATTTCACCCAGACGGGGCTTTTTTTTTTTTGCTGATATTTCTACACAGTTCTTCCTCAGTGATGTATGACTTACCATAATACGCACCTGTCATACATACTACATACAGATAGCCTACGGAAAACAGATGCCGACACCCATACAATTACAAATGACAAAATTACCTCAAGATTTTCATTTAATTCTTGGACAGCCTTTAGTTTGCTTTCATCCTTGCTAGCTGGGTCAGCCAGCACATTCAAATATGAGCGGAATTGGGACAAAGGATCAGCTGGTCCGGGGCTTGTGGGTGGCCCCATTTTTAGTGAACAGAGACCACCTAAAATAAAAGTTAGTGTAAACAAGCAGCAGTATTTTGGCAATGTTGTGTCGACACTTACACTTTTTGTGTACAGGCAACTGTACCAGTCAAAATATTGTTTGCTAGACTAGTAGCTTAATTAACTAATACCTACAGTAGGGGTATGCAATTTTTTTTTACTTTGGGATGGTCCACCTCTGCCTCTTGTACATTTGCTTTAGCAGGATCCACCTCTGGGGATGCCTTCCAAAATAAAAGAAAAAAAATCCTAGAAGTATGCTGCTTTGTAGGCTACATTACCTTAAATCGCACTTGCCAGCGAAAGGTAATCCTGGCGTAGGCTACTTTGGCTGGTGTAACTCTGTTCCAGCTACTCAGATAAATGTCAACCATCGATGGGTACATCAGTTTCTTATGGTTTTCTTGATGCATTTGACTTTAGTTTTGGAGCTTGTTGTGGAGAGTCTAAATCAAGCTTCCAAAGAATATCCTAAACATGGCGTACCATATTTTTGGGAATCACATGCTCTGTTAAGAAGAAAAGCGCAGGAACTGCTCCAAAGGTTGGCAACTAGTTAGGTACCCTAGCGATTCTGTTCTCTATCAGAAAAAAAGGCTGTGGTTACTTACAATCAGTTACTAGCTTATTAAAGTCAGGGTTTTTCATAAGACTGGCAGTTGGACCGTTATTATGTGATATGAACCCTCAACCAGAAAGAAGGCTATGTTATCAGAACTGGTGTCACAATTATAGCCTGTTCTTAATTTTTTTTAATTAGGATTTGGTATTGGTTGTTTGAAGGAAAGCATTCACAGTCCTTTTTTTACTGTTGCGAGCATTCTGAAAAATGAACTAAGAGTATAGTTTATTGCCTGGGACAATTTGAAGGTGTTCTATTACAAAAGCTTTGTTTTACACTGTTTCACTTGGCAATAGAAGTTAAAATTTTAAAGTTGTGAGGTGTGGTGGGTTCATTTTCATTTTATTCAGCATACAAAAAAAATACAAGAATAACATGACCATCAAGGTCTGGAGATCACGAAGGATGGGAACTGACAGAAAGAAATAATGTGAGTCTTCACCACTACAGTGGAGGTAGGCTATGCTGGAACTATTATCCTTCTTTGAATGTCCCCTAACTCTAAATGGCACAAGAATACTATGAAAATCGAATCTAACAAATATTCATGAATAATACTGAGACACAACCAACAAAACACCAATTTAAGTCAGGCAAAGTCAAATTGAATTATCCACTGTCATTTTTTGAATCGGATGCGTGGTTTCAACAGATAGTGCATAATAACAGATAACACATTGGATGTTTTCTGTTGTGTTTCAAAATGTTAGGACATACGGAAGTGTTTTTACAAGTATGTGAAATATTTGCTACGGCTGCCTCTCTGTAATAGCAACAGCTCCCTATCTTCCCGGTACAGAGTTGCTAGTCCACCGTCCGCAGTGCAGAAAAGAAATGAGAGATACCGGAAGCAGCTTACTGGTCTCAAATGGTCCTTCGTTAACCGTGTGTTTGTCCGTGTATGATATTGCCCTTATTTGTTTGTTTTTTTCGTTCTGTTTTGTTTGTACTGTCAGAAGTTATTCGTTTCTTTTCCTTTTCTTTTTCTTTCTTTATTACTCCATCAGCGTTGTATTTTTCCATTTATCATGGGCAATAAATCTATACATACATACACAGTACATACATACATATCTTTTTAACATTAAACAATAATGGCAACCAAATTAAACAAAACTTATATCATTATTTTTGTCATTCTTCAAAACTGATTTCACACTTATCTTTTTAGCAGACATCTCCAATCTCTTCCTGCTTGATAATTTGTTCTTTAATTTTTCATTTCCATTTCTGTTAAAGGCAAAAAGCAAAACCAAGGTAGTACAGGAGGGGTACCTGACCTCGTTTTAACGCAACCTCGAATTTTGCCGCGAAAATGTTAAAATGAAAGTTCAGTGCTATCCTGACAGTCAAACTCAAAAAAGCAAAATCTGAATTTTTTTTTCAACAGTTATGTCCCAAAATATTACAATTATCTGTCTTTCCTTTGTTTTGAACCTGGTTTAAAAAGGGATTTTCTGGTTATTAGCCTTATTACCTCTCTCTAATAGGGTAGCCACAAAAACACCTAGTGGCAAAAATTGGCGATTTTGTTGTAATGAATGCATGAATTGCTGTGAATTTTCCTTATCAGTTTTACCTATCTAAAACATCTCCAAAAAATATTTTAAAAATACCATTGAATTCAGGACAAAATTGTCTATTTTATAAGGCTAACAGTAAGATGTCCTAGCTATTTAATATTATTTCTTAATATTCAATGTAAATTTAGATGTAAAAAAAAGTAGCTGAACTTGCCTACAAAAATTTGTTGATACTCAGGAGGAAAAGTTAGCAGCCTATAGCAGCAATAGGTCTATTGGACTATAACCTTGATGATCATATTCATATTTTCTCATCTAACTCACTTACTGGGGCTCCCCATGCACTCAAAACCAGCTCAAAATCACCCAGTTTCATAGAATTTCATTGAAGCACATAGTTCCAAGCTGGTCACTAGATGGACAAAACCCTAAAGTCAATGGATGAACATAGGCATTTTCTTATGTAAAATACTGTTTTCTAAAGTAGGGTAGCCACTAAAAAAAATGATAATCAAACCTAAGCTTTTGAAGATCAGAAAGTGATTCTCCTATCTTTTAGCTTTGATTTGAGGCCAAAATCAGCTCTCTATCTTGTCTCTAAGCATCTTAAATCTTCTTTAGAAAACAGTATTTTACATAAGGAAATGCCTATGTTCATCCATTGGCTTTAGGGTTTTGTCCATCTAGTGACCAGCTTGGAACTATGTGCTTCAATGAAATTCTATGAAACTGGGTAATTTTGAGCTGGTTTTGAGTGCATGGGGAGCCCCAGCAAGTGAGTTAGATGAGAAAATATGAATATGATCATCAAGGTTACAATCCAATAGATCTATTGCTGCAATAGGCTGCTGACTTTTCCTCCTTAGTATCAACAATTTTTTTTAGGCAAGTTCAGCTACTTTTTTTTACATCTAAATTTACATTGAATATTAAGAAATAATATTAAATAGCTAGGACATCTTACTGTTAGCCTTATAAAATAGACAATTTTGTCCTGAATGCAATGGTATTCTTAAAACATTTTTTGGAGATGTTTTAGATAGGTAAAACTGATAAGGAAAATTCACAGCAATTCATGCATTCATTACAAAAAAATCGCCAACTTTTGCCACTAGGTGTTTTTGTGGCTACCCTATCTAAAGAAGATTTAAGATGCTTAGAGACAAGGTAGAGAGGTGATTTTGGCCTCAAATCAAAGCTAAAAGATAGGAGAATCACATTCTGATCTTCAAAAGCTCAGGTTTGATTATTTTTTTTTTTAGTGGCTACCCTATCTCTAAGACGCGCGGCGTAAGCCCTTGTCTGAGGTTGGGTACCTCTCCTGTACCAAGTCTAGAGAAGGGATCAAAGAAGCAAACAGTACACAACTGAACTACAATGATTATATTATGACTCCTGAATCTTTCAAACCTTGTTTCTTGACTTGTCTACTGCCTGACAGCTGCTTTTGACATACCCAGATAGAGTAAGGATGTTGGGTTGTTTCTTTCTATCTTCAGAGGCAAAGAAATACTTCGAAATATCTCCGCTAGGGCAAAGAAATAACTTTCCGCTAGGCCAAAGACAGTAATCAAGGAGGCACACTCGTGCCAAAGAGGCGAACCACGACAATGTTAAGCGATCTTCGGTTCCAGTGGTCGCAGAGGGATGGGGAGGGATGCATTTCGTAGCCCGAGCTGCAACTAAGAAACCTGCCAAATTTCATCCCCCTCCGACTTTTCCTTCATGGGGAAAATCTGGCCGAAAGTTTCGACCCCCCAACCCCACCCACCCTTTAACGTTGTCCGATCGGGCTGAAATTCACAAGTTAAGGTCCCCTAGGGCCCAGGAGCTTATCCGCGAAATTTCAGCTCGATCCGATAACTCCTTCCCTGTTTTCCAGAAACCACGCATAGCCACTTAAAATTCATGTTCTCCTTTTGTTTTTTTTTCGCCACGCCTACAGGTCACAGCCGACATCGGATCTGGGTGTACGAAGACTCATTCGACGCGGAATTCTCCGAGTAATTTTCCTGGAAAGTTTCGTCGGAAAATCTTAACCCCCCGATTTTCTAGCTTAGAAAAACCCCATTTCCCCATAAGAGCCCATGTTAATTTTTGAAATTCTTAAAGCACAACTCTTACTAGAAATAATATTTTCCCTATGAAATGGATCAGAAAAAAACATTTCCGAAAATACCATTACTTTCCATCTGAAATTAGCGATTTTCTTGTTAGCGCCTGTCGACTATGTCCAGCCTTCCTGCTCTCCGACGCGGCGGCTGGGCGCAAAACATTTGAAAACTGATCGCGCCGTGGTTCAAAAGTGTGAAAACTGAGCAAATAAAAGAAGTAATAAACAAAAGCTTCTCAGATCCTTATGTGTGAAAGAGTTGTCAGCAGACGTTGATGATCCCGGCAAACGTTTCGTTGTGTGACGGGCAAAACTCGGCAAGGCCAAAAAAGAGCTAAAATTTCGTAGGCACAAAACGAAACAATGGAGAAAGGCGGGGTTTTTAGAAGCTTATAATTCTGTATGGGAGCTAGATATATTGTAAAAAGCAGAATAAGCAAGAAGGGTCCTTTAAAAGTTACGAATTTCAACATTCAAGTACATCAAAATGATCAGCTCGACATGGTGAGACTGACTGCAAGCTTCAAAAAATTCTGTCTTAATCCGTAAAATTTTTATTTGAGAAAAATGACCTTAAATTTTTCCGAAGCCAAGAGCGGGGGGTTAGGGGGGCGGCAGCCCCCCACAACAAAAAACCTGTAGAAAAGAGTCTTTAAAAGCGGGGGGGTTGGGGGGCGGCAGCCACCCAACTTCCTCTCCTAATTCCTGTACGAGGAGTACAGGAATTATTAACTTACATCCACCATGGATTGTAGAAAAACGTACAGAAATAATATGAAAAAAACTTCGTTTTCTTAAAGAGTTAAAGAGGCTGCGTCCCAAAGTCGAACCTTAAAACGTACAGGAATTAGGAGAGGCAGTTGGGGGGCTGCCGCCCCCCAAACCCCCCGCTTTTAAAGACTCTTTTGTACAGGTTTTTGTTTGCTACCCTACCCCGACCCCCAGCTCTTAGCTTGTGTGCTCTATGTCTGGGAAACAGTTTCAATAATTATGTTAAAATGTAAATGGAGTGGTCAACTTCATTGTTACTAATTACTAGTTTCGGCGCAATGGTTCTCCTGTCCTCTTGTGTTTAACATTTTTCGAAGTTATTCCATTATTCATTCATTTCAACTTTTTTGTTAATTAAAAGAGGGCCTTTCCGAAGCCAAGAGCGGGGGGTTTAACAAAAAACCTGTACAAAAGAGTCTTTAAAAGCGGGGGGTTTGGGGGGCGGCAGCCCCCCAACTGCCTCTCCTAATTCCTGTACGTTTTAAGGTTCGACTTTGGGACGCAGCCTCTTTAACTCTTTAAGAAAACGAAGTTTTTTTCATATTATAGTGGGAAAGACCGGCGACTCGGCCAAAATCGCGTCGTTGAAAATCGATCGTGCTGCTTCCTAGCGTTTGGTCTTTGTCCAATTTCAAACGGCACGTTTGACGTAATCAAGGCAAGATGGCGTTGATTGGCGCTGTGATTATTTGCAGTGAAATTAGTGGTTGCCCGTCAATTCAACACTTTTGTTCCATTAAAAAAAAGTAACTGATTGTGTTTCTGCTTGCTTTTTGTTCCAATTAAAGAGGAAATCTGAATGGAGAGTGGACGCTCATGGTATAGTCCGGGATCCAGAACGCGATACCGTTCAAAAACAGGGGGGGGGGTAGCAGACGAGCTGCAGAAGGTTTGAAGAACTTTTCTAGAACAACTGTTTGTGCTGAGAACGAAAATCCTACCGCACCACTCCGCACCGATGTACGTCACCGACTTTTTAGCCTATAAAGGCAGATTAGGCCTATAAAGACCAACGCTATAAAAACAATTTTCCTAGCAGGACCGCATCAACTAAATCAAACAAACTATACATATTCTGAATCCTCTTTTTATCATCTATCAAATGGTATATTTTTTATTTTTTTAAACTTACATACTTTTCTTAGAAACGTCTTAGAAACCAAGAAAAAGCGAAAATTATTTAACTTTTTTAACTAAATTGTCATTTATCTTTGAAAAACTTCCAGCAAACTACATATTTTTATTATTCAGTTAGAAATATAAGCTCTATTCCAAGCTTCTGTATTCTGACAAAAATCAACAAAACGCGCTCTGACGATGATTCTGCTGAAGATGGAGGATAAATGTCAACAGAACAATTTTTTAACGAAAGACCAACCGCTAAACGGCGCTGATTGTTGCGACTCATGGGGCTTACGGGAGTCGCCGGTCTTTCCCACTATTATTGTCTTTGCGCTAGGCGACGTCAAAGCAGCAATAGAAACCAAAGCAGTTTGAAACATGGGCTTACATTACCAATCTTACCATCGGACCAAGAGATCGATAACCGATTTTAACTTCACTATTCGATATTCTGATCAACCTTTTTGAAGGAGAAAACTTTCGAAGTTAAGTTACATTATTGCAAAGGGTCAGGCTGTCTGTGAAATGTAGGAAGAAGCCCACTCAGGAACCCACTTCAATGTCCTGTTTAATGTTGCGCGTATTCGTTAGGGGTTGTCACTTGTCTGTGAACTCTCCCAATCGAACGTCCCCTGGCGAAATGTTCCTATGACAAAACGTCCCCATGGGGGACTTCCCCACTTGCCAGCGACAAGGATGTGTAGCTTATTGACGTCGCCGGTGCTTACGATCTTGAAATATCAGAATATCTTGGTTTTGGATTTCAAGATTTTCATCAGACTTCAAAATACAACCTAAGTAAATATAACCTAAAGTTCTGGAATAACCTAAGTATCCTGGATCCGGCCCAAACCAGAAATTCTATAGGAGTAACATTTCGTTATGAAGTCGATCAAAGCTTCGATTTAGTGGTAACAATACATAATAACTCTTACTCCATTCGTGACCTTTATTATCTTGCGGATAATTTTTTCTCGGATTCCGGCCAAAGACTGGGATTTGTGAGAAGTCAAAGTATTTCTTTAAGTCGATTAGAGTCAGATTATAGTTTAAAATGGGGGTAGGAAAACCCGCTGGTTTGACATCTTTAGCTTTCCGGCCAAAAATCGCAATTTCGGTAGTACTCATAATTTGTTGATAAGGTAGTGCATATGTTTTTTGATGAGGTCGAATGTCAGTAATGGGATAATCTTACATACTGAATCGATCTTCCGACGATTGTCTATATGAAGAAGTGTAGGAAATATTCTCCTTTCGGATCCCATCGAAAGCTTTGGTCTTGTTTTAGTTTGATCTGCGCAGAAGACCAAGGAGAACACTAGACCAATGCTTGGGGACGTTCCAATATGGGGACGTTTGCGATGGAGACGTTTCGACATGGTGACGTTTGACCTTGGGGTTATTTTGCCATGGGGACGTTTCGCATGGGACGTTTTTTTGTGGGGACGTTTCGCAAGACAGCCTTCATTAGTCATTTTTCTGGTTAACACTGGGAAGGATAGGATGTCCCAGCGTGTGTTACATCGCTCTAGGGATCGCTTGCTTTTGGGATCCCAAAACGTAAGTGACCGGATACCTATGAGTTCGTAAAGTTGTCCGTCCGTCCGTCCGTCTGTCCGCCTGTCTATTTGCACCATAACTCTCGAAAGGATTGAGATATTTTGTTGAAACTTGGTGTGAGGATCCGTTGGTTCAAAGTACAGGTCAAGTTCGTGCTATTCCATTGATAAATATCAAGTTCCATTGCTATTTATTGAGGGGTGGGGTTTAAAAATAAGGGAAGAAAAAATAGTTTTAAAAAGCTAATGAGATAGTCGATCTAGGGGTAAGGAGACATGCAGAACCCATAAGGAGACATGCTGAACCCATAAGGAGACATGCTGAAGCCCGGACGAACTAATTGTCGCCGGACTGGAATCCGGTCAAAACCGGAAAATTTGTTAAAAGCAAAAGTTTTATTTCAAGTTGATTAAATGTTCGACGTAGGGGAAGAATATATGCTGGATACACATCTGACAATTATTTTCGACCCGGACAAGTAGCTCGCCCGGAATCCGGCCAAAAACGGAAAATTTGTTAAAAGTAAAAGTTTTCTTTGAAGTTGATTGAATGTTCGATGTAAGGGTAAGAAGACATGCTGAATCGGTATATGGCTGAAACCAGAAGATTTGTTATAATTAATTACAAATTATATCTGAAGTTGATTAGAGGTTCGATTTAGGCATGCTGAATCCGTATTTGAAAATTGTTTTCTCAACGGACAGATAGTTCGCCCTGAATCCGGCCAAAACCTGAAACTTTGTTAAAAGTTGAAAGTTTATCTGAAGTTGATTTTCGATATAGGGAACTCGTTTGGAGCTTTAGTTTTTTGCCGGACAAGTAGTTCACCCGGAATCCGACCGACACCGGAAATTTTGCAGAAGTAAGGCAGGAAGTTTCGATCAATTTCTTCGAAGTAGATGTGACGTATAAGCAGTATAAGGGTAAACACACATGCTTTATGAATCCATATTTGAACTTGGTCTTCTCAGATGATTGGCCATTGGCCTGAATCTATTTCTAAATTTTAATAGTAAAAATGTTTAAAGTTTAACCGAAAAGGGCTGGGACAGGACAATCTAGTTATTCATCACTTATTCACTTAAATTGGCTTGAAGACCCGCTGAAAATGCGTTACTTCGTTGTTCCGCTGTTCACGAATAATAGATTTTCAAATAGTGGAATTTCCTTGTGATTTATTGTACTGAATTTTTGTTGTATGCTTTACGAGAAAGATTTATGACTTTTTTTTTTGTTCAGGCACTACGCAATCTTCACCAGTCTCACAACTGCCCACTGAAAAGCTGCGTTTGTGTCGAGATTAAAATTTCCCGCGTCATAGTAGAATTTTCACTGTGGGGACGGCCGCAGATATTCTGAACGTCATAACTAGAGCAGATAGTGGAAAATCAAAAAATCCCTTTGCAGAATCCAAATAACTCAGTGTATTCAATTGGATGACACAAAATTAAATCGGCTTTCCAGTTAAACTTTAAAGTTTAACTGAAAAGCCAATTTATTTTTATATAATTTAACTAACTACAATGCATTATTTTGATTGTGTTAAGGGATTTTGTTTTTATTTCACTATTTGCTCTAGTATGATGTTCAGAATATCTACGGCCGTCCTCACAACGCAAAATTCTACTATGTCGCAGAAAAACTGAATCTCAATCAAAAACGCGGTTTTTCAGTGGTCAGTGATCAGCTCGAGGAAGCGGGCTCACTGCGTGAACACTTATTTTTTCGTAAATCTTTTTCGTCAAGCATACTACACAGACACAAGCAGATAGAAGTTTTTTTTTCAAAAGGAAATTCCACAAGGAAATTCCACTATTTGAAAATCGATTATTTGTGAATAGCTAAAGTTAATATCTAATAATTCATGGGTACCTACAGTATATAGATTGTGCTATTACATTCCTTTTCGGTTAAACTTTAAGGAGTCTGGCGAAGACCGGATATCCACAAGACAATACAATCCAAAGAACTTCTGGCTCTTGGGCTCCGACCCTTCGGAACCCTTTCGCGATTGTCTACATCAAATATTAAATTTTTGGGATTCCATCGAAGCCTTTGGTCTTGTTTCTCTAGTTTTGAGTTTTGCCTCGAGATGGCGTTTGGTTCAAGGAGCCGCTGCCAAACGGGCGCAAGAATCAAATCTTTTGCTCCACGCGGGATGATTCACCAGTGACCAGTGGCAGTGGAGTAAGTCAATCTCGATTTCAGACCAGTTTCAGACTAACCTGACCTGACCATGGCCAAGGAATCAAGGATTGTGTTTATTCATCGAATTAAACCCAGTCTAGGCTACCACAAATCCCTAATTTTGAGATACCCTGTGCCAAATTGGGCATATCCAGCATTTGCAGCCATCTCTACCCTCCCCTACCCTGCCCCTACCTTGAGTCTTGAGGGCAGCCCGAGGGTGAGGTTACCCAACATTTGAAACAACTATAGGTTATCAGGCATGGAATCATACCCATTTCGAAAATACCCTACCTTTAGCAAAGTCATTGCCATTTTGGCATCATTGTTGACATTGTAGCCGATAGTATGAAAGAGTTCATTGAGAGTGGATGGATATAGTGATGTGGCTAAAAACTCGCTGGCATTCGGAGCAAAAGTGTCTGCACTTTGTAGAAGAGTTACAGAATTTTGTACACCTTTTAGACATGCCTATTTGAATATTCTTTATTTTGTTGTTGTCGTAATTTGCATTGTTCTTTTGGTAATCTCATAGTTTGTCAAGTCTGCCTCGTTTCCTCTTTTGTTGCTGTGTTGGAATATTATTAGTTTGTTCTTCTTTACAGACGGTTGCAGCCAAAATATTTGAACTTGGATTTATCACTCACATAACATCTTAGAGGGATAATTAGTCTAGCTGATCAGCACCCCTCCCCCTGCCCCTCTCCCAAAAATCTTGTTTTTGTTCTTTGCCTCCTTGTAGTGGAAGCTACAGTTAAGATGTCACTTGTTCATATAATGGGATCTGCCATCAGAGGCTGTAAACAATCAGCCAGTAGCCCTATTTCCTTATGCCATTCTCGTTCCTCTTTAGTTATCCCTGAATTACTTCAGAAGGTCGAAGGTGCAGCAGTTTCTAGTCTACTGTATGATAGTGGCAGTAACAATGATAATCACATTCGAGTGTTAGGGACAGAGCATAGCCAAGAACCACTTTGCTTGTACTGTCTTGTACTGTCACTGGTTTTGTGATGGCACTTTCAAGATACTCCCAGAGATGTTTTATCAGCCCTTCACAATACATGTGCTTTTAAGATTTGTTTTCTTCTTTCATCAAAATAATCTGAATACATCTGAATATTTGATAGCATGTTCAGTTAAAAAGATTCTGAAAATTCTTACATATCTTTTGGATATAGGGGGAGGGGGCTGTTACTGGGGGGTTCCGGTCGAGGGGAGGGGGGGGGGTCTTGCCTAGACCCCTTTGAGAGTTGCCAGAAATGTTTCTAAGTGTGCACTAATCTAAGTTTTTAGGTAGACTGTCATCCCATTTTTATTCCTTGGAAATTTGATTTTGGAAAACTCGTACGGTATTCATAGTTTTTGTAAATAACATAGCATGAGTACTAGAAGATGAAAGTAAAGTGCTATTTCAAAAAAATCTTTGGTAGAATGCGCCTGTTGCCTGAGATTAGCGATGCGACAACAACATACTCGCTCGCAACAACAACATACGCCCCTCATCTCATCAACAACAACATACTCTACTCCCAGTCGGAAGGTGCCTTACACGAAATTCAAAGTCGGACGGTGCTTCACACAAAATTCAAAGTCGGATGGTGTCTTACACAGAATTCAAAACTCTTCATTTTATGTTCTGATCAATGAAAAAAAAATAAACAAAAACAATAATTTACAAGGATTTAAGTGCTTCCAATTTCAGCTCCCGTCGAAGAATCTTGCCACTTGGTGATTTTGGAACAGTTTCAACCAAGTGTGCACCCCCTCGCAGCTGTTTGTGGTCAGCAACAGTCTGTGAGACGAAGTGTAGAATCTCCAACTCTTTCAATGAGGAACCTAAGGAAAAGGCAGCTGGTAAGTTATATGCGATTATCGAACGATCCAGACCCAGCCACTGTCTAGGCTCCGCAAGACCTTAGCATCTTTACCTATTTTCATTCTTCCGACCGACTACCCTAAATCACTGGCTTCCAAAGCGCATATTGGATCCTGCTGATTTTAAAGCCTTGTGACTTTCAGCTTTTGGAAAGGCGTAGAGACAGGTGGAAGAAATGTAGATTAATGTATTTCAAATCCAGCTATATCCTTCCCTGTCCCTAAATGTGGGTATACGCCTATCTCATTTCTGTGTTCAAATCCGGATAGAAAAAGTCTTCTGAGATACACTAGACCTACCTGGTTTTGGAACTACATAGGCTCTGGGCACTTCCCCCATCTTCTCATCAGGGATTCCTATCACAGCAACATCATCAACGTCTGGGTGAGTTCGTAAAAGGTCTTCTAGCTCACTGGGAGCAACCTGGAGACCCTTAACCTGGAAACAGTAACAATTGGTTGTAGTAGACGTCGGGATCCCGAAATGTCAGTGACAAGTCAACCTCGTAGATCCGATAGCCCTGACAATAACAATAATTTAATTATTACCAACTGCACAGATAAGACGTGAGGATTGTGGTAGTGAAAGGAGAAAATAAAGAAAAACAGAAGAGAAACAGAAATAATAGTAGTGCTGGAGGTCGCTACATTTTACGACGTAGACACACCTTGTTCAAAATTCTTGTATTTACGTGACTTCTAACCGCGTGAATAGTTGAAATCCGCGTGAATAGTTGAAATATGAGAAATAGCAAATCTCAAGATCATAGTTGATAGTAGCATCGGATGATAGGTATGCTTCTACGCCACTATTTCTTTTCTCACCGGACCAGGATCTGAAAGAACCAACAAATTCCTCGTCAAGTGCCGAAAAAGACCTTCTGGGCGTAAGCCAACAAAAACGGATATTCAATTTCGATCGGAACTGAGGGGGGTGGAGACAGCGATAGGTTGGTGTAGGACATCGGCACTTGTCATTTATTCAAGGAAGGAGACACCTAAACGTAGTCATTACCTTTATAAGCTCTTTCAGTCGGTCGACTATCCAGAATTGTCCCTCTGAATCATGCTTTGCAATATCGCCTGTGTGCAGCCAGCCGTCTTTGTCGATCAAATCATCCGTGGCTGTCTGGTTGTTAAAGTAACCTTTCATGACCTGCAACAAAATAATTGGATCAAGGAGGGTTGTCTTATTCTCGGCGGCGGAAACACGAAATAAGCGTTCTTCTTTCTGCGGCAGAGAATTTGTGGATGGTGCATCAGTTCTTCAGCTCTTCCATTGAGTCCAAGCTATTCCAGCTGCTCTTTATGACAGCGTCTGCTGGATCTGGTGACTTAAGACAGTTGCCTAGAGCATGCTAAACACATGAATACCCTGACCAACTCAGAAAGAACTTTAAATTTCTATTTTGTAAATTTCACTCAGTATTCTAACCCATCGGGTTAGTGTTGTAAATTGCGTTGGCATAGCCCTTTCCGAAATCAGGCATTTACGGTAGCTGGTATGAATCAAATGGTGGATCTGTGGGTCGTTATTGCAACTGAGGCTCAAACCTGGAAGGAAGATTTTTAGACCCGTTTAGTCCCTTTTTTGTTATCTTGTGCATTTACTTCGTTATTGAAAGCTCAGTGCAATTTTTCCTTTTTTTTTTTGTACAACGCTATTTCGCTTTTCGTGTCTAGTGCGTGGATAAAATTGCATCATCATCATTCATTAATTATCCGTGAACCATACCTGCGGACCCCGAACACACATTTCTCCTTCTTTCTCAGGTGGTAGGTTCTCCCCCGTGTTGACGTCAACGATCTTGACCTCCGTATGGGGAACTGGGACTCCACAAGATCCTATTTTCCAACCAGATACAGGCGAAAAGGTGACAAGGGGGGAGGTTTCAGTCATGCCACAGCCTAAAATGAAGGGTAGCATATCGTTTTGTTATATAAATATTCCTTCAGCCCAGGCTGACGGCGAATCATATTTGACAGTGCAAAACGGATACGTTTTAATCCATTAATTTACCTGACGTATCCGTCTTGCACCGTCAAATATAATATTTTATTATAAGTGCTATACTGTCACAAGTTTCGTAACAGGCAACATAATGATGCGCTGTTTCGACAGATAACACTTAAAATGTTAGCTGTTATGTTTTGCAAACGCTACGCATTAGGCATATACATGACGAGCCAAAAAACCGCAGAAAAAGCATTTGCTGACCTTTCCGATATCACGATGATAAAAAAAAAGGTCAGGAGATATTTTTCGGGCGGTGTTTCGGGTCTTCATGTATGCAAAACCTTCAATATGCATAAGGTTTGCAAAACATGTCTTAAAGGCTATGAAGGGTTCCCAGAATATTAGCGTTGCGAACTCGCCAAGTGTTAGTATCCGTGAAGCATAACACTGCAAGCATTTGCACATGTTGTAAAATGATCTTAAAGGATCCGTCCCCACCTATCCATTTTTGAACACGGAAACCTGAATTTCATACGTTACACTATCCCCCCCCCCCTAACAGTACCTTACCGATTTTCTCACTTGCCGTGGTTTGCTGCGTTCGATGCGTATCGTGCTGTCGGCAGTTCCACCAGAAGAAACCGGTTATGTAAATGTTTCCCTGTTGTTGCTAGAAATCAACAGGCCTGGAAAAATTCTTAAAACAGCCAAAGCCGCAGGCAGTTTGTTGAAAGCAGAGGCTGGTTCGAAAGTATTCAACTATTTTAAAATACTGGAGAAAGGTGTAAATAGTGCAAGGGAAGGGGTCCTTTAAAGATGAAACACAAGAGACTAGTGAGTGAAAACCAGAAACTACTATAGTTACTTTTTTTCAGATACCATGGTATCTGATACCACGGTCTAAAGTCATTTTTGCAGTTATCGTGGTATCTGATACAACGGTCAAAAGGCGTTTTTGAAGTTATCGTGGTATCTGGCCAGTTACCGTGGTATCTGATATTCAGATACCACGGTCCGACAGTATCTGAAGAAGTCATCTCGCTTTCATCAGTTTTTTTTGTCAGATTGGTGGGAAAAAAGTTTGGCACTTAGTGATGTGACTGGTTATCAGTTTTTCTTTTGGGATGACTTCGAAAAGCGCAATTTCGGCAATTGTCGTTTTTGCAGAGCAACTGTATATCCGATATCATGGTAATCTGCAAAAACGACTAATTGCAGATCCAGTTACCGTGGTAACAGATACCATGGTATCTGCAAAAACGCAACTTATGATTGCGACAAACGCACCTACTGCGAAAAGTTATGAGTTTACCTTCCTGTAGGATCAGATCCGGATTGTTGATTCGGTTCAAGAGTTTAGAAGCTGCTGCGGGGCCAAGGGGAGCCGCCCCGGAGATGATGGTGTGCGCCTGTTTCAGGGACTCCGGTTTGAACTTTTTGCTGTTTCCCAAAAAACTGATAATAGGAGGCACCAGATGGATCATCGTCGGCTGCAAAAAAAAAGTTTTTACATCCACTCTTGGCGCCTACAATGTCAGAAGTTCCATAACTGGTAACACAAGAATGCGCAGTTTCAACAGAGAACACTTGGGATGTTATCTGTTATGATATTGCAAACGTTGTGCATAACAAGCATTGCTAGGAAGAGCGGAAAAGTGCCGATAAAGCATTTGATGATAAAAAAAAGTGAAGAGATGTTTTTCCGGCGGTTGTTTTTTCATATGTATAACTTTTCAGTGCGTAACATTTGAAAATCAAAACACCCAACATCCTATAAGTGTTATAAATATTCCTTCAGCCCAAGCTGACTGCGAATTATATTTGACAGTGCAAAACGCATACGTCATTTGAATTTTATTAGAGCTATATTTCGGCCCTTCTTGGCAAGGGTCCTCTTCAGGCTCAAGCTCACTACCAGAAACATGGAATGGCATCATCAGTGAAAGGAAATTCCGACCATACTTTGTTGGCGGCACAATTCTGACCCCAAGCTCTCCACCGCAGTAAACCCAAGTCAACCAAAATGTGGAAATAGACGTGGTACCAAATTGTTCGTACCATATAAAGCACAGGAAACAAAATGTAGGTACACGAAGTAGACAAAACTGCTAACCCCTCATTGCCGAAGATGATTATGGTATAACAGCCTTTTATTAGACCATAAGACCATTAGAAGTCCCCTACTTGTCTCACAGTGGGATCGGCCTATTTTGGTTTCAGTGTGTACCCTACTACTGAAGTTGTCAACCCCTCTAAACTTTCCAACTTTTACATAGCCCGCAACCACCTACTCCTTTCCCATATACCAACTCAGTACCAACCCCTTTGACCTTAAATTGCACTAGCTCTCTCTCTTACAGTGTCTATTGATTATGCGTTCTGCGCGCAGAGCTATACTATATAAGAAAAGGGGTAGCCGAAAATCGGTCGACAAATTTTGTGTCCGGTTTTTGCCGGATTCCGGGTGGACTACTAGTCCGATTAGAAACTAACTTTCATATTCGTATTCAGCATGTCTCCTTACCCCTAAATCAACTGTCACAATTGACCCTAAATTTGAAACCCCTCCCCCACCCTCAAATATAGGACTACAGAGCCCATCTTTGAACTTGACCTATACTTTGACCAAAAGGATCGTCCCACCAAGTTTCATCAAAATATCTCAATCCATTCGAGAGTTATCGTGCTCACAGACAGACGGACAGACGGACAACTTTTGCGATGTCATAGGTATCCCTCCACTTACGTTTTGGGATCCCAAAAAGTAGTCTCAAGGAGAGGCCCTTCCCCGTAGCCTACTAAAATCTCTTATTTACCTTTGAATTTTCAAGGGTACGCAGAAACAGGTCTGGCTCGAACTTCTGAAGTGTGGTCATTTCACATCCCGCCCATAGTCCGCCCATGAGAACGCCGTTGAACCCATAGATATGGTAGAAAGGAAGAATGCAAACCAGCCGTTCCTGTACGCCATCTGTGAACAAGAGTGGAAACGACTTAAAAGAGGACGACTGCCGTCGCGTTGTTAGGGTGAGTGTAGCCTATCCTTCAGAAATTATACTAATTGCACTTGGGCTTTAACGTAGTCTTAGAGGTTGTCCGGAAACGCTTAGCAGGCTTGTTCTGATGTTTCAGAAAAAATAAGCCACCCATCAACTTCTAACCCCTTGGCTCAAACATTACCAGCACCTGAAATCTGCATAAAACACAACTTGGTTTCATCTCTTTTCTCTAAGGTTTTTGTGCGCTCGTGCTCTGTCAAAAGCTTAAAAAAATTCAACACCTAGATGCGCATCCTTGCGGTAAATGGTATGTCGGATGCTGAAAAAATGTATTTTATAACCTTTTAAGTGCTATGATTCGCAAAGGTAACAGTTAAAAGCATCGGAATATCATTATTCGTGGCATCTAACGTAACCACAAAAGATGTGCATCCATTTGTTAAATTCAATGTTTGAGTCGGAGTATGCTGGAAGTTGTTCGGTTAGGATAATTAGTTCAGCCGGAATCCGGTGCAGCTCAGAAAAACGAAATCCGGTAACGAGAAACTGATTTCCTTATGGAATTGATAAATAGGAGATTGTGGGTGTGTGAAACAGCATCTGAGATCAAGAAAAGCTGCTAAGGTCTGAGGTTTCTGAAGGTACTAAACATTATATCAGAAAAATGTGTGTGTGGGGGGGGGGGGTAAATTGCTGTAACAAACAACTCTAGCTGGAGCGGGAATTATTTTTTGGAGCGAGACTATTATGGGCCAACACGGCACTAAATGCTAAAGTTCTTTTTTATGGTTCTAAGGTTGAAGTTCTTTAATTTGAAAATATTTCTTAAAGCACAACTCTTACTAGAAATAATATTTTCCCTATGAAACGGATCAGAAAAAAACATTTTCGAAAATACCATTACTTTCCATCTGAAATAAGAGATTTTCTTGTTAGCGTCTGTCGACTGTGTCCAGCCGTCCTGCTCTCCGACGCGACGGCTGGGCGCAAAACATTTGAAAACTGATCGCGCCATGGTTCAAAAGTGTGAAAACTAAGCAAATAAAAGAAGTAATAAACAAAAGCTTCTCAGATCCTTATTTGTGAAAGAGTTGTCAGCAGACATTGATGATCCTGGCAAACGTTTCGCTGTGTGACGGGCAAAACTCGGCAAGGCTAAAAAAGCGCTAAAATTTCGCAGGCAAAAAACGAAACAATGGAGAAAGGTGGGATTTTTAGAAGCTTATAATTCTGTACGGGAGCTAGATATATTATAAAAAGCAGAATAAGCAAGAGGGGTCCTTTAACAATAAATTTCGATCAGTGGGGGCCGGCAGGATACGAGGTCGTTAGCTCGGCCCCATATACTGTAACCTCACAGACCACCGAATTAGTAGAACCGAGATGGAAAAGACCTGTCCAGGTCTAAAAGGCCATCAAAGCCGGTCTCTGGTCGTTTGAAGAGAGTAGTTTATTTGTTGATTATTTTGGTATTAACCCCTATGCAACGGGCCATGGAGCTTTGTAGGGATCGAAACTTAAGCCCCGTCTGCATTACCGTAAACCGACCGTTTTACGGACGGTCCGTAGCCGCAAAAATGTGGTCTTCATTAGGTCCGTAACCGCAAAAATATGGTCTACATTAGTCCCAAATAGGTGAATCTTGGGTTAAAATTTAAAAAACAGTTTATATGTGACTTGAAAAACAGTTGAAAAACAGTTACATGGGACTTTGACAAAAAAGCAGTCTTCACTACGTCCAGTTTTATGGTTACGGAGGGGTCAGTACCGCCGTTTTACGGCTACGGCCGTCCGTAGAGAAAGACCCGTCTTCACTGCCGTAACGGTCAAACGGTCGGCCGTAAAACGGTTGGTTTACGGTAATGCAGACGGGGCTTTAGTTTGTTCATTAATTTTTGCAGTTAATAAAATTGAACCGAATTAGTTGAATTGAACTTACTTGTCGCATCTTGCAACTTTGACACACCGGGATGGCTAAACTGGCACAGGTTCGACACTAGGTTCTTATGCGTCAACATGACACCCTTTGGCAGTCCTGTTGTACCACTGGAATAGGGAAGAATGACCGTATCATTCTCAAAGTCAGCATCGACCTCATTTACAAATGTGTTCGTCTCGTCGAGAATATCTTCATAGGATATCCAGCCTTCGACTTTGTTGTGCGTGGATAAAAAATATTTCGCTGATGGCATATTGGGCCGATCTTGGTCCAACCTTCTGGCAATGTCTTCTTGAGCAATCACAGCTTTGGCTGAGCAGGCATTAAACTGCCGCGTTATCTCCGCTAGAAAATGGGAGGAGATTAGTCGAACCGTAAACCATAAAAAAGTGCTTGTCAAGCCATTTCCCTAATCACTCGCGAATGCAGAGCAAAATTGCCAATGTTATAACCAGTGTTATTTTGTTATGCGTAAATGGTCTGTAAATCTCGATGCAAATGGGGGTCCGAAGTCGGTCGTCTCGATGGTTTGACCATATGTCATTTCCGCTTCATGGTCATTTACCGTTGGCTTGGTTTGGGAGGGCAAAGACGCGCGGCATTAGCCCTGTCCGTCACCAAACTAGACGGATTTCTATTTTTTTTTGGCAGAAAACGACTGAATAAAAACAGCAGTATGATGCTAGAATCAGTATAACAATAATCCTGACTGCGACACTAAGGGTGGAAAGGGCATTCAGATACACAGTCCATTCATAGTATTAACCTGGAACCGAAGTGAAGAAAACTCACTCATCAGGAATTCAGGAGTGCTCTTTAACTCACAAATCTGGTACAGTCTGATGACATTCTAGGTCAGTTATCGTAATCGGACAACTAGAACGTGAGCAACTGGGCATGGGCAGTTGACAAACACTATTTGGACTGGAGACAAAGCAAAGCAGGGGATTGAAAATAACAGGACAACTTCATTAGGCCTTGAGTTCTACCATTACCATTCTACTTCAGTGCGAAATACTTGAGTATTTTATTGGGTTTGACTTTAGTCTGAGACTCTGAATACAAATTTAACGTCAAGCTATTTATGTCCAGTTGGTGGACCGGTTTTAAGAATCGCGTCGATTGATTCTGAAGAAATAGGCTATGTCAGTTATGCCGTGACTACATAATAGCGATTGCGCTAAATAATTTTGTGCTCGGCGTCAATAATGGGGAAAGTTCAGTTATATTTTCTCATTCTCGGGATCGTATATTCCTTTGGATACTCCCCACCTTTCTTTTGCAGCAACGTAGGAGGAACTGAGCTTTGGAGGAGGGTAACAAACCTGTGCAGAAGTCGGCATGTACTGGCACCGGATAAGGTTACCCGATAATGGGGTTGAAATTAAACCTGTCAGCTTAGAGTCAAGCAGCTCGTTGGCCGTGCCAAGTTGAGCTTTCTTTCTCGGCCTCAGGCCACATTTAATAAAAAATACGGATCTTGATAAAAACAAGAGCTGTAAGCTCATATGGCACTTGCAAGGGTTGAGATGTATTATTTGATCAAAAGTAATTTTCGACTGTGCGGTTCAGATGCGCACTTTAAGGGAGCTAGAGAAAAAGTATATTATCGTTGAACTTGGCTGTAATGATGCGCACTTTAAAGGAACTAGAAATTCATCTGTAAGGAAGACCCTTGAGGCAAAAACGATAGCAGGCTCTTAGGGATCATTGATATATACGTATGATCAGAAGTATTTTTTCCCCCACTAATTTGCGCACTTTAAGGGTGCAAGAAATTATTTTTTTTGCAAAACTCTTGTGGGACAACTGATCATGGGTTGAGATGTATCGTTTGATAAAAAGTACTTTTCGACCTTGCGGTTAAGATGCACACTTTAAGGGAGCTAGAACATCATTGTAAGCAAAACCCTTGAGGCAAAAATGATCATGAGCTCATGCGGATCATGGAAATGCATATTTTGCTTAAAAGTATTTTTCTTAATTTGCGGTCATGATTGGTTCTTTAGGGAATGGTCGGATTTGAAAAGTGGCGATTTCTAAGCCAATCTTGTCGAATTTCTAATATTCCAGCCAAATTTCATCGTCCTAGCACATCTGGAAGTACCTTAACTCGCGATCACCGGAATTCCGGACCCGCCCCTCAAACTCCCCCCACAGTCGCCGGAGCCAATCCGGTTCAGTTTGGACTTGTTTGTTATTCCCACAAAGTTCCATCCCGATCTCTCCAGTCCAATCCGGTCACGTATTCCCCCCCCCCCCCAATTGTTGTCGGATCCGGTCCGGACATGAAAAAGATCACCACAGGCACGCCCTCTGTTCAGTTATTAAATTTCACTCGAATCCGATCACCCGTTCCAAAGTTACGCATGGCTAAATATTCCGGATTCCCCCTCCCTCCGATCCCCCCACGACTATCGGATCGAGTGAATTTTTATTTACAAGTCAGTTTGATCGGGTCCCTGATACGCCTCCCAAGTTTCGTCGTGAATTCCGTCATACTCCCCTCCACCTCCCCCCCCCCAAGTGTCCGGGTCCAGTCCAAACGTGTAAACAAATTATCTTGAGCAGATTCTTGTTCTTCCCAGCAAGTTTTACTCCGACCCCTCCATTATAACCGTTTCTCGAGATTTCCGGTCTTCCCCCACCCCAATTCCCCCATAGCTGTCGAATCCGGTTCGGACTTCAAATGGAACATCAGAGATATGTCATTCATCCAGGTATTAAGTTTCGTCCCAATCTGATCACCCGTTCGAAAGTTACACAACACTCAATTTTCCATATTCCCCCGCACTGCACCACAGATACAAACCCCTTTGACCCTCGAATGCACTAGCTCTTTCCAATGTTAACAGAGTGATCCGATGCAAAGAGTGACGTCACGCCGCGCGCAGACCTACTAGTGTAAAGAAAGGGGTAGGGGTTTTACAAAAACTACTAAATTTTCCGGATTCCCCCGCCCTCTACTCCCTCCACGGTGGTCGGATCGGGGAAGTGATTATTTGCAAGTTAGTTTGGTCGGGTCCCTGATATGCCTGCCAAGTTTCATCGTCCTAGCACATCTGCAAGTACCCTAACTCGCGATCACCGGACCGACCGACCGACCGACCGACCGACCGACCGACCGACCGACAGACCGACCGACGGAAAAGTGATCGGTATATGGCACTTGAGCGAAGCTGCAAGTGCCATAAAAAGGACATAAATCATGTTCTGATGTCTTGTAAACTATGGGTGCTTGGTCTACGGACCGAGTTTAGATGGACTCCGGCATTTAGAGATGTGGAAGTGGTCGAAATCGCAGACTTGTACTTTGATCCTTATAGAGTGTTCACAAAAGGCGGCAAAGTCTAATAAAAACTGGTTATATTGTAGCTTATCCGAAACTGTGCAATCCAAATCTTGATTCGGCCACGCAATCTAGCGAAAAAAATGCATAGTAATTAATATGATAGAAAGTTGGAACTAACGAGGTATGTACTGATTATACTCCACCTTACCGCACATACAATTTTCCCTCTTTGTGGTAAGGGATGATGGTGAGGACTTACCGGAAGTGTAGCTGGGGCTGGCCGGTGATACTATTACTCCTGCAGCTATTGCACCTAAGGTTATGACTGCGTAATCGGGGCAGTTTTGCATCACCAATCCCAGTGTGTCCCCTTTCCGCAGACCGAGTCGCTGCAGCACACCTCCGAATTTCCGGGCCGCCATGTGCAGCTCTCCATATTTGTACGTTTTTCCGGTTTCACCGCATCTCTGTAGTAAAGAAAATATTATTGTAACGACAAGTTTCCGCCATTAAAATCCTGACTATTGGTCGACGGTAGAGAACAAAAAAATTATTACGAGTAAACGGTCCAGACAGCGAAAGTTTAAGGAACGTACACACAATCCTGTTTTCGCAGTCCGATGCAAATTTCCTTTGTCGTTCCGAAACTTTTTGACGTAACGCATGCAGGTTTCCCCATAGTAATGTGAATTTTGCATGCGAAATCTTATTGGACTGTATGTGCACGTAGCTTAAGTCCTCTGATTTCAAAGGAAGTAGGCTACTCGGGACTCGCCAAGAGTTCAGCTTTCATAATATTTTCCGGCATAACCAGGGGTCGCTGGGTTGAGTCTCGGTTGTGCCTACAGTTTGGTTTGGGGCGGGTGTTTGCGGCGTAACCATGTAAGACAAGCCAGTCCACCCAGCTCCAGATTGGTACCTGGAGAATTCTGGGGAAGGTGACGGAAGGGTGTGCGAAAGCACCAGTATGGCTGGCCCCCAACATCCCATTGTACTTCCTAGTTGAGAGCTGAGAATCGGAGATCAGCACCGCCAGTTAGGCCTGTATTGGCTGATGCTGCTACCTTTACCCTTTTTTTTAAATCAAATTTGGGGACTAAGACCCAACAAACGAACATTTTTTGGTCGATCTGCTTATGGTAACTGCACACCGTCTGACGTCAAGCACTGATGATGTAGAAGAATGTTCGTCTTCCCCTATTCACATGGCAACCGTGCGGTCACTAAGCGATTCCCCCTGAGCTCCGGTTCTTCCGCCGTTCATTACTGATATGCATGTCTGGCCAATATATGTACGATTTTGAACGAAAGCTAAAATCTGTGTAAAAATGCTGTAAAGTACGGTAGAGGCAGGGGCGTCGCAAGTGCATTTTCGGTGGGGGGGGGGGGTGCAGAGCCAAAATTTTACCGAATCTCTAAAAAAATTTACTGAATCCTAGAAACTGAAAATTCGAGCTTTAAATTATGGAACAGAAAGGATTACGCAGGAAAAGTAACACTAAAGAGCAGCATGAAAGACGATAAGCCAACTTAATTAAGCGGCGTTTTGGCGAATCTATTGCCGGGCACGATTGCAGTAATAGCTTCCATCTATTATACCCAAGAGAAAAATAAATCTAGCGCCGCAGGCGAATTTTCAAAATCTTTTTTTTCCTGCAGGCTAAAATTTAACTGCTTATTACAAATTCTATCATTTACCGTGGATTAAATACCGATGTTCTAAGAAGTTCCAGAAACCGAATGGAGCGACGTTCCGACAGCAGCAGATACTGTTTTATAGTCAATACTACCCATGATCACATAAAGTTAGCGCCGCTGGCGAGATTTTTTTCCTGTAGGCTAAAATTTAACTGCTTATCTTACAAATTCTATCATTGACCGTGGATTAAATACTGATGCTCTAAGAAGTTCCAGAAACCGGATGGAGCGACGTTCCTGTAGCAGCAGCTAGTCTAGCCTAGTCAATACTACCCATGATCACATAAAGTGAGCGCCGCAGGCGAGATTTTTTTCAAGTTAGCTTTTTCCTGCCAAATTTAACTATTTCCATCCAGATTTTAGTCTTTAATGTTTCGAAATCCCAATCCTAAAACTGTCTTAAAACCCCAATCAAATGACGCGCACTTCCGCAAAATAGAGAATATTACGAAAAGCGCCGCAGTCGGAAGTTTCGAAACATTCATGATTAAATCTTCTTTTTGGGATCCAAAATAAAAGTAAGGACTATCGATGAGATCATAAATCAGTCCTTTTGTCTGCAACCAGTGCTTCACTCGACCTCTTCCGAGTTTCGAGGTTCGTGGTAACTCCCGAATGGCAATTATACCGAATCCCAGTTATTATACCAAATAAGTTTAGACCGATAGCATGTTCGAGATTCTGTATAACTACCGTATCTCGGTTATTATACCGAATTGTTTTGATATCGAAACAGTACCGAATAATTTTCGTATTCGGTATAATTTCGTCGAAACTGGAACAAAAGCAGGGATTCGTGGTAACTACCGGATCCTGAAAATTATACCGAATAAATTACCGAATCCCAATTATGATACCGAATAATTCAGGACCGATACCTTATTCGGGATTCTGCGTAACTACCGAATCTCCATAACTATACCGAATAGTTCTGGCATCGAACAATTACCAAATAATTTTTCGTGATAACTACCGAATACTGGGAATTATACCGAATCCCGATCATTATACCAAATAGATTTGTACCGATAGCCAATTTGGGATTCCGTATAGCTACCGAATCTCCGTAAATATACCGAATAGTTCCGCTATCGAAAAAATACCGAACAGTTTTAGTAAAATTTTGGGCCTCCGGGCCAAAATTTTACCGAATCTCAAAAAGGTGGGGGGGGTGCTGCACCCCTCGCACCCCCCCCCCCTTGCGACGCCCCTGGGTAGAGGTATGCTTATACAGTTACTTTAATGTGAACACTGCAGTTTTGGGCTAAATGGTAGACTGAAGGTCCAAAATACCTGTACAGGTGTTCAGCTGCTCTTCTTACCTACTTTGGCTAGCTGGTAGTTAGCTTTAGACACAGCAAGTGCATGAAAATTGCAAAGTCCGAAGTCAACAAACGTTCACATAAGCATACCTCTACTGTATATCTGTTTTTTCCCCTGTTTTTGTCATTTCGTTGGTGAGGGGTTACTCACTCTCCGGCACCTGCTGTACAGCCTTTCCCGGCACCAACCGAAATAGGCGGTGCCGGCACCGGTGACGACAATAAATTTGAGCGATTCATATTTCATACGCTTCTAAAAATGCTTATTTTGATGTTTTAACACGTGATAACCGGTGCCGGCTTGTTTCAGCCGGTGCCGGCACCGACCGGGCATCGCGGCACCGGCACTTGCTGTACATTAAAATTGAGAGTGGGCGACCCCTCGTTCGTTGGTTCTTAGTAAGATTCTGAGTGCCAGAGCCGAGGCCGTGATCGTCGGGCCGGATTGGCCTGGCCAAGTTTGCTACCCCATGTTATTAGATATTTTGCTTGCTCCTCCCATCTTTCTTCCCAGGGAGCGAACACTGAAGATGCCCAAGCATCCTGAGCCAAAAATGACACCGGTTTCACAAATCAGGTTCTACGACTATCAGATGATTTTCATACTATCATATTGTTTCGCATACGGTCGTTGCAAAAGCGTCTCCCACCCTAGTATCCACATTCTATGATCCTGGGGTTTGTAAACCTGCGATTTTTTTGGATGGTGTGGATTTTAGATATATTCTGAGAAATAACATACGAATAGGAATTCGTTTCTCGACCGGAACCGGATGTTCGGCCGGAAAGTTTGTCCCGGAAGCCGCTTATTGTACGGACTGATCGTCTATCCGTCCGGCACCGTAAGTAAGTATATCCACGATTACTATACCAGGGCAACTAGGTCTGGAAAGAGCTCCATCCTGCTGAATAGGTAGTGGTGAAGGGGTAGATGTTCAATTGTGCAGTCCGCAGCGTCCGGTAGGGGTGAAGTTACAATAAAGGCAGTAGAGGGCGCCGTTGCTGGCACAGTGATCAAGCATCTCCGTTGAGTTCGAGGTAGACCTTGCTTCCTGAAAATGTGATTTGTCATTTTTATTGATAGGTCGCAACGTGTCGACACTGTCGATAGTCGAAATGTGGAGGTAGACGCAGTCATAATTTGATTGAAACAGAAAGGCATTTTTAGCGTATCGTATAACTCTACATGCAAACTAGTTTGATTGCCATCTTGGGCCCAAAGATACCGCACCACATCCTTTTCGGGATCCCAAAACGTAAGTAGAGGGATACCAATGACTTCGTAAAAGTTGTTCGTCTGCCTGTCAGCACGATAACTCGAAGGGAATGAGATATTTTGATGAAACTTGGTGTGGGGATCTTTTGGGTCAAGGGAAAGGTCGAGTTCGTAGATGGGCTCTGTAGCCCTGTATTTAGGGGTGGGGGTTCAAATTAAGGGACAAACAAAATATTTTTCAACAGCTAATGAGATAGTCGATTAAGTGGTAAGAAAAAATTCTGAACACGAATACGAAAACCATTTTCGCCCGGAATTAATCCGGCCCAAACCGCAAAGTTTGTTAAAAGTAAGAGTTTTATTTGAAGTTGATTAGATGTTCGATTTTGGGGTAAAACGACATGCGGAACACGATTATGAAAACCATTTTCTTGCCGGACAAGTAGTTCGCCCGGAATCCGACCAAAACCGGAAAATGTATTAATTTTATTTGTAGTTGATTAGATTCCGATTAGGGGTAAGAAGAGATGCTGAATCCGTCTATGACAACCGTTTTTTACCCGGCCGCACAGTTCGCCCGGAATCCGGTTGAAACCGGAATTTTTGTTTAGAAGTTAAAGCTTTGTTTGAAGCTGATTAGATGTTCGATATAGGGGTAAGGAGAAACGCTGAATTCGTTTCTCAGCTTTGTTATTTTGCCTCACAAGTAGTTCCCGAATTCAGCAGAAACCGGAAATTTGGCAGAAGTAAGCTAAGGCAGGAAGTTTCGATCAGTTTCGTCAAAACAGATATGGCTTATAGGGGTAAACACACATGCTGAATTCATGTCTGAACTTGGTTTTTCTCAAATGATTAGCGATTTGGCCTTAATCTGTTCCCGATTTTTTTTTTAGTAAAAATGTTCAAGGAGTCTTGCGAAGACTTGATCTGGGGAAGACAGGACCCAATTGTCTGGGTCAAACACCGAATTTTTGGGATCCCATCGAAACCTTCGGTCTTGATAGCGTATCATACAAACTAGCTTGATTGCCATCCTGGGCCCAAAAGATACCGCACCACATCCTTTTCCCATAACGTAAGTGGAGGGATACCTACGACTTCGTAAAAGTTGTCCGTCTGTCCGTCCGTCCGTCTGTCTATCAGCACGATAACTCTCGAAGGGAATGAGATAATTTGATGAAACTTGGTGCGAGGATTCTCTAGGTCAGGGGACAGGTCGAGTTCGTAGATGGGCTCTGTCTCTGGCCCTACATTTAGGGGTGGGAGTTCAAATTAAGGGGGCGAACATATTTTTTAAAAGATAATGAAATAGTCGATTTAGGGGTAAAAAGATATGATGAACGCGTATATGATAATCATTTTCTCGCCGGACATTAGTTCGGCCGGAATCCGGCCAAAACCGGAAAGTTTGGTAAAAGTATAAGTTTTATTTGAAGTTGATTAGATGTTAGATTTAGGGGTAAGAGGACATGCTGAACACTAATGTGAAGTTAATTTTCTACCTGGACAAGTAGGACGGAAATCCGGCCAAAACTGGAAATTTTTTTAAAAGATGTCCGATTTATAGGTAAGAAGAGACGCTGAATCCGTATAAGATAAGATAAGATTTTATTTGCGCTAAGAGCCAACGGCCATGGCAAATATATAAAAGAAAATCATATTTTGCACCCGGACTTTATTACTTTATACTATACCCGGACATATACTTTGCCCGGAATCCGGCTGAATCTGGAAAATTTGTTATAAGTTAAAGTTTTATTTGAAGTTGATGGTGTTCGATATACGGCTAATGAGATACGCTGAATTCGTTTATGAGCTTTATTTTTTTGACGGACAAGCAGTTCGCCCGGAATTCAGCCGAAACCGGAAATTTGGCAGAAGTAAGGCAGGAAGTTTCAACCAGTTTCGTCAAAATGGATAAGACTTATATGGGTGAAGACACATGCTGAATCCAAATCTGAACTTGGTTTTCTCAGATGATCAGCTATTTGGCCTTAATCCGTTTCTAAATTTTAATGGTATAAATGTACAAGGAGTCTGGCGAAGACAAAACCCAATTGTCTGCATCAAATACTGAATTTTTGGGATCCCATCGAAATCTTTGGTCTTGTTTTTTTAGTATAATGGTATGATTCATCAGACTGGTCTGGCAGCACTCATGTTATTCGATTAGAAATCCACAGCGATACTCTGCACTCTCATTGTTTAATTAAGTTTTGGCTCGGCGGCGTCTTTCGACTTGAGCTATAAGTATTATAGGGTTTTATTTAACGTCGGTTAGTCCGGGTTCTTTCCTCTTTTTCGGATCCCAAAATGTGGAGGGATAGGCTACCTATGACTTCGTAAAAGGTGTCCGTCTGTCCGTCCGTCTGTCAGCGCGATAACTCTCGAAGGGAATGAGATGTTCTGATGAAACTTGGTGTGAGGATTCTCTGCATGGGTCAAGAGAAAAGTCGATTATGCAGATATATGGGCCCCATAGCTGTATATTTAAGAGAGAGGAGGGGGTTTCAAATTAAGGGGCGATTTTTTTTTTTTTTTTTAGCCAATGAGATAGTCTATTTAGAGGTAATGAGACATGCTGAAACCGAATATGGAATTTATTTTCCGGCAAAAACCGGAAAATTTGCAAAAAGTAAAAGTTGAATCGGAAGTTGATTAAAGGATCGATTCAGGGGTAAGGAGACATGCTAAATCCTAATTTGAAAATTATTTTTCCGCCGGACAAGTAGATCGCCCGGAATCCAGAAATTTAGCAAGAAGTTTTAAACCCAATGACATAGTTGATCTAGGGCAGTGGTTCCCAACCGGGGGTACGCGTACCCAAAGGGGTACGCGAGACCCTTGCAAGGGGTACGCGAAGGAACCAAAATCGTTTTATTTCGTAACTTCAAAATCTCGCCTTACTCATTTTGATTGCCGAAAGCCTAATAGTACCAGCAGAGGTATCACTAACCAAAATGTTTTGAGGGGCAAGGTGTTTTTACCGACTGTTTTTCAAAAAAAAAATAACTGTTTTTACGAAAAATCGTGGCGCTTCGCGCCGACTCGACGACCACTTTGGGGAACGGGTGTTGCCAACAAGTGCGTGACGCCCCTGACTACAGCTAGCCTTCTGCCGTAAAATCTGTTCCTGTGTCTAACAACATTGTTTCAAGAAGATAACAAGTGATATTGTCATTCAGGTTACGAATTAAGCTAACGAAAACGTTTGCGATGCAGTTTGATGAAAGCACGGAGAACATCAAAACCAAATACAGAAACAGGCTGACTGTAAAAAAAATATTGCCGTAAATGACGTTGAGCCGAGATTTCTTAAAATCTTAGCTAAAAAGCAGCCTCAAGTGTCTCGTTGATTTTGTATAAATTTCTACACATGTATGCCTTATCATTTATGATAATAAATATCGTCTTTTTAACGTTCTGGAAAAGAGGGTACGCAACATTTTCGAACCTTGATTAGGGGTACGCGGTACGGAAAAGGTTGGGAACCACTGATCTAGGGTGAGGAGACATGCTGTTTTAGCTTTCGAACATACAAAAGATAAGCAAAAAGTGTATGCGATCACTTAGTTCCAACCGGCATTTACTGGGTCGAAAAGGCAGAATGCATCCGAGAACTGTCTGGTGAACAAATTAATAAAAAAAATCGACCAATTTTCGGAAAACAAGGTGGCTACGCGATTCTGTACCCTACCCCTTTATCCATACAAGCGAAAGTTCTGCGTCGATGACGACATTCGGGGAAGTTGGAGGTGGGGCCGGAACTATTGGGAAATGCTTATAGAGTGGAGGGATCGGGATGAAACTTGGTCGGAAGAACAATCAGGGGCGGTTCGAAGTGCTTGGGCATGGGGGGGTGACGACCTCAAAACATACGACTAGGTAATCGGCAAGTATATCGATTAAAAAAATTGAAATAGAAAAGCACAGTACCACAGGCTCAAGAAATATAAACATAGATTTTTAAAAGGTTATGAGTTTCAGCATGACGTTCATTTGAACTTTCGCAGGAAACAGCCAATCTTCGGTGCCAGCTTCTGACGGATGTGCTCAAGACAACTTAAACTGAGCGCCGCAGGCGAAATTTTTTTTAATCCGAGCAAAATTCAACTGCTTCCCCTACAAATCCTAGCTTTTCATCTATCTCAGATCCCAAAACCTCAAGCTTAAAACTCCACTTAATTGACGCACCCTTGAAAAATAACTGTAATAGGATAGGCCTACTAGGAAAGGCGCCGCAGGCGAAATTTTTTTAAATCAGCCTTTTTTCTGGCAAATTCAACTACTTCCCGTTTAAATTCTGCTTGTAACGTGGCTACGATCCCAAGCAGCAGCCTTTAACGTATTTACTAAAGAAAAAGTGAGCGCCGCAGGCGAAATTTTTTAATCTGACTTTTTACTGGCAAAATTCAACTACTTCCCGTCCAATTTATAGTTTTCAATGTTGCTCAAACCCCAAAATCTCAAGGTTAAAACCCACTTGAATGACGCACGCTTCAAGTAAATAGTGAAAGGGTTGCTACGAAAGGCGCCGCAGGCGGAACTTTTTAAATCCGCTTTTTTTCTGGGAAAAGTTCAACTACTTCCAGCACAAATAATAGCTTTTAACGTGGTTCACTAAAACGGCACCTAAATGACGTGCCCTGCCACTAGATAGAGAATAGACTACCATGAAAAGCGCCGCAGGCGAAGTTTTGGAAACATTTATGTGTCTTTTTCGGAACCCAAACAAAAGTAAGTGCTAGAGATCTGTCCGTAACCCCGTTAACTCTAGAACGGAGTAGGATATCTTGCCGGAAGATGGTACACAGCAGTGCTTCCATACTTGACCCCTTCCGAAAAAAGGGAGTAGCCATCCATAATAAAATAGACACAAGTAGATTTGGTTTGAATTAACAGTATGGTGCGATCATCAGGCCCGTCCTTGTAATGCGTATATCTCCGATTTATGGTCAAACCTTACTCCGCAAGCCAAAAATCAACCTGTTTTATTCTAGAATAAGGATCTTTTGCACAAAACCAAATAGGCTACTGTTGAAATTTCAAAAATCAGCTACGTGTTTTCTGCTAAAACACAAAGGTTTTGGTACAAAACCAGTTGTGTTAACAATGTGCACCACCGGGTGAAAATCAGATTTGGTAACTGTATTTATGTCATTCTGACAGGCTCCGACAGGCTCGAAACATACGACTGTCATTCTAACAAGCTTAGTCAAAACATACGATTGACTCGTGACATATGAGTTACAGAAAATCTATACGTAACCCTACGACGCTAGAATATACGACTATCATTCTGACAAACTCAGAATATACAACTACTGTGAATCTGACAGACCTAAAACAAACGACTAGGAAAGATCTTCGTAGCCATCCGACTAGAAATGTCATCTGCGGGCAAAATTCACGTTTTGTAACTGCCCTTATGTGATTCTGGCAAGCTCAAAACATACGACTGTCATTCAGACAAGCTCGAAACATACGACTGAGACTACGATTCTCAGGAGCATGGGGGGGTGAGTCACCCCCCCCACGCCCCCCCCTCGAACCGCCCCTGAGAACAATCATAAGTCCTAGATACGCCATTAACGTAACCGGACCGGATCCGGGCACTGTGTGGAAGGGGGGGGGGTCCCGGATTTCTGGCAACCCCACGGGTTCGGTACTTCTTGATGTACTAGGACGATGAAAATTAAACTGACTTGAGAATAGTCGTTTCCCCGATCCGACCATCGTGGGGGATTGGAAGCATAGGGAATCCGGAACCTAGTGTCATGCATAACTTTTGAACGGGGAACGGGATTTGAATGAAACTTGGCAAGTGGAAAGAAGTATCGTCTCTGATGTTCCATGTCAAGTCCGGATCGGATCCGATACTTGTGAGGGGGTTGGAGGTGGGTATAGGAAAATTCGTGAAACACATGTAGTCGAGGGATTGGATAGGCTACGCTCCGATTCCAGTCGAACTTGTTGGACGGGAAGAGGAGATGTCAGAGATTCGACTTTTATGCTTTCAAGTCGTATTCGGCCACAGTAGGGGGAGTCATGGAAATCTTGTGGCTCGCATAGGGGTCAAACGAGTGCTGCTATTTAAATGAGACTTGGAATGTAGAGTAAGCATGTGCCCTAGATAACATATTTTATTGTCCGAACCGGATCCGACTGGTGGGGGGGGACCGGCACCGACCGGAAAACGCCCAGATTCGAGTGAAACTTGATAGGTGGTGAGAAAGATGCTTCAGGTGATCCATTCACGAGTCCGAGCAAGATTCGGCCGCGGTAGGGGCAGTTTGAGGGAGGTAACGGAAACCGTGGCACCTCTAGGGATCAAACAAGTGGGTTTATTGGGCTGATACTTGGAAGTTACAACGGTCATTTGCACCAGATGATCCAAGGCGATGCCAGAAATGGTCAGAATTGAGTGAAACTGCATATTCTATTTCTAAGCCCGAACCGCATTTTTGGATGGCGAGTTTAGTTTGTGACGTTCTCATCTGCTTTCTTGTACCGCCTACTCGTAACAAGTGACATATGAGCTCGTAGCTCTTGTTCTTACAGTCAGCCTGTTTGTGTGTAATGTTTTGATGTTCTCCTTGCTTTCATGGAGCTGCATCGCAAATGTTTTCGTTAGCTTAATTCGCAACATATGAATGACAAATTCACTTAGAATGTCTTTGACTCTTCTTGAAGCAATATTTGTTGACACAGGAATAGGTTTTATGGCAGTAGGCTAGCTGTTTTGGAATCAACATTGCATCGTAGACTTTCATTAAGGCTTGTAATCAGAAGCGTCACTCACGGGTTAGCAGCACCCCTCCCCCCAAAGTAGTTTGCCAGACGGTTACAAAGAAACGAGTCGGCGCGAAGCGCCACGATTTTTCATAAAAACAGTTAATTTTTTTTTGCAAAACATGCCAGTCAGTAAAAATACCTTGCCCCTCAAGAAACATTTTGAGTAGTGTTGCCTCGGTGTCAATTTTTAGGCTTTCGGCAATCAAAAATTAGTGAGGCGAGGTTTTAAAGCTACAGATCAAACCGATTTTGGTTCCTTCGCGTACCCCTTTGAAGGGTCTCGCGTACCCCTACCACCGGTACCACCGGTTGGGAACCACTGCATTATGAGGATTATCAGATCTGTGGGGGTTTGGCAAAGATCGATTTTATATATGTAATGACATTATTGATTGACATTTTCTTTACGGAAGGATTGGAAAAACAAGAGGTTTTGATCTGATACTTTCTAGTCTTCTACGCGATCGAACTCACCGAAAGTTGTGAAGTGTTAGGCTCGCTGTAATCCTACATTTCGACATTGGATCTTAGGTGTGTTATTTTGTCCACTGAGAAGAGTATCTGAACTTCGACTGCTAGACGTCCGTTTAGTCTCAGCAAAAACACATGCACATGTCAGAGCGATATCCTTGACGGCATTGGGCCAAAACTCGCTTTTTACGCGAACGATTTGAGTGCAAAGGACGATTTGTTAAGTCACGGAGTACAGAGTGCAATAAATTTTGTAATTCCCAGTAGCAATTAATGCCGAATATTAGTATGTAATTGTAAACAGATAAGGGATTGCGCCACGCAGTTTTTAAAGGCCTGTCCATGTCTCCATTCTGTAATTTTAACGAGGGTAAAACGAGTTGTTGCGGACATCGCTGTATATCCTTCCGTTAGAATCGACTGGGCAGACCTGGGCACTTATGTATACTTGTTTAGGGAGCCAGCAACCCCTCGTTAACAATGTCAAACAAATTTCCTTTTTACAGTCCACTCATTCTTGTTTCTGAGTTCCCATGGGGAAAACCCCAGTCTCCCTCGCTCCATTCAGAAATTGCGTTATCGCGAACTAGAGATCGATAATCTCTCCGTTCCTCACCTTTTGAGAGCTGTTACTTGCAACAGGTAGGATCTTCCCGAAGAGGTGGGGACGAAGCGCAAGCTGCTCTATCGATTTCCACAGTTTCTTAGAAACGCGAGGCCCCTTAGAAAATAAAGGCGAGATTAGTTCGATCGAGGATGCGAGTGTGATAAGTGTCCAGGTGGGTGAAAGGAATTTTATTTGCAATAGCAGATTTTGACAGGTGAAATCATACTTTTACTTGGCTGATTGGCAGGAAGGCGGTTTGCTCAGTTCAAAGGTGTGGGAAAGGTGTGTTTGACATCATTCTGTTCTCGGGCAGAGGCGGAATTTCGGGGGGGGGGGGACTAGATTTCAAAAATGTTCTCCTTGGTGCTATGTTTTGGCTGTTAAATAGCAAAGACTTTAAAGTTTAACCGAAAAGGACTGGGATAGGACAATCTAGTTACCCATCACTTATTCACTTAAATTGGCTTGAAGACCCGCTGAAAATGCGTTACTTGGTTGTTCCGCTATTCAGGAATAATCGATTTTCAAATAGTGGAATTTCCGTGTGATTTGTGGTACCTCTAATTTGTTGTATGCCTTAAAGAAAGATTTTTGACTTTTTTTTGTTCAGGCACTAAGTAATCTTCACCAATATCGCCACTGCCCACTGAAAAGCCTTGTTTGTGTTTAGATAAAAATTACCCGCGTCATAGCAGAATTTTCGCTGTGGGGACGGCCGCAGATATTCTGAACGTCATAACTAGAGCAGATAGTGGAAAACAAAAAAATCCCTTTGCAGAATCCAAATAATTCAGTGTATTCAACTAAATGACACAAAAATAAGTTGGCTTTTCAGTTAAACTTTAAGGTATATTCGAAAACTTGATCAAATTTACCCCAACAATATTAGTAAAATTTTGAGTCTGTGTAATAAATCTGGGAATGGGGCTCAAATTGATCTTTTGTCCCCCCGCTAATGCTTACTGAAATGTCGCAACTGTTCTCAGGGCCTTTCCGTCTTTTTTTGCTCTATCAGATTTAGACAGGTGACTTCATACGTTTTCGGCTGGATGCCAGGAAAGTTTGTCCTTTGCAATCGGGCCGTACTCGTAGCCCCGCCTACTACGCTTGCGGCATTTAAAGCGAGGCAAACTTGCGGGCTTAGAGATTTCCGGTTCAAGTTCAAGTCCAGTAAAGCAAAGGTGCGGTCAGCAGCATACACCAAGGAAACAATGGAGGCTGTATCAGTTTTTGCTATGTTCAGGATATGAAGTTATCGCAGGCAGCACTGGTGAACGATTAAATGAGTTTGAATAGGACGTTCGTCCCTAGTGTTATTTTGCTCTGTTATCCAAATCGCCAGTTCAGACCAGGAACCGGAAGTATCGGACCAACTGTGTGCGCGATCAGAAAGCACCCACATGGGCAAGCTCGAAGTAGATCTAGACTACAAGATCAGACAAAAAAGAAAAACATATAGCTCGAGGTTTTATTTAATTTTTGCCTAAAAATCAGTCAAGTTATCAAGAAGAAATGGTGTTTCCGCTCAGCTAACGCGTATTTAATACGTTCTCCTTCAAGAATTACTTGAAAAGAATTCCAGATTTACTTTTTATGTGTTTGATGTTTTTTATTTATTTTCTTTCACTTACTCCGATTTTAAAAAAATGGCAGCTTGCAAATAAATTATTTAATTACTGTTTGACCCACTGAATAATTTTTGAGTGGACGGAATTGATGGACTCATTGTCACAAAATATTGATCCATTTTCAGTTAGTTTTGAATGATGTGGGGAGGTGCCAGATTTTCTAAGAAAGAAAGGGTACAGTAGTCTTTGCGATGATCATCCCTGTTGCACAGTGCTGTTTTTTTCCTATTTTAAAGTTTAACCGAAAAGGGCTTAGACAAGACAATCTACTTAACCGTCAGTTATTCAGTCAAATAGAAAAAATGCGTTACTTCGTTCCTCCGCTATTCACGAATACTCGATTTTCGTTTAGTAGAATTTCTCTGACGGATTTGTGGTGACTCTATGCGCTTGTACCTGTGTTGTATACTTGACGAACACGATTTGCGAAAAATTTGTGTTCACCTGGTCCACCTGGCGCACCGTCAGCCACAGCAAATCGGCGTTTGTGTTGTGATTCAAATTGTCCGCGTCATAGTAGAATTTGCGTTGTGGGGACATCCGACGTCCCTTAGAAAACGCAAACAATTCAGTGTATTCTATTAAATAATACAAAAATAAGTTGGCTTTTCAGTTAAACTTTAAACCATGCATATTCACTCGTTTAAGGAGAGTGTGGTTCTCCTTGGTGACTAGCGAAGATGTATAAGTGACTATCAAGGCTATATATACTATACTAGTACATTGGTGGATGCTTTAGGGGCTAGAGATTCGTCTTTGCTTTCTCAGATTCTAACGGGCGGAAATGTGTACACCTGTCAGGATCTGAAAAAGCCTTTCATTAGTAATTTTTATTTTTGTTCTAGCCTCGACCTCCTTCACTAACAACAGATGTCTTCATCACAAACTGTTTGCTTCGTCTGCAACCTTCCAATCCTTAGCCACCAAGTAGGACTGGTCTGGAAGGGGGGCAATGGGATCGATGAATTCAGCACCCCCACCCCACCACTTACGGCATTTCGGGGTCGATTTGGAAGACGCGATTCAGCCACCCAGCTGACGTGTATGGGTTCACAGAGGTAAGGCCGCTTGCAGCAGAGCAAAATAAAACTAGGGGTAGGGAGTAGCGCCAAGACCTATGCTTTCCATGCATTGAAAACGGGCCTTACTCGTAGCGCCGCCCACTACGTTACGACATTTAAAGTGAGACAAACTTGTCGGCTTAGAAAATTTTCTAGTACAACTAAGATGCGGTCTGCATACATCGAGGAAACAGGGGAGGTTGTATATTTTTTTTTGCTGTGTTCGGGAGATGGAGTTTTTGGAGCCAGCGCTGGTGCACGAGTGATAGAGTTTCAGTATGGACGTTCTCTATCGCTGGTGGTGCTAGTTTCGCTGCTAGTCGAGTGTGTGTTCACTTCTTTCAAGTTTTGGCGCTACTACCTAGTGTTATTTTGCTCTGGCTTGCAGAAAGGCGTAGGCTACTGACTGCTCTTTTGTACCGACTTCATTTCCTGCCTATTTATTTACTGCGCAGGTGACCACTTTGTCACCTTTTAAGGCGGAACAATGGTATAGTTTTGTGTTAGCGCACAAGTGATTTTTCCCTTTTTGTACACAAGAATAAATTGAAATGTAAAGTCGTGACGATGTACTAGATGGCTCTGTACAGGTGGTGGCGACTCTATTTGGTTGTTGAGAAACAAAGCAATGGGTGAGTAAAAAATGTAGCCGTAGGTTGTGCTTTGAAGCTCAATAGGCCGCACAGTCGAAGACATATTCTTGTTGCCACCCTTTAAATTTCCTACCGTATCTTTGGAATTCTGGTTTTGGCACCGAAAGAGTTTGGAATTCCCCAGTTCCACACTTCATCTCGAGCGCCAGGGACCATTGCCAGGCTAGTCATGACAGTTCAAAGGATTGGGAAAGGGGGGACAAGGTCACAAGTCAATTCAGTTCAGTTTATTTTATCACCAATTACGGACAAGCCGAATAGCAGGTAGATACGTCAGACATAAATCAGAAACAACCAAATGTGTCCAAATAGAACAAATTGTGGTCAATTTACATTTAAAATATTGAAAACAAACAATGTAGAAAATAACGATTGGGGTCTAATAACCTACTAACTTCCATTACGTAGAGAAACAAATGAGGGGACAAAACTATTCGTATATCTAACGTTCCGGGAAAACACTGGTTGAAGGGTCGGAACTGGTTCGGAAACTTGTCTTTGAGGCCTAGCCCTTTCTGTTGTAAAGTCAGGGGGCAGTATGTTGCGAAGGACTGGGTTCAAAAGAGTCTGCTCACCAAACTTCAAGCACAGATTTTCACGACGTTGAGACAGGGTTGTCAGATTATATTTTTTGAGAAAATAAATTTGAGATACTTTCAGGGATTTATCGGTTATCAGGAGAGCTCGGTATCGTATCCTCTCTAGAGCATCCGACTGCTCGCGAGTCAAACCAAAATGCCATACAGGACAAAATTATTCTAGGACTGGGCAAATGAGCGAAAAATAAATACGCAGATGTTCGGAAGAGACACCGTGCCGGGAAAGAAGTTTAAGTCCCCGAAGACCCATGTTGGCCTTATTTAAGATGGAATCTACATGCTTTTTCTTTCGTGGAATTCGTGGAAACCTAAGCAGTGGTGGCAACGGCGTCGGCCCGTGGCCCCGTCGCATTATCCGACGCACATCTTACATAGGTGAGACCGAAAATATTAAAGTGATGAACAGCATAAAGGGAACAATGTAGTCACATAGACTGTGTAAAAATATATTTGGTATAAAGAGTATATACACTAGGTTTTACAGTGGTTTTTCATGATTGGCTCTGGGCCCCCTACAAAAGCCAGGTGGGCAGCTTCCCCCCTGCCCCGTGCCCCCAGATCACGCCCCTGATCGTATCTCGTTTTTGTAAACAAGAAAAAACAAATTCAAAGCTGGTCTTACTTTGGAAATATGTCAAAAACATTAAATAAATAGTCACCAGTAAATTGAAGGAAAAACATACCGTAGTAAGTTAGAGGGCATAAAAAGAAACACTGACTAATTCATCCCTCTTCCATAATGGATGCTGAAAAATAACGCAATATATTCACTTACCGTACCTTCCTTTTATGTTCTAGCTCTTATTGCGGGAGCGGGCCATCGAGCGGGACCGACAGAAGTAGGCGTCGGTCCTCCCTCGCGCAGCTGACCGACATCATCCGGGACTGGGGCACCCGCGACAAATCAGTCCCGGGGCGGAGCAGTCAGCGACAAGTTGGACGACGGGAGTCCCTCGTCGACCTTGCGCGGAACCTTCCATGGCATCGAAAAGAGTCGACGACAGAGTCAACATCTAGTAGGTTTCGACGGCGTCGCGACTCTGCTGTCGACGTGCCAAAGCGACAGGTTAGACTACAGCGCCACGCAGTGAGTGATTATAAGAACAATAAGTCTGGTGTCGTTGTCGTAGCTAAAGTAGTGACTAGATGACGTTTATCTTTTAAGGCGTATTCTCGCCGTTCCCTGAGGACTCCTCGGGGAATCAAGGGAACGGCGAGAATAGACGTAGCCACTCCACGCGGACTCCGCGTACGGAAAACATCGAGAATACGGGGAATGCTTCTATAATGGATTTTGTTCGAAAAAAATATGAAGTTTCGAAAATTAGGCTTGAGCCACTTTTATTTTTGGTTTTGTTTATTCTGATTCTTTTTAATTATTTTCCATTGCACCAACACCAGCAAAAAATTGATTCCCCTCCGAATCTGATAGGGGGGCCTTTTTGATGATGGTGATGATAATGGAGCATTCCCCATCCATGGGGACTCGCGAGAATACTGGGAGTGAGTCCCCGGGACAAACAAAAACTCAAGTGGAGTCCTCGGAGAACGGCGAGAATGCGCCTTTATAAGAATGACACAAATTGGAAAAGCTGAGTTGTGGTTGCAAATCGGTTGCAGATCACTGCCGAGTTGCGTTGCATGTACACGGTTTAGTCTACGGTTTCCGACCCAGTATTTTAAGTTAACTGACATGTTCTGACTTATCTGGCTTTAAACAGACACCGACTTCGGCTGTTTTTTCGCCATATTAATGCTACCTTCAGTAAAAAAAAAAAAAAACTCCGAACAAATTACATAACGGGTATTTCCGACCTGATCTTGGGGAATACGTACTAATAAGGAACCTAGTGCGTCTCGTAAAGATCCGAGCACGGCAAACTTAAAAATCAATCAAGTGCTATCAAGGCCAGCACGCACACACACCGTCAATTGGTCCCTTACGTTTTTATGTTTCCCTGCGAACTGCCAATTGTTATTTGGCATATCTTTATTATTTTACCTTTATTTCTAGTCTCAAGGATATCAAGGAACTCTGAACGTACCTGTTAAGACAATATCCTTTGAGGATTCGAAAGTGGCTTTTTTTTATCAGAAAATGTCCCTTTTCATCTATTTCACCAACATCCTGCCCTGCCAGCCCACGATATCATTAGCCAGTTTTTTATCCCTGAAACCGTTTAGTACAAGCGTCAAAATTTTAAGTGTAATAAGTGTGTTTTTAACAGTCTATTTGAAGAATGTAGCCATGTTTATTTATTTTGTTTTGTCAAGTGTTTTAATATGTAACTTTTACTTTGTTATATTGTACTCCGCTATAACCAAAAAGCGGGTAATAAATAAATAAATAAATAAATAAAAATTACAAAGATATCAGTGACGCGTATTATTTGAAATTTTACTTTCCCTGTTGAATGGATGAATAAGTATATTACCCATCTTTACATAAAATGTCACTGATGGAGCATAAGAAAAGACAAAAATAAAGAAGTAAGGAGCAATGAACAATACACACGATTCAGTTTTAACTTTGGCAAGACATAATTAAAAAAAAAGAACAAATAAATAACTGATACCCTTTTTTTCTTAAATATCGTTTAATTGCTTGATAGAGACTGTTTAGAGGGTCGAGGGATTCCAGAAATAGAGCACGACGCTCTAAAGCAGCCTCAATCGGATCTTTAACCCCATGATTTCTTGTAACTCGTCGGTTACGAGACCACAGCGGCAGCCCAAGCAGGAATTTTGCGTATTTGTAATAAGTAGTTCTAATAATTTTGACTTCACATGTGTTGAAATGTGTTATTATTTCGCACACGGACTGGAAGCAGAGGCGTCACTACTGGGGGGGAGGGGGGACTCCCCCCAATGTTGTCGGCCAGTCGGTAAAAAAATAGCCGAGTCGGCGCGAAGCGCCGCGATATTTAGTAAAAAAAAGTCAATTTTTGACTTAGAAATAGTCGTTTTTTCTTAAAAACGATCGATTTTTCTTAAAAACATTCGGTTTTTCGTAAAAATAGTAGATTTTTTCTTACAAACAGTCATTTTTTCTTGAAATCAGCCGATTAATCGTCAACACAGTCGTTTTTTTCTCAGTAATTGTCGTTTTATCCGCAAAAACAGTCGGTAAAAATGACCAGCCAGGAGGTAAATACCTTGTCCCCCCCCAAACATTTTGCTAGTAACGCCTCTGACTAAAAGGCAGTTCGCTCCGAGCCGAAACCAGCATACTCTTGGCCGGTAGATAATGCTTGAAATAGAATTTGAGTCCGAAAGTATGTGCAAGTTGATTATTCTGGCGTATAATAACGTCATGACTTCTTTGCGATTACATAAACTATCTAGCCATGCTCTTAGAACCGATTTTTGGAGCCAGAAATAAAATCCGTTGACTGACACCATTGTTTTTGGAGAGACTCTTGCCAGATTTTCTTCGGAACACTTGGATTTGAAATCTCGCACGATTTTTGGGCCGGCCAGATTTTTTGATTTGCGTCAGTCTGTATCCCTAATCTTTCCATCGATTCTTATTTCCGAGATTTTGAATTTCATATGTTATTTTGTCCACCCTTACGACACTGCGCTGATTCTTCCTCGTGTTTGGCTCTTTTCGAGGCGGATCACACTCCTGCTTATCGCTTCCGAGTTCCGAAGAGCACGTTGATCAGAAACTCTGGTTAATCAAATATTTCCGTTTTTCTCACGAAAACCAAGCGAGCCGAGCAAGACTGAAAACAACCGGGATTGGTCTATAATCTTTGAGAAACCCAGTAGAGTTTCATAGGAGTCACTTAGGCTACGTTAAAATATTGGAATTTAAATTGTATCTAATGCGAGTTTGTGGCATTGCCATAAATACGTTTTTGGAATAATTTCTGCACTTTCTGGGAAGTTTTTGGTATAAATTGCCAGTGAAAACCCTCTGTGGGAGTTAGCCTTTGTCCAGCATCGTTTGCAATTTGGATGCAAAATTAAAAGAAAACCTTGAAACTTTGTCGAAGAAAGAATTGTATATATGCATTTTTGTTTTTCATGAACAGGGTCGCATACCTTTGTCTTGCTCTAAGCCGTAATTCAAGGTATTGAATGAGGTTTGTCGTTTGGAGACTGAGATTTTTGGGAGAGAAACGATGGCATAAAGAGGAAGATCTGGCTAATATAAGGTGAAGAAAAATTTTGCTGACCTTCGTTGGCCTGTGAGGTTTCTCAAGGATGATATTTTGAGCGTCAGGAGCGTTTTTTGGAGTAAGAATTTTATTCTTTTGGTGTTTTGAGTTTTTTTTAGTGACGTTTCTTTATTTTATTTTATTTTCCCGCCTTGGCCCCACGGGCTTTGTGGGAATCAGTTTATTCATTCACCTAACTGTTAATAATTTTTTTTTTCTAGAGCTCAGCAAGTACCAATATCTTCAGCCGAGTTATGTCCCTTTCTGAAGATGATCGCCCGATCGATCCCCCGTATAACGTATCAAAGCGACGCGACTCGAAACAAGTTGGCGGGGGGCGTTCCAATCGCATCAACTCGATTTTTGGGGGTAGTACGACGAAGATCATCTCGTCTGTTGCTACCACTGCGATTAGTCCTTCCGAAAGGTTAGAGGGGTATTAGTTTTTCTCTTTCTAGGATGTGTTAGAAGTATATTCGACAGACAAACGACCTGAATTAAATAATATACTGAGACCGAGACAGTTATTGTAGTTCTAGGAAATGGGGGGAAGTAAAAATAAGAAGACACGCTTTCATAAAAAGGTAGAAATTGTTAAAGAGGAATGGGTATGTTTAAAAATTAGGTTTAAGGTGAAAGGAAAGATTTCTGAAAGTAATTTCGGAAATACATGACTTACTTAATTACTTACCGTTATGGAGTTATAAGTTCTGCCGACCTTCCCTGGCCAACGAGCGATATGACTGGTAAAGGAAGGGATCGCCCTGCTTTGCGATAGGACGGTTGTTAGCTATCGCTCCTTACTAAGAGAGAACTGTCGTACTTTCCTCTTTTCTTATATTAGCCCGATCTTTCTTTCCCTCTTACCAAGTGACCTTTTTCTCTTACTTTTTTCTCACCTCCCTCTTACTAAGTGCCTAACCCTGCAGTCTGGTAAGCCAGTGGTTCCCAACCGGTGGTACGCGTACCCAAAGGGGTACGCGAGACCCTTGCAAGGGGTACGCGAAGGAACCAAAATTGGTTTAGGCCTAATCTGTAGCTTCAAAACCTCGCCTCACTCATTTTTGATGACCGAGAGCCTAATATTACCAGAAGAGGCATCACTAGCCAAAATGTTTTTTGAGGGGCTAGGTATTTTTACTGACTGGCAGGTCGTTTTTACCGATTATTTTTCAAAAAACAAACTGTTTTTACGAAAAATCGCGGCGCTTCGCGCCGACTCCTTTCTTTTTAACAGTCTGGCCGACCACTTTGGGGGAGGGTTGTTGCCAACCCGTGCGTGGGCCACTGATTACAAGCCTTAGTGAAAGTCTACGAAACTATGTTGATTCCAAAACAGCTAGCCTACTGCCGTAAATTCTGTTCCTGTGTCAAACAGTAATGATTCAAGACGAATCAAAGACATTGCAAGTAATATTTTCATTCAGGTTGCAAATTCAGCTAACGAAAACGTTTCACATGCAGCTTGATGAAAGCACGGAGAAGATTAAAGCCAAACGCAGAAACAGGCTGACTGTAAAAAATATTGCCGTTAATGACATAGAGCAGAGACTTGACAAGATTTTAGGTACAAGCAGCCTCAAGTGTTTTGGATATATTTCTAACAAATATCGTATTTTTTGACGTTCGGAAAAAGGGGTACGCAACCTTTTCGAACCTTGATTAGGGAGGGGTACGCGGTACGAAAAAGGTTGGGAACCACTGTGGTAAGCGACTGTTTCACTCGCGTCCATGGCCGATGGCGTGGTAGATTATGCCGAGCATCACTCTCAAACGAGCGATAGGAGATAGATATATTTTTACTAACTCGAAAAGCCCAATGGTTAATACCCAGGTAAAAAAAAAAATATTCCTATGAATAAATTCCAAATAAATCCAGAAAATCCGTCTGTATCCACAATATAAACAATAATCAACCCTTCCTTCGCATCAGAAACCAACAACAACAACAAAAATCTATAAGTTCGTCTCTAAGTGCCTGACCATACCCAAACTAACCAACTTCCCCAAATTTTTAATCCCCAAAAACTCGTGTCCCTCAAAGTAGTTCCACTCATTCCTCCTTTTCAAAACATACCGAACATGTTTCCTGCCTCAACTCGTTTTAACAACATAAAATGCATTCAATCTGCATTACTTTCTCCACACACCGGACTAAAGTACGGAGGGGTCCCCCTCCGTCCCATTTGCCGCGACCGCCAGGTCCGATGGTCTGTCGGTATATCTATAGGTCTTATCTGTAGAATTGATATTGCCATTGAAATTTTGTATCATGATCATGACGGCACTTTGCTGATTTTAAAATTTTAAGAAACCCAGGAGAGTTTAAACAAGAGCTGTAAGCTCATATGGCACTTGCATGGGTTGAGATGTATTATTTGATTAAAAGTAATTTTCGACTGCGCGGTTCAGATGCGCACTTTAAGGAAGCTAGAGAAAAAGTATTTTATCGTAGAACTTGGCTGTAATGATGCGCACTTTAAAGGCACTAGAAATTCATCTGTAATTTCTAGTGACCCTTGAGACAAAAACGATATCAGGCTCTTAGGGATCATTGATATATACGTATGATCAAAAGTATTTTTTTTCCGCTAATGCGGGTAAAATGCGCACTTTAAGGGTGCTAGAATTTTTTTTTTGTTTGCAAAACCCTTGTGGCACAAATGATCATAGGTTGAGATGTATCGTTTGATAAAAAGTACTTTTCGACCTTGCGAAAAGATGCACACTTTAAGGGAGCTAGAACTTCATTTGTAAGCAAAACCCTTGAGGCAAAAATGATCATGGACTCATGGGGATCATGGAAATGCATATTTTGCTTAAAAGCATTTTTCTTAATTTGCGGTCATGATTGGTACTTTAGGGAATGGTCGGATTTGAAAAGTGGCGATTTCTAAGCCAATCTTGTCGAATTTCTAATATTCCAGCCAAATTTCATCGTCCTAGCACATCTCTTAACTCGCGATCACCGGAATTCCGGACCCGCCCCTCAAACTCCCCCCACAGTCGCCGGAGCCAATCCGGTTCGGTTTTGGACTTGTTTGTTATTCCCACAAAGTTCCACCCCGATCTCTCCAGTCCAATCCGGTTACGTATTCCCCCCCCCAATTGTTGTCGGATCCGGTCCGGACAAGAAAAAGATCACCACAGGCCCTCTGTTCAGTTATTAAATTTCACTCGAATCCGATCACCCGTTCCAAAGTTACGCATGGCTAAATATTCCGGATTCCCCCTCCCTCCGATCCCCCCACGACTATCGGATCGAGTGAATTTTTATTTACAAGTTAGTTTGATCGGGTCCCTGATACGCCTCCCAAGTTTCGTCGTGAAAATCCCAAAAACTGTCATCACCAGAATTCCGGGAAACTCCCTTCCACCCTCCCCCCCCCCAAGTGTCCGGGTCCAGTCCAAACGTATAAACGATTTATATGGAGCAGATTCTTGTTCTTCCCAGCAAGTTTTACTCCAATCCCTCCACTATAACCGTATCGCGAGATTTCCGGTCTCCCCCCCCCCCCAACTCCCCATAGCTGTCGAATCCGGTTCGGACTTCAGATGGAAGATCAGAGATATGTCATTCATTCAGGTATCAAGTTTCGTCCCAATCCGATCACCCGTTCGAAAGTTACACAACACTCAATTTTCCATATTCCCCCGCACTGAATCACATATACAAACCCCTTTGACCCTCGAATGCACTAGCTCTTTCCGCTGTTAACAGAGTGATCCGATGCAAAGAGTGACGTCACGCCGCGCGCAGACCTTCTAGTGAGAAGAAAGGGGTAGGGGTTTTACAAAAACTACTAAATTCTCAGAATTCCCCGGCCCACCACTCCCCCCCAGATGGTCGGATCGTGAAACTGATTATTTCCAGGTTAGTTATATCGGGTCCCTGATATGCCTGCCAAGTTTCATCGTCCTAGGAAATCTGGAAGTACCCTAACTCGAAAACAGTGGACCGCCCGACCGACCGACCGACCGACCGACAGACCGACCGACCGAAAAGCGATCGGTATATGGCACTTGAGCGGAGCTGCAAGTGCCATAAAAAAAATTGTTAGATTATGTTACTATGGATATACTTATTTTTAATTCCTGTGGTTAGCTTATGGGCTGTATTCGTCGGGTTTGTTTTATTGATTATTTCTTTATCTACCCTCGCATAGTCAACCAAATTTGTAACGATCTCGAGAATATTGGAATTGAAACTGTATCTACCCGACTTGTGCTTTAACGGTAACATCTGTAAATGACTAGTGTGTTCTTTTCTGTCGCTTGTGCGTTTCTAACACCACGCTTATGCTTTCTTCTTTCTCTACCAGCTGTACTACCTATTGTAACTCGATGCTTTGTAATCTCAGCATGAGGAAGCGGGAATACAGTAATCCCGGATTCAGAGTCGAGGATGCATCGGATTTCCGGTTGGAAGAATCGAACACCACGACTTTAACTGATGTTTATTCGAAGGCCATCGCAGCTGTCACTAGTAAGTTCCTTTCTAAACTTTATTTTTTTGAAACATAATTCATACCTGTACATTTTTTTTTCATTCAGTGGGATTTTTTTTTATCGTTTGGCGACAGAAGGAAATAATTGGGCGGGTATAGGTTAGGGATGGTAGTATTTTTGCCCGATATGTGAAGGGAAAGATGAAGCTTTATTTAGTTTGTATGTTAAGTGTGCCAAAAAACATGGAAATAGCCAATGCCCGGAAGGTTATTTCGTGTGAATAAATATCATACCATGTCAAATATAATTATGTACGTTTCCCTCGAAAGAAAATATGATGTGTCGTGGGGGAGGGGATTTTTAACTGTTTTATTCAACGTAAAAAAAAATAGCACCCTCAGACTCGATGGCCCATAATAAGACGGAAGTACAATCGCGATACGCAAATAATCCTTTAGCCCAGGAAAAAAAATTCTAAACTTTCCTCAATTGCGTTGAGAAACAAGCTCAGCACAAATCCGAATAACAACTGAAACACAGTCACTACAACTCAATGCACTTCCACCATCTTTTTATTTTTATTTTCGTAGAAGCGAGTGGGGCGGATTAACGATTATCCAGTCGTCATTTCATTTGTTTAGATAATTTGAAGGTTTTAGAATTTTTAAAAATGGGAAGGTCTTCTAGGTCAGACCTACTCTCCCCGTCCTTGTAACTATTACTAAAGCGAATGTTATCAAGGTCCCATTGGCGTTGGCTTGGACTCGAGGGTTTGACCACACTCGATTTTATTGTGCAGCAAGTAGCGTACCCGGTGGTGCAGTGCCGGTCGTTGCCCGGTTTGACCACTCTTTAATAATAAATAATAATAAATTTTTTATTAATTAAGAATCTTACACACAGCGTGTGCCGACTAACTGATTCCAACGTCAACATATAAATACACACTATACTAAAAGGTCAAACATATGCGCTTAAAAGCCAACATAAAATCATGTTGGCTCTTGAATGGTGGATGAAGCGTTAGACAGTTTAACAAATGCCGGAACAAAACTATTGCTGTATCTTACGTAGGTGCATTGGACAGTTTGCAGTTTTGGAATTGGGTTCGCAACTAGTCTTGGAGGTCTTGGCCGTTCGGTTTCAAAATCAGGGGGAGGGTTTTTCGGAGGATTGAGTGTTTAAGAGTTGAGTATTGTGCAGCACTCTTAGTTTTAGTGTGCAGCAAGTAGCCTACCCGGTGGTGCAGTGCCCGGTCGGCGCCGGCATCGGTTGCCACGCGTTGGTACATTAAAATCAGCATATTTAGAAGCGTTTGAAAATGAATCGCCTAATTATGGATTTATTCTAGGGATATTTCAGGTAATGGGACTAATACCCTCGCTAATACCATCCCAGTAATAGGACCAGTACTATGTTTGTTCAAGCTACTTCCATGTTTCCGCCTATACTAGCTATAGTGGTGATTAATTTGCAAAAAAAATTACGAAAAATGGTTTGGAAAATAAAAATTATTATTATAATAATAGATCAATAACGTTCCGTTAATAGGACTAATAGTATTTCTATTGAAGCTAACTACACAAGTTAGTTGTAATTAATTTGCAAAAAAATGACAAAAATTATTGGAAAATAAAAATTGTTATTATAATATTAGATCGATAGTATTCCGTTAATAGGACTAATAGTACTTCTATTGAAGCTACTTCGACTGTTTCAACCAACACTGGTTCGTGTCGACCAAGCCCGGAAGCGAGTCCGACTTATAAGCAAATTCCCAGAACTACAGTCATCAGAGCGTCTCCTTCTCCGGAAGGTCGATCCTACGCGGTAAGTTAAAGGACTCGTCTTACCCATATTACTGCTTCACTTTGCGTCTCTAATCGTCCCACCCGTTTCTGTTTCAAAGATTTCGAGCTTCCTATGTTAGTCTTATTCACCCTTACTACACAACACTGATTTTTGCATTTGCTATATTTAGCCGTTTTCGAGGCGGATCAGGCTCCCACATTTTTCTTCCGAGGAGCTCACTGGTCATAAAACTGGTGGTGCAAGTTCTTCCATGTTGCTCTTCAAAACCAGCTCTGATCTTTGAGAAAGGAAGTAAATTTTCAAATGAGTCACGAGCCAAGCTAAGTAGTGCCAAGAGTTGATGCCTTGATTTTGCTGTTTTGAAAATCCCGCCAAAAAGCCACACCGAATTCATCAGAGCGACTGTAAGCACTCTAGAGGCGTATTCTCGCCGTTCCCCGAGGACTCCAATTGAGGAGCCCCCGCGTTTTTGTTTGTCCCGGGGACTCGCTCCCCGTATTCTCGCGAGTCCCCACGGACGGGGAATGCTCCGATTATCATCACCATCATCAAAAAGGACTCCCTTTCAGATTCGTAGGGGAATCATTTTTGCTGGTGTTGGTGCGATGTAAAATTAATTAAAAACAATCAGAATAAACAAAACCAAAAATAAAGTGGATCTAGACTAATTTCGTTAACTGCATATTTTTTTTCGAACAAAATCCATTTTAGAAGCACTCCCCGTGTTCTCGCTGTTTTCTGTACGCGGAGTCCGCGTGGTCGAGTCACTCCCTCTGTTCTCGCCGTTCCCGTCGATTCCTCAAGGAGTCCTCGGGGAACGGCGAGAATACACCTTAGGTGGTTTACTAGGAAATGCTTTTAGTGTGTGAACCAGCGGCTTTCATGTGAAGATAAACTAACTTCTTTCTGGTTTTTATGGCACTTGCAGCTCCGCTCAAGTGCCATATACCGATCGCTTTTCGGTCGGTCGGTCGGTCGGTCGGTCGGTCGGGCGGTCCACTGTTTTCGAGTTAGGGTACTTCCAGATGTGCTAGGACGATGAAACTTGGCAGGCATATCAGGGACCCGATATAACTAACCTGGAAATAATCTGTTTCACGATCCGACCATCTGGGGGGGAGTGGTGGGCCGGGGAATCCTGAAAATTAAGTAGTTTTTGTCGCACTTTTTCGAGTTGGGGTACTTCCAGATGTGCTAGGACAGTGAAACTTGGCAGGCATATCAGGGACCCGATATAACTAGCCTGGAAATAATCAGTTTCACTATCCGACCATCTGGGGGGGAGTGGTGGGCCGGGGAATCCGGAAAATTAAGTAGTTTTTGTCAAACTTTTTCGAGTTGGGGTATTTCCAGATGTGCTAGGATGATGAAACTTGGCAGGAGCATCAGAGACCCGATCCGAATAACCTGGAAATAATCAGTTTCCCAATCCGACCACCTGGGGGGGGGTGGAGGGCTGGGGAATCTGGAAAATTGGAGTAGTGTGTAACTTTCGAACGGGTGATCGGATTGGAATGAAACTTAATAACTGAATAAATGGCATACCTCTGATGTCCCATTTGAAGTCCGGACCGGACTCGACAGCTATGGGGGAGTTGGGGGGGGAGACCGGAAATCTTGAGAAACGGTTAGAATGGAGGGATCGCGGTGAAACTTGCTGGGAAGAACAAGCATCTGCTCTAGATAAATCGTTTGTACAATTGGACTGATCCGGACACTGGGGGGGGGGGTGGAGGAGAGTTTCCCGGAATTCCGGTAATGGCGGTTTGGGGCATTTTCACGACGAAACTTGGGAGGCGTATCAGGGACCCGATCAAACTGACTTATAAATAAAATTTACATGATCCGATAGTCGTGGGGGGAGTAGCAGGAGGGGGAATCTGGAATGTTGAGTCATGCTTAACTTTGGAACGGTTGATCGGATTTGAGTGAAATTTGATAATTGAACAGAGGACATGTCTCTGGTGGTCTTTGTCATGTCTTGATCTTTGTACACAACCGGATTGATTCCGGTGACTGTGGGTAGTTTGAGAAGGGGGCCGGAATTCGGGCGATCGCGATTTAAGGTACTTCCATTAGTGCTAGGATGATGAAACTTGGCTGGGATATTAGAGATTCGGCAAGATTAGCTTAGAACCACTTTTACCCCCGGATTAGGAACTTTGGGGATTGTTTTTATACAACAGCAACAGATGTGAAGGATCCACCATTTTATGACGGGGGCTTGCAGTCGGTGGGTCCCCGGAGACAAATGATCCCTAAATTCGAAGTTCGTGCCTCTTCATAATGCATCAATAACGTACCGTAACACATGTTCATGTTTAATGTGTTGTTTGCGGTTACTGGATCATGGCGGGCTAACAGCTTTATCTATGACTACAGCTACAGGCCCAGTCCTAATGTTAGAGTGTTACTAAGAGATGAAAAGAATACTGAATAACTTTAAGACCTATCGGTGATTACTCAAGAAACCGCCACTTTCTAAATCCGAACATTCCTTAAAGTACCAATCTTGACTGCAAATTCAGAAAGATACTTTTAAGCAAAATTCACATTTTCATGATCCCCATGAGCCCATTATCATTTTTGACTCAGGGGTTTTGCTTACAAATGAGTTTCTAGCACCCTTAAAGTGCGCATCTTAACCGGAAAGTTAAATAAATACTCTTCACCAAACCATATATATTCATGATTCTAAAGGGCCCAGGATCATTTTTGCCACTAGGGTTTTGATTACAAATGACATTCTAGCGCCCTTAAAGTGCACATCATAACAGCCAGGTGCAAAAAAAAAAAACTTTTTTACATAACGATACATTCTCTTGATTTCCAAGGGTCCGTCTTCATACTTATCTCAAGGGTTTTTCTTACAAATGTTCACAACAGACCGACGAATTGGCGAATTCCTACTTTCATACTTTTACCAAGCCTTGCAAGTGCCATATGAGCTTACAGCTCTTGTTGAGTTTCATGCCGTTTTATTGTTGTTGGCTTCGCATCGTTGTCCTGTTGGTATTGTTGTGGATGTTATGATTTAGTTTTTGTTTGTTTTTTCGCTGAGGACGGTTTGCCGGAAGTGCAGCCGAAATATCCGAAATTGATTTATCCCTCGCACATCATCTTAGAGGGATAATTTAGCTGATCAAAAAGAAACCCCGAAAATCTCGTTTTCATCATTTTGTTTCCAAGTATAATCAGCTGAAACATACGAAAGAATGCGTTGTGTGCGTTAAGAAATTTGGTAACCACGAAGAAAATCAGCGAAATAAGTTTTATGTATAAGCATCCTTTAGACCGTCCTGAAGACGTTAATCTTCCTGTTCAGACAATTCCTTGAATCATGCGGATGTTGAATTCAGTGACTTTCTAAATCAGAAGGCATTCCGGATTCTAGTCCGGATCCGGATTCGCCCATCTTTTTCAGGTCTGCACTTTGGAGCCATTATGAAATTTGGTAATCACCAAAAAAATCAGTGAAACGAACTTCATGTATAAGCATCCTTTTGCTCATTCTGGAGGCATTAATTCCCCTTCTCAGACGAACCCTTATGTCTTTGAATCCAGGGACTCTTAATCAGAAGGCCTCGTTTCCGAATCCAGATTCTCACATCTCTCTGTCCGGCTGCATTTTGATTAGGAAATTGAAGACATTAAACCCACTCCTCAGCAGAGGCGTTACTAGCCAGAATGTTTAGGGGGGGGGGGGGGACAAGGTATTTACCGACTGGCTTGTCATTTTTACCGACTGTTTTTGAGGATAAAAACGACTATTACTGAGAAAAAAACGAATGTGTTGACGAAAAATCGGCTGATTTTAAGAAAAAACGACTATTTTTAAGAAAAACCGACTGTTCGTAAGAAAAATCGATTGTTTTTAAGAAAAAACGACTATTTCTTAGAAAAAAATCGACTGTTTTTACTAACAATCGCTGCGCTTCGTGCCGACTCGGATCTTTTTTACCGACCGGCCGACAACATTGGGGGGGGGGGGGGGCGTCCTCCCCCTCCCCCCCTGTGGTGACGCCTCTGCTCCTCAGACTAATCCTTGAATGTTTACTAGAGCCATTCTTCTCAAGTGTCTCCGGAGCCTGAGGATATCCGTCAGGATTGCTCGACAAATTTCGGAAGTATTGTCAAACATGAAACGAAAATATTTCAAGTCTCAATTGCTGATACACCGCCGAAAGCATCAAATCCCTCAGGTAAGCTCCCCCTACTTTAAACATACATGTTTACATACCCATCGCAACACCAAAATGGGAAATCTCTCAGGATTTATGCAGTTGTTTGCAAGGAAGAACTTATGGTGGTAAATAAAGAAATATGTTTTCTTTGGGTAGAGTCTAGGGTTTAGGAGCCTCAGAGGGCCCAAATGGCGGGGACTCGTAGAGAAAATTCGAGTCTGAAGATCTGAAGAGGGAAAATTTAAATCAACAGAAAGTGAGGCTTTATTTTTGAAGGGGGGGAAATCTTCGATAAGAAAGTAAAATCTTCATTCAACTGAAAAATACAAGTTAATTTTCTTCTGAGGTAAAGGGTCCCTTGTGTAAAATTAATTCCCACCCAAATATTTATTCACGCACAGTAACTTGCACAGTAGTTGCAAATAGTAATTACAAACAGTAATTATCAAGAACCCAATCAATAACCCAACGTAAGTTCTTGAGAGCATTTTTAATAACTTTACGATAAAGTCTTTAAAGTTTTATCGAAAGAGGTTGAAATAGTACAGTCAGTTACCCATCACTCATTCACTTAAATAGAGTTGAAGACCCGATGAAAATGCGTTATTTCGTTGCTCCAGTATTTGCGAATAATATATTTTCGCATTGTGGAATTTTTCTGACGGATTTGTACTAACTCTATGCGCTTGTACATGTGTTGCATGGTTGACGAAAACGGTTTAAGAGAAATTTGTGTTCACGCAGTGATTAGTTGTCCGCGTCGTACTAGAACTTTTGCGTTGTGAGAACGGCCGTAGATATTCTGAACGTCATACTAGAGGATATAGTGAAAGATAAAAATAAAAAAAAAACTTAACAAGTCCAAATAATTCAGCGTATTCAGTTAAATGATACAAAAGTAAGTTGGATTTTCAGTTAAACTTTAACCAATACTCATACTCATTTCTTTCAGCTACTATAGGAGAGACAGCGGCTTCCCCTAAAAAGGAGGTACCTCCGGCGCCATCTGCAACTCCCAAACAGCATCACCGTCTTCGGCGTCAGTCTACGTTCGATGAATGCCAGTCGGCGCCGAACTCCTCTAAGGTCAATCGACGCGGATCGAGACCCTTCCTCTCTCCTGATGCATCAAGCAATCTTGACGACAACTCGAGTGTTCGAAAGGTACGTCCGTTCACATACATCACTTGAAAATAGTCACCATATTCGAGTCCAGCGCTTCCAAGCTGACTAAGCTAATTTTTGTCTTTGAGTTTCGACAAAATTGACTTGAAAAAAAAATGCAAGCGCGTCCCTTGTCAGCATCCGATTCGGTGCAGATCTAGTGCGTGAGCGGGTTCGAGTCCGTTTAAGACGCGCTGGCATTTGACTGGAACCCAGAACACCGGATTGCAAAATGATCGTTCCTCTTGATGGACTGGCGAGGAAGACGGAATATTTACAATGTCACAAACTGTGGAATTTGAAGGAAAAAAAAAATCCCTGATGTCAAACGCCACAGTGCATCCCGTGCTTTATAGTTTATGTGTTTTGGCTAGCAGTTTCAGTTTCGTTTGGTTATAGTTGAAGAAAATTGCACAGTTATTATAACATTCCTGTCAGGGAAGCACACACAGGTGCGCTTAGCATGGGCAGGACACTCACCAACATTACTTAAAAGCAAACAGTCAATAGATTAACTTATTTACCTTAAATCGCCAGCGAGATAAGGTGGTGTGATCCTCCTGTAGAGTCTCTCACTTGTTGGCGGCTTAGTTGTTAGATGGTTGTTGTTACATCGGCTGACTGGCGCTCCAGTGTAGCCGACATTCCTAGGTTGGCAGATGTTGTTGTCACATCGGTTCACTGGCATCCCAGTGCAGCCGAGAAGAACAAGACCAAAGTTTTCGATGGGATCCCAAAAATTTAATATTAACTACGTCTTGTCTTCGCCAAATCCAGTCTTCGCCAGGCTAATCATCTGAGAAAACCAAGTTCAGATATACCTGTATAAGCCATATGTATTTTGACGATATTGATCGAAACTTCCTGGTGTACTTCTGCCAAATTTCCGGTTTCGGCCGAATTCCGAGCAAACTACTTGCCCAGCAAAAACAAAAGATAGTTCAGAAACGAGTTCAGTGTATCTTCTTATCCCTATAAAGAACATCTAATCAACTTCAAATAAAACTTTAAATTCTAGAAAAAAAATCCGGTTTCAACCGGATTCCGGACGAACTATATGTCCGGTTAAAAAATGATTGTCATATATAGATTCAGCATTTTTTCTTACCCTTAAATCTATCAACTAATCAACTTCAAAAACAAATTTTGCTTTTAACAAATTTTCCGGTTTTGGCCGGATTCCGGACGAACTATTTGTCCGGCAAGAAAATGATTTTCACCATCGTGTTCAGCACGTTTTCTTACCCCTGAATCGAATATCTAATCAACTTCAAATGCAAATTTTACTCTTATCAAATTTTCCGGTCTGCGCCGGATTCCAGGCGAACTACTTGTCAGGCAAGAAAATGGTTTTCACCATCGTAGTCAGCATGTCTTCTTACCCCTAAATCAAACATCTAATCAACTTCAAATAAAACTTTTACTTTTAACAAACTTTCCCGGTTTTGGCCGGATTCCGGGCGAACTACTTGTCCGGCGAGAAAATAATTTTCATATTCGGATTCAGCGTGTCTCCTTACCCCTAAATCCACTATCTAAACAGCTTTCAAAAAATATATTTTTTGCCCCTTAATTTGAAACCCCTCCCCCACCCTCAAATATAGAGCTACAGAGCCCATCTTCGAACTTGACTTGTACTTTGACCCGAAGGATCCTCCCACCAAGTTTCATAAAAATATCTCAATCCCTTCGAGAGTTATCGTGCTAACAGACGGACAGACGGACAACTTTTGCGATGTCATAGGTATCCGTCACTAACGTTTTGGGATCCCAAAAACAATAATCTATGGTAACCAGCACGTCGAATCTACATCGCTGCTGGCCCCGGTATGTGAGCCAGTCGAACTCCCACGATGAACGCGGTGGCCTATGACCAAATCGTGACGCACCATGTTAGATAATTGGTCTTGATGTCCAGCACAGGGTAGTCACCACGCACCATGCGGCAACGCGGTAACGTTGGCAATGTTGACTTCTGACTAGATGTTTCCTTTAGGCGTATAGTAAAAGTATGCTTATTGAAACACTTCTGTAACTGTTTCGCTACCCTGGTTTTGTTACTTGCTTATAAAACAGTAAAATGAAAATAGTAAAGTGGAACTTAACCTAACTTCCACTTAATATGAGATTCAAATTTCAGTTTTGTCCTAGCATAAGCTTTGAGCTGAAATTTGAGCAATTTGATTTCTTTTGGAACTATAGATCTGCTTTTCCCAATCAGATGTCTGTTGATTTGAACCGTCAAGGTACGTTCCACTTAAAGGACACCTGAATGAACAGTAGCAAGTATCATCCCTATCTGTATGACTTCCGTTAACATTGCCTGCAGAAAACCCAATCCAAATACGACATAGCGTTTCCAAGCTATGATTTTTGCTCCATTTTGCATCTGTCCTTATTTCAGTACCGAACAGTTTCAGAAATGAACAAATTTCTCCAATCAACCCTTCTTCTGGAATATTTTTTAACCAGTTAAGCCCAAATGTATGTGTAGAAGAAATTCCAATACAATCCGGCCAGCGCTGTACAAGATTTGAATGAATTGCGCTTTTTGGGATCCCAAAACGTTAGTGACGGATACCTATGACATCGTAAAAGTTGTCCGTCTGTCTGTCCGTCCGTCCGTCCGTCCGTCCGTCTGTCTGTAAGCACGATAACTCTCGAAGGGAATGAGATATTTTGATGAAACTTGGTGTGAGGATTCTTTGGGTCAAGAGTAAGGTCGAGTTCGTAGATGGGTACTGTAGCCCTATATTTAGGGGTGGGGGAGGGGGTTTAAATTAAGGGACAAACAAAATATTTTGAAACAGCTAATGTGATAGTCGATTATGGGGTAAGAAGACATGCTGAACACGATAGTGAAAACCATTTTCTCGCCGGACAAGTAGTTCGCCCGGAATCCGGCCAAAACCGGAAAGTTTGTTAAAAGTATATTTGAAGTTAATTAGATGTTCGATTTAGGGGTAAGAAGACATGCCGAGCACGACGGTGAAAACCATTTTTTGACCGGACAAGTAGTTAGCCCGGAATCCGGCCGAAACCGGAAAATTTGTTCAAAGCAAAAGTTTTATTTGAAGTTGATTAGATGTTCGATTTAGGGGTAAGAGGACATGCTGAACACGATGGTGAAAACCATTTTCTCGACGGACTAGTAGTTAGCCCGGAATCCGGCCGAAACCGGAAAATTTGTTAAAAGCAAAAGTTTTATTTGAATTTGATAAGATGTTCGATTTAGGGGTAAGAAGACATGCTGAACACGATGGTGAAAACCATTTTCTCGCCGGACAAGTAGTTTGCCCGGAATCCGTTCGAAACCGAAAAATTTGTGAAAAGTAAAATTTGTATTTGAAGTTGATTAGATGATAGATTTAAGGGTAAGAAGATACGCTGAATCTTTATATGACAATCATTTTTTACCCGGACATATAGTTCGTCCGGAATCCGGTTGAAACCGGATTTTTTTTATAAGTTAAAGTTTTATTTGAAGTTGATTAGACGTTCTTTATAGGGATAAGGAGATGCGCTGAATTCGTTTTTGAACTATCTTTTTTTGGCTGGACAAGTAGTTCGCTCGGAATTCGGCCGAAAACGGAAATTCGGCAGAAGTAAAGCAGGAAGTTTCGATCAGCATTCATCAAAATAAATATGGCTTATACAGGTATATCTGAACTTAATTTTCTCAGATGATTAGCCTGGCGAAGACTGGATCTGGCGTAGAGAAGACGTAGTTGTCTGGTCAAATATTAAATTTTTGGGATCCCATCGAAACCTTTGGTCTTGTTGTCTTGGAGTCTGCATGTGCAAACCTCCAGAAACGAAGGGGACATTTTCGCGTGGATGGCTCCCTTGGATGTTACGTCCCATCATCATGATGAGTGTTTTCGCGTTGATGCCATCCATGTCGATGGTCATTTTCGCGTGAAAAGCTCGACGTGTGACGTCACCATCCAGCTGAATGTGTCTCTCCCGTTCAACGATGCTCCTCGAGCCCTGTTGAACGGGTAGAGGAAGATGACATTTACCTCTGTCTCAACCCGACACCCGTTGTCGTGTGGATCACTCTTTGGTGTGGATGGCATCATCCAAAGAGCGTATTTACCTAACGAAGAGGCGTCACTCCGAGGTTTTTCCCATAAGAAGCATTGCCACACGAAAGAAGCCATCTAGCGATCGTCGGATTCGCGGATTCGCCGGTTGTTTTCCTACGCGACGAAATAGTTCTAGCCGATCAAAGAAAATACTTACTGCAGAAGCTTACATTTTAGGTTTTTCACTATACTCGACTTCACTTAAGGATCAGGTATTGTATGCTTTTGGTTTTCTGAATAAAGTAGTTGAAATTTGAGTCTGAATAGATTGCCACAGAAACAAGTCATTGTAGTGTGAAAAAACGGTTTCTCCGTAAGCATTGCAAAGCGCGCCATCTAGTGTCAAGTTTCAGAGGCAAAAAGTCATTTTTAGCCGGTCCGACGATCGCTAGATCACTTATTGAAACGGGAAAAGAGTCGAGTGACGCCTCTTCGTTAGGTAAATACGCTCTTTGGCATCATCCTTTGACATTTTCGCGTGGATGTCGAGCTGAACAGCCATTCACGCGAAAATGTCCCCGAACACGTCACGCTCAGGAGAAGAATGCTCTCCGTGGCCATGTCTGTTAATGCATTCTCCATGGTGTGTTAAAGTATGGTTTCATTGTTCAGGTGTCCTTTAACATAAGATTCAAATTGTGAAAGGAAAACCAGATGGCAGTTAAGATGCTTGGTTTGGGTTTTAGTTTTTCTTCGGCGAGTGTTCACTGTTAGGCAGTACTTACTCGTGCCTCAATCCAGGTCCGGCGTGATTCCTTGAGTCCAGATTCTGCTGCCGAAGAGCTAGCAGGGAAACGAGGTCGGCGCGACTCCCGACCTCACCTGTCACCGGACAGCGATAGCGCCATGTATGAGGGGAACCGTCTGAGGAGGCAGTCGACCACAGCTGAAGAGTATAATAGGTAGACCGTTGTTTCTATTTATCATTTCTGTGAAAGACGAGGAGTATAGTAAGTATAGCTACAGGAAGGGTATCCAACCTCAGACAAGATTTCAAATTTCCAGACAAGTCTTTCCTTCAGAATAATCCATCTGGCTTAATAAGGAACCAAAAAATATGACAAACATACCAGACTGAAGCTAACTGAATGGTTTACGTATTGGATAAATAAATATTGCTTCAATTTTTCTAGTTCAACATATTTTTCTTTTCAAACAAGATCACTTCATCCTAGTCTCACCTCGATCCGTTCAAAAATCACGAAAAGGAAGAGTTGGCAAAGTCAATAGGCAGAAAACAGGATTTTAAAACATTACAAAATGGATCAAAAAAGGCACAGAATTTGAATATTTTTGGACATGTGACTTTGAAAAAGTCATATTTTGCCTCTTGACTGTCAGGACAGCTTGTACATTTCATTTAAACATTTTCGCGGCAAAAATCGAGGTAGTGTAAAAACGAGGTTGGATACCTCTCCTTGTATATCAGATCAAACTGACTTGTCTGCCGAATAGTTGTCACTCAGAACGAGTATAGTAAGGTTCAGGTTCTTTAATTTGAAAAAAAATAATTCTTAGCAATAAATGTCGATCAATGTGGACCGGCAGGTCGTTAGCTCGGCCTCATGTAGTTCAATTCAATTCAATTCAGTTTATTTTCAAAAATTCCCTCACGGACGAAGCCGAACATTGATTTTTTTCGTCATGTATATTCTCGTCACATAACTTAACAATTAATAACAAGTTCAATTAATAACTAAAATTCATTTGGTCAATGTACATGTGTCTCACAGAAAAACTCTAAGTAAAACCTTTCATCATACGTAACATGTCAACTAATCAAACATCTATAATTAAAATTTATAATTAAAAAAGTAGTGTAGGCCCCGTAAGTGTAGCTATATCAGATCAAACTGAATCTTCTGACAAATAATTATCCCACTAGACGAGTTTTATGCCTGAGCATCAACTTACCTGAATCCAGTAGTCCTTGACCTCTGATTGTGAAATATTGCTTTCTCGCTTATATGTCCTTGTAGAAGTCCTTCGTATAAATTCCATCATCGCACAAACATTTACCTGTATCCGTTTGACGGTACCGATCATTCTGGAAAAAGGTTGACATAGAATGGTAACTTCGCAGATTAAATGCTTTTAGCAGAACTTTGTATCGGCGTGATTGTTCTTCTTACTTGAACTAGCTTACTTATCCCAACTAGAGAATCTTTCTCTTAATGATAAACTCTCCGATTATCGGTAGTGGTAGAGTAACAAGGGTTTGGGGGTCAGGCCCGAGCTCTCCGGTATGGGCGATGGAGAAGAATTCGGAGGTTGAGTCCGAGTATTCCAGTAGTTATGATCTCGGGGAAACACGTGTCCATCCGTCCTTAAACTTCGGACTGCCGGCAGCGAATGTTTCCATGCTTTGACTTAGTTCTCTTACCACTCCCCTTTTTTGTTTGGTCCGAGTTCTCCAGTAATAATGCCACCGGGAAAACATGTGTCCATCCCAGCCATACAGAAATCCTCCATTTTTGGGCATGGTGCTCTAACGTCAGGGCAAACCCCCACTTCTGAGCACCAGCAAATGCATGGTACCCCCATAACATCTGTGTGAAACGCAAATTTCCATTTCAGATTCTCAATTTAACAGATTTTGATGAGGGTACCATGCCGTAAAGTTGGAGCACCATGCCCCACATTTTGGGATTTGTGTATGACTGGTTCATCCGTCCGTGGAGGCAGGGACTTCGGGCTACACGGCAGCGAATGTTTCCACGCTTTCACTTAGTTTTCTTACCACTCCCCCTTTTTCGTTACCCCTAGCACTGTCATTAGTCCCATGTGTCCTAGCTTTACTCTGTCCCTTTCTCTTTCGGGCACACTACCTACATAGGCTGTCGAAAACTACATGACACACTCTAGGATATGTAATGCGGTGTACAAGTGCGTTCACATACTGTCCAGTTTTCGCAGTCGGATGCGAATTTCCGCCTTCGCTGCGGAATTTTGACGCGTCGCATGCAAGTTTTCCCATAGTGGAGTGAATTTCGCATTCTTATATGATTCGACTGTGTGTGAACGACGCTTCTCTCTTACACCGTTGGTGATTCCAGTGTTTTCGCCAGGCCAGGTTCTTTTGAGCCCATGGCGGTTGGCCAATTTGATGTTTGCTCCCTTAACTCACTATCTGAGCGGGTCCACTATTAGGCGAGATAGTTGTCGAATTTCCCAGTTTAATGTCGGCTATGTAGACATTGACCAAAGACGGCATTCATAAAGTCCGTAAAGTCGTTCGCAAGGTTCGTAAGGTTGTTGCGTAAACCTTTACGGCAGTAGACAAAATTTAAGATAAATTTGAAACTGTGGAATCCGGAAACAAGGAAGTTGAAAGAAAAAAAATACTGATATGATGATATGGTAGGCTACGAGTAACTCGATTTTTTTTTTAAAGAATAATTTGCCACACAAGATTTACATTAAGTCAACACCAAGGTCACATTCGCGTCCGCGCCAAGGTCAAATTCCCGTTCCTAACAATCACATATCTCAAACTTTCACATATCGCAGTGTTAGCTGCCAGCAAAGGAAAAATCGAGAAAAAAAATATCCCAAAACTCTTATAGTGTAGGCTACAAATTAGTAAGTGTCTGATGTAGGTCATGTGCCTGAAAGAGCAGGCGAACAAGAGAACCCGTGACCTGAGTGACGTTTTATGAGCCCGAGCTTTTTGATCAGGGTTCGTCGCTGTGGTTCCAAGGGTAAAGCTCCGCGATCAGAAAGTTCAAGCACATGCAGCTCCAGAGAGCCCTCACCAAAGGAACCGGGCATCAGGTACTGCATCTCTCCCCACTTGCTCGATTGTGGATGGAAGCTGCGTTTCTCTCTGTATTAACTTCCTCGGATTTGTTTTTCCGGTCTGGTCCTTCTAGAGCTTGTTCCACCCTACTTACCATAGCTACCACGCATGACGTCACGAATTTTTGCTTCTTGGCGTAAACGCTTGAACGCTTTTTTCTATTTTCGGCAAAATGTCATGCCACGTGCTAGTCCGACCAATCACGTTACAGAGATTTGTAGTTACCACGCTTACTACGCTCCCGAGCATGGTAAGCAAATAGTTACTATTAGTTACTATTTCGAAAAGGTTGGAACGAAAATAGTAACTAATAGTTACTATTGTTAGAGGGTGGAGCACGCTCTTAATTGATTTGGCTTCTAAACCGTTATTTTTAGCGGCGCTGTGGCGTGGCTTTTTGGAATGGATCTGCTTGGAACCAACGTAGGGAATGCACGGAGTTGTCTCTAACCCGTTTACCGCATGTTTTTCCTTGTCCCTTTCATTCTTGTGTCATTGTACGTATTTTTCTGTACTCTCGTGTGTCTGTATCGTTACACGTGTCTCATGAAGATCTGTTTAGTTGTAACCGCTGTCGTTTTAAACATACTTCATTTACCCCTTAATCGGAATCCTCCTCAGTATCTGAAGAGAATAATACTAATGGATATGTGATTTCGATTGGGAAATAAAATCTGCTTTAGCTTTATCCAAGTGACAAAGCGAGAAATTAAACAAACTTCCACGAGCCAGCTACGCCAGCAGAAATACGTCCAGTTGGGTTGGTTCCTAGAAAATTTTCGCGAGCTTGTCGGAAGGGGGGGGGGGATGCAGGCAATCCTCTTTGCTTATTATTTTGGGTTGAGATATCTGGGTCATCTCTTGCTGACCTGGCTGTATCTGCTGACATTCGTTTCCCTCCCCATCACTAAATCCTTGAGGTATTGGAGTTGTGCAGAAACAGGATGTTTTAGTACACAGCTTACCTACCTAATAATCTCCACCCGAATTCTACTGGGCTAGGTACACCGATATTTATATGCTTGATAGAAGCAGGGACCCATAAATTTCCTTTACAGAGGGCCTGTCATTTCCTATGCTTCTATATTGATATGATGACCGAACCAAATCCAGTTTCCAAAAATCCCCGCTCGAGTCGATCGGCATTCTTGTTTGCCTCATTGGGCGTGCGCGCCAAAGAGACTCCTCCCTCAAGGCGCCAACAGCCAATCCCAAATTTTGTCTATCTGGATAGTCGCGTATTCTACCACCGTGGGTATTTCTCGAACTACCGGACGGTCGGTCAGGAGCGCATCAGAAATCTCTTATTGACAGGCCCCCTGTAAAGGAAATTTATGGGTCCCTGATAGAAGTAGTTTCCTCGCACACTGACCTCTTAGCGCTAGTGCCCCACTAGATTGAAACGCAAATCACAGTCTGCTTCTTGCTGCCTTTCAGCTCGGGTAGCAAGAAGCAAGTTGTGGTAGAAGTTCGGGTAGCAAGCGAAAACTCATTAGCCACTTTGGAATCGTAGATATCCCTACGACTGGGAGCGTTCTACGTACTTGTACCATTGCCTTTTAGTTTACTGCTTTTCTTCTGTTAGAGGCTAGGTCCATGCCGAAGAAGTAGAAGGAAGGATGTCCAAGAAATCCTGATTTATATATGTTGTTGAATCTTTATTTTAATTTGTACAAATAGAGCCGAGCTGCCAGCGAGGCGCAGGAGGCGTTTATTTTTACGAACCGTTCTAGGGACAATAAAACCTTGAGTAGTTCCTCAAACCAGGGACCCATAAATTTCCTGGAATGACTCGCCATTCAGGGGGCTTGTCATTTCCTATGCTTCTATGTTGCTATGTTGCCAGAACCTCTCCTAGTTTCCAAAAATTCCGCTTGGGTCGAATCGGCGTTCTTGCTTGCCTCATTGGACGTGAGGCCAAAGAGACTCCTCCCCCAAGGCGCCAGCAGCCAATCCCAAATTTTATCTATCTGGATATTCGCGTATTCTATCCCCGTGGGTATTTCTCGAACTATCAGACGTTCGGTCAAGAGCGCATCAGAAATCTCTTATTGACAAGCCCCCCGAATGGCGAGTCATTACAGGAAATTTATGGGTCCCTGCTCAAACTGATAACGTCAAACTGGTATCCTGTATGTCGCCTAAATCTGGTCGGAATTCCAGACAAGTAGCAGCGAAAGCCAAATAGAAGGCAATCGCGCGTAGCTTTGAGGCATCAGATCTTCCTATCCTCGGTTGTAAAGCAACGCACGTAACCGTAGCGCTTCCAGATATATATATCGAGTCCTCTTCACTGTTTCCAACTACCCAAAGAAAAAGAAAATGCGCGTCACTGAGCCAGATCAAGCGGGACATTGACAAAATGTTTGCTACTCAAATGTACGACCCTACATGTTTAAAACAGTTTTGTAAGGGGCTTTGTGGCCTTTAATGTTTTTGCAATATATTATTATTATTATTACTGTTATTATCATTTAGTCTACGAAACTAGAGCAAAAACTCTTGGGTGTATTCGATAATCTCTTTTTCGTACTTACGGTTTCCAATTTCACAGGCGTCAAAGCACAACTGAAGAAATCCTCATCGCCAGGGGATTTCGTCGCCAGTCTACCACAGAAGAAATGATAAGATGTCGAAATTTCCGTCGGCAGTCTACCCAGTCTGAGGAAATGTCGAAAACACGTGGACGGCGCGACTCGGCGGCTCAGATAACTGACGGCACAATTGCCACGATGACAGCAGAGACGTCAACGGCCTTTTTCGACAATTCTACCCAGACGGGTAAGAGCGAAGGTGAGGAAGCCTTATCTAACACTATGGAGATCCTTACTTTGCTTCTATGAACCTACAAAAACCAACATAGAGGATGACTCAGATGGCGTTCGTAAGGTTCGCAAAGTTTTTCGGGAAGTTCCGTAAAGTTTGTCGCCGCTCAGACGACCTTGGCAACTTTGCCCCAAAAAGAAATTTTGTGTGGCAATTTATTTTTGAAAAAAACATGTTTCAAACTATTTGATCTTATTATTACTATTCATAAACCATATCATCATCTCAGCATTTTTCATTTCATTCATTCCACATTTTCAGTTTTTTTGCGTCTCTTCTCCTATTGGTCACCCATACGGACTTTACGAAAAAGTTAACGAAAGTTGAACTTCTTGTATACTTCCGTAAAGTAGTTTACGCTAGTTTACGGAACCGCTTTACAAACTTTGTGAACGACTTTACGCACTTTACGAACGCCGTCTGAGCCGCCCTTAGACGCGGTATGCGCATCCGTCATTTTGGGACGTACAACTTGCGCCATCTGTGTCCAGAATGGAAACTAAGAATGAAGTGCACTGACATTGGCTTAGATCGCGCTGGGCGTAGTATTGCAAATGTTTATGGCGCCAATCATTTTCTTTGGTTGGCTATTCAGTGGGCCTGGGAATGACCAAATGACCACTTTGAAGACCATAGCGGATTTTTGCATCATGTTTAAGGCTTTGCGTATGAACGGTAACCATAAAATCTAGATGGCGCGATGCCCAACGTCTCCATCTCTGAAGTCGTCAGTTATTTTCGTTACGGTTGTGTTCCGGATCTCTGGGCTGTTGTTGATAAAAAAGTGACGGGAGGAGTGCCTAGTAGACCTAAGTGTAGAATTGAAAGTCATGTGAAGGGAAGGGCTTAAAAATAATCTTCACGGGTGACCCCTTCTTCTTCCTTTATTGATCGATCCATCGTTTTACGAAACAATGCTTAGGAAATCCAGTTTTGCAAACTGTCTCAGTTTTATCGTGAAGCATGAATTAAACGTTGGGAACTTAAGGGTTAAAATTTGGAGAATATCTACACTATTAGAAGGTTGATAACATTTTACTCCAGGTTGCGAATCCTTGTGTTAAGTGTTATCTAACGTCTTACAGTGTAGAGGAAAGCATTTGAGTATCTAGTGCAGTCATTCGCCTGTAACGGGCAGTTGATTCTACCTAATAACAGCACTCCAGCAGAAAGTCTATTCAGTCCCCTCTAGACTTTCTTGGTCCTTTGTTCTGCTGTCCTGACTAAAGGAGGGTTTTGGCGACATTCGGGAACCACTTTCCAGCGAGCAAAGCGCATTGCGAAATCTTGAGAATCCTATTCCTGGAATTGCTTGCCAGACTGATCGCGAAAACATTTTGAAAGCTGAAACCACCGAGAAAATATTGAATTGCAAACTTTTTATAAATAAATTTATATATGGTTCATTGGACATTCCTTCCATTTATATATGTTCCAGCGAAATCATCCTAATGACGATTACCATTTTTCCGCAGTTTCATAATCTCCGCTGAAACATTCGACTTTCCGCGGAGCTTTCCACTATCTTTCCGGAATCACTTTCCGAGAAAGCTGCTTCGCTTTCCAAAGCGCAAAAACCAGCGCGAACAGTTTGGCAGCTTGCAGAAGCAGCGCAAAAACCATTGGAAAGTGATTTCAAGTTTTCGAAAGCTTTCGAAGTTTTCCAGGCTTTCGAAAGTTTTCCAAGTTTCGCTGTCGAAGATTTCCAAGTTTTCTAAAGCTTTCGAATACTCGTGAAAAACTTCTTTAACTCTCTGAAGGCATCATAGAAACAACTTATTGTTATTGGTTTATTGCCAATCATGGTACACTACTGTATATAAAGAAGGAGTAACTGAATAAGGAGAAAGAAGAAAGCATAAAAACAACACAGATGACAACAACAGACACGTCACGTTTTCCGTCTCAATATTTCGCCGGGAGCTTGATTTAATTAGATTTATGGTATCAAATTTGTCTCTAAATAATTTTGTGTTCTTCTGTTAAGTAAGTGGCGTAACATCAGTGCTGTATAGATTTGTTTATAAACAGTAACCAGTTTTACGTTGTCGAGTCCGTTGAATAATTTCCGTCATTATCAGTTCTACTTTTTTTTGCAGAGGACTCTAGTGTCTACGACAACAACTATTACCATGAAGAATGTCTTCGCTGCAATTCTTGTGGGGTCAACCTCACCGGACCGAGTCAGAAAAGGGCGCGAAGATTCAAAGATCAAATCTTCTGCGACCTTCACTTTGCCGATGTTGCACTGATGGAATGCTCCGACTTTATGCAACAGCTCCGCTCGTTCAAACCTCAATCGCTCGGATGTGCTGTTGCAAGAAGGAAATCTTCGACGACCCTTATCTTCCCGTTGCCACCTCAGGCTTGCTCAGGTAAAGACTGATGAAACATGAACTCAGAATAATTTTGGGAGGGGGAGGGGGGCTTCTGCTAGAAAAATGTCCAGAGCGAGGCAGGTTAGATAGTTAGATACCATATCTGATGGTTGTAGGCGAACGACCCGTAATCCGTCTCCAGACGGACAGCTTCGATTTTGGAATAAAAACCTAGACTAGAAACCGAAAAAGAGGTTGGATTTGTCCCGGAATTTGATTCCGATTCAGCGAATTTGACCTACAGGTGCGTGTTTTCGAGGATAAAGTCCAAAATCTGGAATTTAAGCTCAAAAGTCAAATCCAGCCTCGATTTGAGTAAAGTTTCTCGGTCTGCAGTTTTTTCCTCACGGGTCCCTAGAGGGCCTGGATACGGCCGTTCGGAACTTTTTTCGGATTTCTTCGGTCGGACCCATCTCAAAGATCGATTCAACAAAGGTTAGGAAAAGACTGTTTTTTTTATTCCAAAGCGTAAGTGACGGGATACCTTTGATTTCTTAAAAGTTGTCCGTCTGTTAGCACGGTAACTCTTAAAGGGGTTGAGATATTTGGTCAAATTTGGCGTGAGGACCCTTTGGGTCAAAGTACAGGTCAAGGTCGAAGATGGGCTCTGTAGCCCTATATTTAGGGGTGGGGGAGTGGTTTAAGCGGTGATATGAAAATTATTTTCTCGCCGAACAAGTATCAACTTTTGAGGGCAATAAAAGAATAATAATAATAATAATAATAAGTAGTTCACCCGGAATCCGGCTAAAACGGAAAATTTGTGAAAAGTAAAAGGTTTAATCTGATGTTTATTAGAGGATCGATTTATGGTTAAGGAGACATGCTGAATCCGAATATGAAATTTATTTCTCGCCGTACAAGTGGTTCACCGGGAATCCGGCAAAACCGTGAAAAGTAAAAGTTTAATCTGAAGATGATTGTAGGTTTGATTAAGGGGTAAGGAGACATGGTCAATCCGAATATGAAAATTGTTTTCTTGCCGGACAAGTAGTTCGCCCGGAATCCGGCTACAACCGGAAATTTAGCATGAAGTTAAAACCCAATGGGATAGTCGATATAGGGTGAGGAGACATGCTGTTGCAGCTTTCGAACATACGAAAGATCGATTAGGGATTCGGTATCGGGGTAAGGAGACATGCTGAATCCAATTTTGAACTTTTTTTCCTTGAAGGATAAACTGACGAACTTTGCCAAAACCCGGAATTTTAGACCGAAAGGTTCGCCTCTCAATGTTCACCAGCTCTTTTGCTCTGGATGCAGTTCACCGAGAGTGCTGCTAAAAGGAGGAATCTGGTCAAGTGGTCAAGTTGGTCGGAAGTCGATTAGAGATGAGATGATGGAGTAAGCGTGCATACTGAATCCATATCTGAACTTGGTTGTAGGTTGGCAAAATGTTAAAGAAGACCGGAAATCTACAAGATTCTCTTGTCTGGATCAAGTAGTCCAGTAAATATTCAGTATTTGGGATCCCATCAAAATCTTTGGTCTTGTTTTCTATTGTGCTGCCCGAGTGACACGTTCACACTACTTCCTTATGTAATATTGTCTTTGCGTCCGGGAACGATTACGGTTATCCGGTGACTGCGACATATCGTATTTCAAGCAAAAAGACCCATGCAACAACGTTAAGACATTTTCTGGGAATTTCCGTTGTTAAGATAACGCACAAGACGCACTTGCATGTCGAATGCTGCATTCGCTGGAAATATCCTTTCCGGTTGGCCACACGAAAAGTCCGGATATCCGGCTCTGGCCACACCGAAAGTCCGGATATCCGGCTTTGGCCACACGAAAAGTCCGGATATCCGGCTTTGGCCACACGAAAAGTCCGGAGTTCTTGTTCTAGGTTGGATCCCAAGTTAGGCGAAAATCTCAGGGTCCAAGTTCTGACTTTTCACCAACCCGATACTGAATATCGGGTGGGTAGGGGGACATTTTTTGTCAAAAATGAAAGCAGCGGCTAAAATGAAGGAAAGAAAGTCGGCAAAAAACGACATGGGTCCCGCTAAGACCAAGCACGATAATAATCAAGTAGCTAACCACATGCCGCGTTCACTTGATTTTCCTAGAACCACGTTGCGACTAGTCAACTCCAGACTTCACAGACCTGCACTGTGACGGAAACTTTCACACCATCACGTCCGTACAAAGACCGTGCACTTGCCAACGCTGCTTTGCGTGCAAACACTGTACGAGCTGCCTCGGATCAGAGCCCGCTCAGTACTGTTGGTGAATTATGGTTCCGAAAGTTTCTTCAGGGAAATCACAGTTCGTTTATTTAGAAAAAATAATGTTAAAATGCGTGAAGGTCCTGTTACTGCAGAACTTGGCTGATTAAACTATAATAAATATCGGAGAAGAAATAGTAAACTAAATATTCACTTTGGCGGTAAGCGAGCGCAGTCCGCTAAAGATATCTTCCTGATGGAGGGGATCCTGATACCAATACCCAACAATCCCATCGTATCCACTTTCCTTTACCTGCGAGTACACGTGTCCGGTAACTCCCGATCTCCGAACTGAGCCATGGTAAAAGTTTATCACGGTAGGTTTGGTAAGTTTAAAATGCCGTTTGGGCCACCTGAGCGGGCTCACCTCACTGTATTCCCCCGTGTCCGTTGCTTCGTGAATTGTGTAGAAATCGAGAACGCCTGTTGTGGCGTTACCCGCGGCAATAAGGCACTCGTCGCTGTAGATATTCTTACCGTTCGGTAAGTCTGCGTTAGTAGCGACACTTTGGCTCGTTGTGGTCACCAACGCCGCTTTGTCCGCTTCATGGATGGCTTCGGCCAGTTTGTTCACCGTTCTGAGAAACTTTTCTATGGACACCCCTTCCGATGCTTGCTGATAGATGGCTCCTTGATAGTTTCGGTTAAACCTTTCTATTAGCGAACCGCTAAAGCAAGGATTACGGGAGCGACTTCGTTCCCAGTCCAAGGCCCAGTCTTGGCGCCAGAAAAGATTATAACTGTGCAGTCCTTCGTGGCCTTTAAGTATGGTCACAAATGGTATCAAGGCGTTCTTTATGAATATGTTCACTCGTCGTTCGTTGACAAGGAAAGAAGAAAGGTCGTGGGCGTATTCTGTGTTGAGGAATACTTGGATTTGCACCATCATGTCACTACGCACAGCGAAGTCAAGGACGTGACGCAGGTTTGTCGCAGCCTCCTCTGCAATCTTTCTCAGCGCCTTCGGATTACCTCCGGTTAGGATACCTGCATTTGTGAAGGAATCAAACCCGGTCCAAAGAGTTATCACGTTGCCTTCGTGCTCCCTTATCTCGACGATGTAGTCCTTAAAGCGTGGCAGAATGTCCTTGAAAACCGGTTCGTTGAACTGAGCCACGGTGGTGTCCAGGGCCAAGGTGAGTGCCCCGGCCATGAAATGCCCTATTCCACCTTTACACAGACCACCGTCGGCTACTGAGGTGCTTGATTTGCCCGCACACTTGACTTTCCCCTCCCAGTCCCGTAGTTCGGACTGAAGGGCGGATAGCAGCTCGGCGTGGCGGTGCTGGAGTGTCTCCAAAATTATCTGCAAGTCACGGACGGTGCTAGCTGCCTCTTTTCTCGCGTCAGGTGTTTCGTGAACGGTAAAAGCTTTGCTGCTGTTTGCAATTGCGTTCAGTACATCACTTTGGGTGTATTGGAGCTTTAAATACAGATCAGTGATTCGTCGATTCACAGCAGTTGGTTCGAGCTGGGGAATAGGAGTGGGCAGTTTCGACTGCTCAGTGGTACTATCTGGCTGCTCGGTAGTGGTGATGTCTTTGGTCGAGCTCGTTGTTAATTTTTGTGTGGCTTTTTTTCGAGCCAACGTTCGCTCTGATTCCTGAAAGTTGTCCTTTTCGACACTTTCGGCACTTGCCTTAGCTTCTTCAAAAATATGTGGTAGCGGGGTTGTTGGTGGCGTTGATACCTTTCTTCTGTATTGGAACCGCGGTCGAAGACTAGTACCTCTTAGGTTTCTGTGACCATCTTTACTGTTTCTGGTTTGGTTTCTCGGGGTCTCAGTTGCAGCTTCTCTGAGATAATTCTCGGCAATCTGTACGTTTTCACTAGTTCCATCTGAATTGCCGCGGATAGTCGTCTTTCCAGGCGGACCTACCAGTTGATACGTTTCTCGTTCTGCTACAAGTTCAGTACTCGGATCCGTACTTTCAAGAATTGGTTCTTTAGTAGTGATCAGGAGGGGCAACGCTTTCTTCCGACGTGGACCAGGAGGCCCGGGGGTCACTTTACAAAATCCAAGGGCCAGGATCTGCAGTAACACTAGCACTCGGCTTAACTCCATGGTTTCCAGACTAAAACTAAAGAAACTTGGAAGAACGGGAGAGAGATAGCACTACTTTTCCCGGCATAGGGGAATCTCACGAAGGCAGAATGAAACGTATTTTGCAACGACTTCCTCAGAGACTCCTGTCAAATTGCACCCTGTCGCAGTTTGTCAAGCTTAGCTTCTCAGAATTATGGTTTCTACACATGCTCGATAAAAGCTTGTTCCTTCGAATTATATTTGGGTCTGACAGTTTCTGAAACCAAGAAAAAATGTGTTCTGTTCATAGCTTGACGAGTTGTATTACGTCTGTGGTTGACGGTGGTTTACTGCCAAGAGATTATTTCGCTAGTCTGCAAGGTTGATTCAGAATGGACGGAGATTTTAATTGTAAACCTCAATGGTCCTTTGTGTGTTTCTCACGCTAGCCGATAACAAAGCCAAAAGGCTCGGCGGGGTCACAATCGAAGACATATTTTTGTTTACCTTCTTTATCGTGCCGGTAGCTGACGGTATTCGATTTGAGATAAAGCAACAGTTAATAAGACAATATATGCCAATAGAAAATAATTTGTTGTTCAAGTTGAGCTAGTGATACAATGACCCTTTACACAAAAACCTGAAAAACACGAAGATCCTAAAAGTAAAAAAAAGGCGTATTCATGCAGTCCGAGCTGACCGCGAACCAAGTTGGATCAAATTAGAGGCCAATGGTACTATGTTATTACTGTTATTATTTTTATTATCTGTTTTTTTTTTTTTTACATAATTTGGATTTCGCTAAATTTTTATTTGGCACTTCTCACCTTCTTGACACGTAGGTCCGTTTTATGCCGATGCCGTAGCAAAAAATCGCTAGTTTCGATCATAGAAATACTAAGCATGATTGAAAATCAGCTTCGGACAGTAGGAACATCGGTCGATATTTCGTGCCACTCCGTGGAACTGTAGTCTTCTTTGTTCTGCCGGGAGTTTTTTTCATCGGTTTTCTGTTCACATTTTTGGACAGAGTCGCTAATCCGAAAAATCCTGTCCAACGGAAGTATAGAAAGGTCAGTGGGTTTTCGCTCGAAAAAAATATTACCCTTTTGCTGACACCTTAATCAGTTTGGTCCCGTAATTAGTCTATTCAAGACGTGAGATGAATGAAACTCCATATTTTGAGTTAGGCAGTTGACATTTGGTGGTTCTGAGATTTCCGACTATCAGCGTTTGGGTTTACCTACACACATGGTCAAAAATAGCCGGTTCCCAACCGGTTTCACATAGCATTTTTTTTTTTATCAATCAAATTTACTTCCAAGTAGCTGAAAGCTAGAAGAGGCGAATAAAATATTTTCGAAATACACAAAAACGACAACAGATTAACTAATAGGCTACTCTTACAAGATGCAACCTGAAATAAATGTTGGAATGAAACTGTGTACAAATTGGGCTGAAGAATTGGCAGGATACGGCAAAAACTCATTGCCAGTGTTCCTCTCGGACCGACGCATGGACGTCGGGGGGGGGGGGTATTTCGGTTCTTCTTGACAAAGGTCCTTGACGCGAGCTGTTAAAGTTATTTGATTCCGTACAGTTGGAACGTCATCTAATTTTCTGTTTTTCAGACGAGTTTTGCGAGGGATACCCTCACAACTTTTTATCAACCCCCGGCTATTGGATAGAATGTTCGCGACCTGGCGGCAGATTGGGTACAACGGACTTCCCCCGTTCTGATTCGTCCAACGAAATGCAAGAGGACAGCAGAGAGGATGATAACTCGGACGCCGAGGATAACGCAAGCCTTATCAAGAATGTGAAAGTGGGAAGCGAGAACAGTGTAAGTGCCAGCAAGGGCCCATGATTTTTCGATCACGCGTTGCGACTCGCCATTGCCTGTCGCATGGTATGCCTCAGTAATATTAAGGACCCATGATGTGTTATCATTGTTATTCGGAATGGCTTATTCTTAAAGGACCCGTTGCGTCTAAAACGCCAGTGCATCCTACTTCCATAATTGCATTCATTAATTCATAAGCCCGGAGACCCAAATGTCATATATTACATTAAAAATCCACTAACGGCACCTCACTAAGCTTTGCACCTGCCTCCATTCACTATTTTCAATGCGCATTATGCTCCCGACGGTAGAAGATAACACATTTTCGGTCCGGTAAATTGAAGTGCGGAGCTTGTGAGATGTCTTTGTTTCAATGGCACTTCCAGGCTTCGGCTTCGGCTCGGCTTGCAGCTTTTGGCTCAAGTGCCATACACGTACGCTCGCTTTTCTGTCGGTCGGTCTGTCTGTCTGTCGAACGGTTGGTCCGGTGAGCGCGAGGTAGGGTAGCCTACTTCCCGACTAGGTAACTGATGAATGGCTTAAGATCTAGGGTAGCCTAGAGGGTAGAGGGTAGGGTAGCCTAGCCTAAGAGGTCGGGTAGCCTACTTCCCGACTAGGTAACTGATGAATGGCGAAAAATCTCGTTTTAGCCTCCGATATATGATTCCATCAATAGCTAATAAATAAGCTAATAAATATTCTTTAAACAAATTTGTAGAGTTGCCAAAATGCTCTTTTAAGAGAAGACTAAAAGGTTTTATAATGGAACTGCTTGCAAGAACGGTTGGTAAAAGTTGATTTTTATTTTATTTTTATTTTTTTTGGCCTCACTCCACTTATGTCACACATTAAAAGATTTCTCTTCTATCTTTTTCTGTTATGTAAATTGTTTGTTCCTTCTGTGTGTGTTTTTTTTTCTGTAACTACGAGGATAAATATTATTTTGTATCATTGCCTAGTAGTCGAGCTTGTCTCCCCATTTGGGCAAGTCAAATTATTTGATATCATATGATTATTCTTCGAAAATATAAATCTGAAATCTGATGAAATTTGATAATTGGCAAGAGCACGTGTCCCAGATTTCACTGCGTGGGAGTTGTTAAGGGGGCCATAAATCATGTACGTGGCGCGCGAATTAGGACCGGCGAGGCCGGTGGAACTAGTCAGGCATATTAGACCTGACCAGATTTACTTGACTTTCGAGAAATTCAACTGAACGTGTCCGAAAGCTCCGAAACGAACGAGAATGCTGAATTAATTCAAGGTTTTATGCAGCATTTTGCTTTCGGACTTAAATTTTCGCTAAATTAATGCAGCATTAATTCAGCATGAAATTCATCGAAAAATTCAGTGAAGATGCTAAATTTTACGCTGAATTTTCAAGAAGAAACTGGGGAGCTAAGGCTAAATTTCGGTATTCTAGAAGTGTCAGAGAAGAAATAAAGGTAACAGCTTTCGGAAAAAAAATAAAAATAAAATGCAGTATTGAATGCAGCATTTACATCACTAAAAGCTTTCGGACACGTTCCTTTTCGACCTTGTGCTTTGACTTTTTTTCTATCCAGCTGAGTCGACAGTCGTGGCTCGCCGATGACCTTCCTCGGAAGAAAACGACCATTGAAGAACAGTACGACAAAACGGGAACGTTCGAGCTGACATCTGTCGAGCAAGAAACGTACGAACGTTACTTCTACGGAACTGAGCACTGGAATTATTTTGCAAACGATGAGGATTTGGGTCCGGTTGTGCTGAGCCTTAAACAGGAAATCATCAATGGAAGAGATCAATTCAGGTATTATTGTCTGTTATAATTTGTATCGTATATTAAGCAATATGTCTCTTTATATGATGAGGTACTATCACGGCCGACTTTTTAGTCGTGCAACACGGAGGGCGTGCTTATACAACTATGCATAGTACTTACTTAGGGTCCCAGCATGGGCAAATAACAACGGTTATCAAATAAATATGAGGTGGCAGGGTCCTGCAAATGCAAGAGCGCCATAAGTGACTTCTTGATACAGCCGTTGCAGAGAATATTTTCAGTTTAGACTTTTATGTTATTGCACTAATAGAAGTTGGATAACATTTAACACAAGGGTGCTCAGTGCATGTGTTAAATGCTATCAAACTTCGCTCAACGTATCTTTCCTGTTCTTCGTATATAAGCTAAGATTTATTTACACTAAGAGCCAAAGGCCATGGCGAATACATGAAAAATAAACACAAACAAGCAAAACAATACCTCCTATAAGCACCAATCCCTGTGGGCTATCGCTGTTTTCATATACTCCGTCTTTCCTTACAGTGTAATAGTTCTGAGGGCTAATAACAGCAGTAAGATAAAAGGTAAGGTAAGGTACAATTTTATTGGCGACCGTGAAAAACTGAAGTGGCATAAAAGCAACAGACATGCCAGTGGCATACAAAATAACGCTTTCGGTAATTCTGAGTGATTCGTAATTTTTTTGTTTGATAAAACCCTGTAGCCTGTGAGGCATTACAAATTAAAACAAACAACAGCTAACACACATCGGCACGAGAATTTTAGGACAAGATAATTAACAACTAAAACAAATACAAATACCAGCACGAGTTTTAGGACAATTTAACACACATACAACGAAAGAAAAAAAAAAGAAAACGAAAATAATAGCTCGTGGCAATAGTCTAACCTCCTTCCAGTCAGATACAAAAATGAATCAAATAAAATCAAAAAGAAGAAATATAATAGCTAGATAACATATACTTTTGAGAGCCTTTTTAAAAACATTTCTTTCTTCAGACAGTCTATTAGTTTCGGGCAATGAGTTCCATATTTAAGTAGTTCTGCAATTCTGTTATTGCTCTTACAGGATCCTTGTCCGTGGGATAAGCTACGCGGTACACGGTCTCATCCCAGCTTCGTGTGTTTTCGCCGACAGATATAACAGGGAAGAAGTGGTTCGTTCACTTGGCAATGAAATTAACCTCCACCCACCGCTCCGACTTGGCCAACTACCAGACACCCCCGAAGAGCTCCTCAAATTAGACCAGGTGAGCCTTTTTAGTTTGTAGAGAAAATTGTATCCGGTATCCGTATTTCAATTCAATTCATTAAATTCCTCCAGAAATCGGAGAGTAAAAGACATAATAAACGCATACATAACTAGCCAAAAATATAAAACGACAACTATGACATAACAAGGCCTTATCGCATAAAACAAATCAACAGACAAATATAAAAAAAAAATAAAAAAATATAACGTATGCATAATAACTCAACCATCAGCTACAGCCTCAGCGAGGTTGTGACATTATCCGGCTAAAATCCAGTATCGGACTGGAGTTCATGTCTTATATTATAGTGTATGATGGAAGTGCCAGCGCTATAATCGTTGTGCAGCATGGCGAATAAATCTGAATTAAATTAAAATTGAAGTAGGATTTTTGGCGCCATCATCAATTCGATATGGAAAAGTTGAGATTTTTTAAACTTTGTGATGAAAATACAGAACACCCGGCTGGTTGTGAGGAGAACAGTTGTGGGGAGAGAATAAACGTGTGCCAAAACACAATTATATCTGAAGCATCGAGGAGATCTGGCAATTCTTTACATCCTTTCGCTTAGACAGTTGCCCAAGGAGTTCTTGAAAGCAGTGACACATTATTTCGTCACTGCTTCAGAAGGAATGGCGTACTCGCAGTCGACTAGTCGGTTCTGGAAAGACCAGCGACCTCTTTTGAGAAGTAGGCTACATGAACAAGGCTTGAATTCATGTCCATGCATCCCAATGTTTGTTGAAGCTCAGAAACGTGTCAGCAGGAACACTGCAAAAGCAACCATGATCCTGTGGTGTGTCGTAGGTATGATAAATCATTAAAGCACACCTCTCACTAGAAATGATCTTTTTACGCTAAAGTTGCTCAGAAATACCGTTTTCCGGTAATACAGTTACTTTACACATGAAGTTCACGATGTTCTTGTTAGTGCTTGTCGCCTCTATCCAGCCTTCCCGCTCTCGGACGCGGCGGTTGGACGTAAAACATTTGAAAACTGAACGTTCCGTGGTTAAAAAATGGGAAAACCAAGCAAAACAAAGAAGTCCAAAACAGAAAATAGACCGGATGGTCTACCATGTCTTATAGAAGGAAAAACAATACTTTGAAGCTTCTCGTTTCCTTATGCATTAAAGAGTTGTCGGCGAAAGCTCGCTTCAAGCTTGCGCTGCGTGACTGACAAAACTCGGGTTGGCCGAAAAAGTGCTAAAAAGTCGTCGGTACAAAACGAAACAATTGCGGAAGACGGGGATCTCAGAAGTCTATAATTTCAGAAGGGATTTAGGGATAATATGAAAGGCAAAATAAGCAAGAGGGGTCCTTGAAGGCCAGGGGAAAACTTCGTGAAACATCAGTGATCGACTATACCCCATGATCGGCCTCACGGGTACTTTGTGTACTTTAATAACCTGACATGAAATTATATTCTAGGTGTTTATCAAGTCTGAGCTTAAAGTGGGAGTCATCTACGTGAAAGATGGTCAGTATACTGAGGAAGACATCCTAGACAACAATGAACACAGTCCGCAGTTTGAAGAATTTTTGCACGTCCTCGGAGAAAAATGCAGGTTGAAAGGTAAGATCTTCGGCCATTTCATCGACTTTTGTTTTGTTGGTTCCGATATCGCCTACGGTGAACCATATGCTGTTGAATACTATTGGGTGCGTTTTTGCAGATACCATGGTATCTGATACCACGGGAACTGAATCTATATTTTTTCGTTTTTGTAGTTACCGTGGTATCTGATACCAAGGTTGCTTTGCAAAAACCAAAATTGTCAAATTTGCGATTTTAGAGGTCACCCCCCCAAAAAAAAAATACTTCTCAAGTACCAAACTTTCTCACAACTTTGACAAAAGCCTAGGCTCTTGTGTTGGTGACGATGAATCTAAGGTGACTTTTTCAGATACCACGGTCAGTTACTATGGACGGGACCGTGGTATCTGAATATCACATACCATGGTAGCTGGTCAGATATTCAGTAAAGTAACTACAAACTTTTGACCGTGGTATCAGATACCATGGTAACTGCGAGAACAACTTTAGACCGTGGTATCAGATACCACGGTAACTTCAAGAATGACTTTAGACCTTGGTACCAGATACCATGGTATTTGCAAAAACGCAACTATTGTTGCTTCATCAAGGTGTCTACGCTTTAAAAAATATTCTACAAGTTGTGTGAGGTTCCCCCTTGCAAGGCTTTGCATCTCAGTCCCACAGGGACGAATAAGAGGAAGGCTGCCTATTTTTGTAGGAAGTTTATTTAAAGGTGAACTGAGCGGCGGAAGATTTTTAGGGAAAGTGTTCTGGTCCTTACTTTTGCCCTAGGCTATTGGTGGTTAACAAGGGGGGATATTTTTCATTTTGGGGGTCGTTGCGTGGAGATACAAGATTTGAGAAGGGAGATTTTTGGGCGATAAAGAGAAGATGAGGATGATTTGGTTACAAATATGCTCGCAAATATGGTCAAGAAAAAATTCGGTGACAAAAATTTGTGACTTCGTCTGTTTGGGAGGCTCCTCAAGCAGGCTTTGGATTATCGAGAGCGTTTTTGGGGATAAATGTTTTCATTTTGGGGGTAGAAGTTTAATGCAACAGAAAAGGCTTTCGCCTCTAAATAACTCTGAGTAATTGGGAGTAAATTTGGAGTTTATATCGAGTTTCTGAGTGCTGTTTTATTTATTCTGCTTTCCCGCATTTTTTGGGGATAAATTCATTCAGTCATGCGAAAGTTCCAGAATTTTGCAAACCCTGAAGTTTCTAGTGGTGAGAGGGTTTGAACCTTTCGAACTAGTTTTCTCCGGTTCAAACCCCGAAATAATTTTGTACTTAAAATGTTGTTTAATTAAAATTGGATTTATTCTGTATTTTGGTTAGTGGCCAGCAACAATAAAACTTTAACCTTGATTCCGAGAGAAAGTAGAACTGAGTAATAAAGGTATATAGCCGTAATTGTAGCCCGAGCGGTCGGAGGGTTCGTTTCGTAGCTGCGGGGGTGGGGCTTAGATCCTATAAGATAAGATAAGATTTGTTTACACTAAGAGCCGAAGGCCATGGCAAATACATGAAAAATGATCACAAACCAACAAAATATAATAACTTCTATAAATACGAACTGAAAACATTGAAGATTCTACAGTTGCTGGATGTCTTTGCTTTTTCCCACCGAATTAAACAGCCCTTTAGTAACCAATCACATAGCTGGGATTCATTTGGGTAAGGTAAATATTTAACGGTGCAACCTGTCTATACAGATTTATTGCCTTTCGAATCTCTCGCCGTTCACTTCGTAACTGTAGATCGTCGGTGTGATGAATTTGCATCTTCTTTAGATGTCTAAAACTCCCAAGCGAAACAACATATCAGATTCTTTGCTGATGATCCACATTTCTGCTAATAACTCGGACTTCTCTTTCTTCTTTTAGGCTTTGACAAATATAAAGGAGGACTTGACACCGTTCACGATCTGACCGGCCTGTTTTCTGTTTACACCAACTGGCGAGGAATTGAAATCATGTTCCACGTGTCAACTTTGCTACCTTATGAGAAAAATGACCCCCAAAAGGTAAGGGAATTTCATCTAGTATAACCGACGCGTAACCATCCATCGCAAAGCCCTCCAAGATCTCTCTTTTATTTTGGCATTCTTGAGTGGAGAAGCATCACTAAGGCGGTATTCTGGTGAACCGGCTTTTCTGGTTTAAAGTACGTGCAAACACAGTCCGATTTTCGCAGCCAGATGCGAATTTCCTCCTTCGCTCCTGAATTTTGACGAAATTTTGAGTTTCGCATGCGTATTTTCGCATTTTGTCCGTCCTGGCCGAATGGGTTAGCGTGCCGAACTCCCAAGCGCAGGGTCGCTGGTTTGAGTCTTGGGTGTGCCGACCGTTTGGTTTAGGGCGAGGGTTAGTGGCGTTTCCCCGTAAGACAAGCCAAAAGTCCACCAAGCTTAAAATTAGTACCTAGAGAAATCTGGGGAAACGCATGGGAAGCGTCGGATGATTTGGCCCAAACCACGCATCACACTCCCGGCCGAGAGCAGAGTATCAGGAGATCGGCACCTGCGCCACGCGAACCTTAACCGGTTTGCGTGCGCAAGTTTGCTTATTTTCGCATTTCGTATTTTGTGCACGTAGCCTTAGGGTCCACGTGACGCTATTACCGTTTATCCCTAGGCTGCGTGAGAGATAACTCCTCACCCCCTGGAAATATGCATCGTTGTTGGGAGATCCAAGTAGGTCCGATTCACCATTAATCCCAGAACCTAGCTTATCCAAAACATAGACGGTAGAGTTTTATTCGTTGACTCCCGTTGTACGGTTCTGGCCTTTCATTCCCAACCATTGTGTATTTCGAGGTTTTTTCGCATACTTTCGGGACATAATGATGTTGTAGAGCCCCACGTGTTGCGTCCTTAAAGGACACCTCGCACTACATAGTGTTTCTGCCAAGATGTTCTGAGATAGAGATAGATCTGAGATATCTACTTTAAAATTTGGCCATGCTTACAGCAAATTACACTACGCTGCGGCTGTTTTCTAGCCTCTTTCCTTTCCTTTAGTCTTCTGACTAATACGCTTCTCGGAAACAATGACCGGAGCCTGATACGTCACGTACAGAGAACAAACGTGGCAAGCGTAATAATCGGTGTAATGCCAATAGAGGGGATAGGATACACTTATGAAGCTTGGAATCTCGGAAACGAGAACGGATGGAAACACTAGTGAGGTAGAATTAGTATCATAAGTACGACATGTCCTTTAAAGTACGTATCCACATGTACGTATCCACGTTCCATATGTGCAATTTTTCACTGCTTAGATCAAGGCCGCTCTTGCTTTTTCTGCTTAAGGTTCCCTAAAGAAATCGTGGTGGCGGGGACGGATACTGAAGTTCTTTGTAGATGATATTGTTATGAATGCACGTTACTAATGATTTGGGAAGGATTCTGAGCATCGGAAAGCGAAGAGTCGCTATTTGTTTCATTGGTGCTTTAAAGCCTTGGCAGGCTTGAGCCAAAGTCCGGTCTATTTTCCCTGAGGATTTGTGGCAATCGAAGCTCGTCCGGATATTTATGTCACGCTAAATCTACTGTGTGTTAACTTGTAGAGGTGAAAACCGGTTTACTGCATTTATATTGTTAGTATTATTACAGCTACGAAACTTCGGCAAACTTTTCGAGGGTTCTCGGCATTGTGCCAGTTATTTTTTAAACTGAATTGAGTGTATTTTTCCTTTGAGCAAATGTACATGCACGGCAATTATCTCCTACGGAAATTTTGTAGACCAGGATTCCGAAATTGCAGGCAGCGGTCCCGAGTTCTGTCTTTGTTGTAATCCGTAGCACTTTTATGCAACATGGGCAACATAGGCAATTCTGCAAACTTCGCAGTGCAGTTTCGTAAGTACCCATTTCTTTACTTTTTATTACAGTTCCGCGTTTGAGTAAGCTATATTTAATTGTTCTAAGAAATTCATTCTCATGGTTAAGCCTTTCGAAACTAGAAGTCATTTAGTTACTTTTCGACTCCGTCATATTTCACACCAGCTGGAGGAAAATGGAGCTTGTTTACGCACTGTGTTTATTATTGACCTTGTTCTCACTGGCCGACGCGTGTGCAAAGAAATCTCGCCACAAGGCCCAATGTGAGGATGTGCTTGAGGTTGCGAACTTTATGCTCGAGCTCCAAAAGACCATGATGCCGACAGCTCCTGACTGTGATCGTAATGACTATAATAAACTCGTCCCAAACAACTACCAGTCAGAGCGAGTTATGTGGTACTATGGGTTCCGGCAGAATTTGTACTTGGACTATCACCCAAAGACGATCGAAGAGTTCTATTACATGGTAAAGTCTGACTTTACAGCGGTGACCATGTCAGTGCTCAAGGAAAACATGGGAGACTCATTGAAGGCATTTGACGGTCTTGAAGATCAACTTCTTCAGGTTAAGGACAGTCTTTTAGATCAGATTGTAAATTACTCGGAACTACGAGGTATAAACCCTGTAAACCCACCGGACCTGTCCCCTGGTGTGCTTGATGACAGCATTCTCTACTGCGCTTCGTTGAACAACATCCGCTCTGCGGTTGAAGCCGTGACGAACGAGTATGAAGCTTCTGTAGTAGTGTGCGATGATGATGAACGGATCAAGTTTTTCCACGATACAAAGCGGAAGATGCACGCTCCTGCAACATTGCTTTCTGGTTCGGTCTATGTTAAGAAGTACCTCACCAGATCCACCGGCTGCTCGGGCCATTCTGGCAACAAAATTGCCGCTTGCATCTTGGATGAGATGGTCAGTTCTGACGCCAGAGACCACCAGTTTCAGTACGTCTTTGGAGTCATGAAGAAACTAGCGGGGAAGATCGAAGACCTGAGAACAAAAGTCGCTGTTAGAAACGTGAAACCGGGGAAGATCGAAGAGCCGAAAAAAGAAGTCACTATTGATAACTGAAGGTAGAGGATACGAGAGAAGGCACTTAGCTGTCATGAAATGGTTGCAATCGTCTGCATAGTTTTGTAGTAGAACCTTACTTTTTTGTGTTGGGCTGTTATGGTTTAATAAACATGGATATGCGTTCAGCTTGTATTGGGCTATGGTCGCTATGTTTGATTATAAAACTCAACACGGGCACTGCATCACAAGAGGTATACCTTGATCTCTTTTGCTTATTCTGCTTTTTATAATATATCTAGCTCCCATACAGACTTATAAGCTTCTAAAATCCCCACCTTTCTCCATTGTTTCGTTTTATGCCTACGAAATTTGAGCGCTTTTTTGGCCTTGCCGAGTTTTGCCCGTCACACAACGAAACGTTTGCCGGGATCATCAACATCTGCTGACAACTCTTTCACACATAAGGATCTGAGAAGCTTTGTTTATTACTTCTTTTATTTGCTTAGTTTTCACACTTTTTAACCACGGCGCGATCAGTTTTCAAATGTTTTGCGCCCAGCCGCCGCGTCGGAGAGCAGGAAGGCTGGAGATAGTCGACAGGCGCTAACAAGAAAATCGCTAATTTCAGATGGAAAGTAATGGTATTTTCGAAAATATTTTTTTCTGATCCATTTCATAGGCAAAAGATTATTTGTAGTAAGATTTGTGCTTTAAGAAGCCGATAGACACTCACAGCGTAACAGAATGTCTCTGTTCACCAGGCGTGTATCCACACAATCGCTTACGGATGACACTAACTTTGGTGGTTGGTCTTTTGTATTAAGCTGTTTCCCGAGAAGAAAAATCCCCCTTGTTTATTAGTCCTGCTATCGTCTAAAGAGTGATAAACACATGCTCGAAATTTAGGGATTTATAAATTTGGAGCTCGAGCTCTTACTGAACTTAGTTTCTGCCAGTATAGTAATCCATATTATGAGGAAAAGAGAGAGAGAGAGATGAAAAAGGCTACTTTGTCTATGATGTCATCGAATTGAAGTGGGATAGCATTTTCAAGAGCTCGTGGTCAAAATATTGTCCCAGGGAATCGGTGTGAATTTTCCGTGTAGAAAAAAAAGCTATGCGCACCTGCCTTTGGCTTGGGTGGTTCCTAATCCTTCCAATGATTCTGCCATATCCCTTAAAGGCCTTAAAGGACCCCTCTTTCTTATTCTACCTTTTATAACATGCCTAGCTCCCTTATGGAATTATAAGCTTCTGAAATCCTTGCCGTTCTTTCGTTTGGTACCTTGACTTTTTAGCCCTTTTTCGGCCGAGCCGAGTTTTGCCAGTCACGCAACGCAGAATTCGCCAAAAGCTTCAAGGTCCACCGACATGTTTTCATACATTCTCATGTCATCTGCCGCAGGGAAATAAATCCCACAGAGCAAACGCAATCGCATCGATAATACCCTTTACTTTCAATTTGAACAAGGGTGCGTTAAGACGCAAAAATCAAGTATAGCTCTCTCCACCATGTTATACCTATGTGAACAATACTGAAAAGTTGGATGAGTCGACAAGCGCATCAATAAAAGTGCGCAAGGGCTCAAACGTTAGAGTGTGAAAGTAAAATGATTATCTTGTCTAGTGTTCTAGCTTTTGCGACCATGCTGTTTTGTCTGGGTCTAGATTTATATGGTTCTCCCGAAAACGGGACCCCGGGACCCAGGAACCCCTTGCCACGGGACCCTTCTGGCAAACAAAAACAGGACCCCTTGAAAACGAAAGCGGGACTCATCTGGCTAACCGAAAACAGGACCCCTTACAAACGAAAACGGACCTACCTTCATGATACGGACACATCGAAAAATTGGGTTGTCACGACTAGGGGGGAGGGGGGCGCGCCCCCGAATGTTGTCGGCCAGTCGGTAAGAAATAGCCGAGTCGGCGCGAAGCACCGCGATTTTTGTACAAACAGTCGATTTTTTCTTAGAAATAGTAGTTTTTTCTTAAAATCAGCCGATTTTTCGTCAGCGCAGTCGTTTTTTCTGAAATGATAGTCGTTTTTATCCGCAAAACTAGTCGATAAAATGACCAACCAGTCGGTAAATACCTTGCCCCCTCCCCCTTGCAAGTAAAAGAAACTATTTCATTATATTCTACTATTTGTTCTAATGGGCTCCCTTGAAGTCTCCCCTACGGTAGAGGTAGTTACATTTCTGTTTATAGTGTCCGTATTATGGAGGTAGGTCCCGTTTTCGTTTGCAAGGGGTCCTGTTTTCGGTTAGCCAGATGGGTCCCGTTTTCGTTTTCCAGGGGTCCTGTTTTCGTTTGCCAGAAGGGTCCCGTGGCAAGGGGTCCCGGGTCCCGGGGTCCCGTTTTCGGGAGAACCATTTATATCCTGTACATACAGAGACTGATTGTAAGCAAATTAGGCTATTTTCGTTATTGCAAACCCAGATCGGTCCGAACCAGGCACCTTGTAGATTGTTACGGAGCTACTGAAATTTATGTTCGCTGGATAGTTTGAACCAGCACCACTATTGGTGCTGGTGCGTGTTTTCGTCTTGGTGCGTACCACGGACTCATCCGGCTTTTTCGTGAAATGCTTCTCAGTTGTTGTGTGTGATGTTATTTTGCTTTGTTTATTTCTTTTCTTTGATTACTGCAATACCTTAAATCTTTACAGCGGGTCACAAATAAATATTATATTATTCTTTTCTATTCTGAGTAATTGGTTTGCTTTCATATATGCTTGACCGTTTTCAGGTCTAGCTCAAAAGAGCTAATTCTATGAGACCTTGGGATCAGTGGGATCTCTCCTTGTGTCTCGACACGGAAAGTTCACTGATGGGCCCTGTCAAACTAGCTATCAGCAAAAAGTAAATAAAAGAAGTTAATACAAGCAGACACAGTAATTAATTGATGAGTGACAAGAAAGAGACATATTGTTCCAAATCAGACGCAGTATAGTAAAACTAAAAAATAAAGAAACAACACTATAAGAAAAACCAAAATAATCAAACTTCCCTAAAACGAAACGTCTGAAATGCTCGTCTGAGGATGGATGGTGACTATATGTTTTATACCTCATTATTTTATTTTCTGTCTCCAAAATTTACGCAGTTTCTGTCCTATTCAAGAATGGCGTAAATTCACGACGGCGAAGACACAAGAGAAGGGATCGTCTTTAAGGTTATTAGGAGTATCAGCGTGAATAAGTTGAAAATAACTGTTGTCTTCAGAGCACATACTTCTTTTCTGCGGCAACAGCTCAGAAATGTTTGCCACATAAATTTACCACGGAAAAAGGTCTATATATACGGAGTCTTGGGCTATGGTTCCTTTATTTTGTATTTATTTTTTGGGGTGGGGGACGTTTAGCTTACCCAACCTCTAGGGCTACTAAGCCTAGAAGCCTGTCTAAGAACGTGGACTTTTTGGAAATCATCCATGACGAGAAAAAAGTTTCCAAGACTGAAAACAAGTCTAGCATGCGGTTCTATCATAACCCTACGCTGAACAACCCCGTCGAATTTGTGCTCATGATTTTGGAGCAGATTATTATCGCCGCTTTCGATTAAAGTTTTTCGACGGATCACGGCTGAACGACATGTGCTTAGTATGTCTTTTTACCCGAATATGGAAAGTCGCATCGACTTCCTGACGAAGTTTAAATTCAGCCAAATTTTGCCGAGTTCTTCTGGGTGGAAACTTGCTTCCCGACAACTGCTTACAACAGCAGTTAGGACAGATTTATCGCTGTTTTATGTTTGTTGTGAGCTCTGGATTTTTACATTTATGACTGCTGACTAAAGCAGTTGCTGCTAGTCACGTACTTTCGTCAGCAGTATTCTGCGGGCAAGATTCGTCAGCAGCGGTCTGCAGGCAAGCTTCCACGCAGTCACACAAGAAATGGCAATGACGGTGCTGCTGATCTTCTTTGGTGCATTACTGGCTGATGCTAGTGGATGCAACACCAATCGGGCCATTCCCACCGTAACATGTGAAAACATAGATGAGGTTGTAGTTTTCATGAGGAAGTTTGAGAAGCGGCTGATCCCAGCAGTTCCAAGTTGCAGCGACCAGGCTGTGCTGGAAACATTCCACAACATACGAAAGAACTTTCTGAATGACATTGAACCTGATACAGTTGACGAACTTTTCTTTATGGTGAAGGCTGACTTTGGTGAAGCGGTGAGATCCGTTCTGACGTCACGAGTTAAGAAGATCCCGGATGTACTGAAAAAACTGCATGAAGAATTGGTGACCCTCGAAGCTGACCTTCGCCGAAGAATTAGAAGATTCGCTGTGAGGATTCGGAACAACAGCCAATATGAGAATGGATCTTCTAAGCCTCTGGGGGTAGAAATTACGTGCGATGCCATCAAGGAACTCGCACACAACCTCAGAGCTGTCAACTCTCAGTACGGTGCTCTTGCTGTAAGTTGTCGGGATCCCAAGAGGACAGAAGCTTTTGTGAGAATCAAAGAAAAACATTTGTTGAAGCAGATTTCCATGGACGTCACTCGAATCTCTTCGAAATACTTTTCAGCTGCGGAAGAGAACAGCGATTTCTTTGGTCGGGCTGTCGCGTATCATCTTCAACATCGACAAGAAGAAGATGTCTTCCGTGTGCTTGGCGTAATGCACGAGCTTGCAAATGAGCTTTACGGAATGAAAAAGATGCTAGGCTCAAGCATAGCGAAAGTCGCTTGCGAAGAAAACCACTTTAAAACATACGATAACCTGTTCTGCAAAAATGGAAAAATGCTTTACAAAATTAGTGGGCCCATTGTAGCCCTTAACAACAGTGATGTCAGCTTGTTTTCCGACCAAACATATAAAAAGTATCTACCCCTACTTATGCAGCTTACTAAGAAAGCAAAGGGTAGAGGACACAAGCTTATATCATTACCTTTAGGCTTGGATAGTTATGAAACTTCGAGATCCCTCGGCATAAAGTCCTTCTGTACGTCACTGGGACGGAACGCTCTGGATCTGCTGTCTTACGCAAGGAAGTTAAGCCTTTCTGTCCAGTATCGTATTTTTTCGTATGACTCTGTAATCGAGCCTTTACAAAATCCCAAGGTAGAAGACTGGCTCCTGGAGCAATGCATTCCACAGATAATACGAGCGATAATGTCAAGCTCTGCCCTGCATAGCGTTAGCATCTTCTCGTTCCAGCCTGGTGAGCCAAGCATAGTTGAATTTTGCGCTGAGGGACCAGTGGAAGAAGTTTTTTACTCCATCGTCGAGCCAGTGAGTTTGAAGAACTATGAACGAGTGTTTGGATTTCCTACGTCCGTTGTCCGAAAGTACATTGAGAACTGCAAAGAAGGTTGGTCTGGCGATTCCGAAATGCCGGGAGACTCTCGAGGTGATACTTTTATAAACTGTAAAATGGCGGGTTTTAGAAAACAATCCGAGATGACGGCCCCGAGTAGTTTGGAAATGCTCTCGGTAGCGACTAGCGCGGAGTATGAGAACAGTACCGAAGTTCTGCGTCCTCGTCCTCCTATGAGGCCTCCTCATAGGCCCAGACCAACGACACAACCTTTGGTAGTGATTGAAGGAAGTGGTGAAAGCCCCGCTGCGTTTGCCAAGACCTGCTATTCTTTGGCAAAGGTGGTCCAGCGTTTCTCTCACGCCCTCCGCTATGAGTCCGGCGAAACTGTCCTCGTGACAACTCTAGTAGATGGGACTGTTGCCTTTCCTCCGCTCATAGACCCGGGGTTCTTCGCTGCTGAAGAATGCCCAGTTGTAGGAAAGGAAGATCTCGACTTCTTCGTTCTGAAAGAAGATCCCGTTGTCTGTGAAAATTTGATGAATGACGAGGTTCGCCGTAACTTGAAGACCCCAGTAATGCGAGTTGTGAGAAGCCGCCATGTCTTGAAGTCTAGGTATCTAATCAGCAATACAGTTTTGGAATACGTTCCGTTTTTGTAAATGGCTTTTTCTTCATAATAGTTCTGGAATAAAATGGTTGTGGTGTCAGTCGTACAACGCCTTTTCTCGCCTGTTCAGTCGGAGGTTTAACTTTTTGGTTGCCAAGGAGGTAATCAAAATTCAGTCTCCATATCTACATTCGTTCGGCTCTGAATCCTTTCATGACCAGCTCTCAACTCCCTATAGTTGCCGCATTCTGTCTGGATTCAAATCCGCGGGTTCGGACCCTCGTAACGGAGATTAGTTGAGGTCCGACAACTTTTTGGGATCCCAAAACGTTAGTGACGGATACCTATGAAATCGCAAAAGTTGTCCGTCTGTCCGTCCGTCCGTCCGTCTGTGAGCACGATAACTCTCGAAGGGAATGAGATATTTTGATGAAACTTGGTGTGAGGATTATTTGGGTCAGAGTAAGGTTGAGTTCGTAGATGAGCTCTGTAGCGCTACATTTAGGGGTGGGGGAGGGGGTTTAAATTAAGGGGCAAACAAAATATTTTGAGACAGCTAATGTGATAGTCGATTATGGGGTAAGAAGACATGCTGAACAGGATGGTGAAAACCATTTTCTCGCCGGACAAGTAGTTTGCCCGGAATCCGGCCAAAACCGGAAAGTTTGTTAAAAGTATAAGTTTTATTTGAAGTGGATTAGATGTTCGATTTGGAGGTTAGAAGACATGCTGAACACGATGATGAAAACCATTTTCTCGCCGGACAAGTAGTTAGCCCGGAATCCGGCCGAAACCGGAAAATTTGTTAAAAGCAAAAGTTTTATTTGAAGTTGATGAGATGTTCGATTTAGGGGTAAGGAGACATGTTGAACACGATGGTGAAAACCATTTTCTCGCCGGACTAGTAGTTAGCCCGGAATCCGGCCGAAACCGGAAAATTTGTTAGCTGACATGTTGTATGGATCTGTTTGTTTTGTTTTCCGGCACTGTTTGATACAGGCATCGTGTTGTCTTGATTCGGTGTTTGGAGCTTCAGCATAGAGTTAAAAGACATAGAAAATCAACCTTTCTGCTTCTTTTTCCCAGTTCCCCAGAATCCGTCGAAAATGGAAAATTCAGTCAGTCCTAATAAATTTGTCCAACTGTTTGTTTCGGCATAAAGATAAGAAGACTGCTTTATAATATTACCGGATAAATGATATGATTGCTTTCTGGTGTGGACCGGAAACTTCAGTTCTCCGATAAAACGTACAAAGGTGGTGTTTGTATAGATATAGAACATTTTAGATCAGAAGCTCCTCCGAGCTTTCGACTAGAACAGATCTTTCCGTCGTAATCTGGGCTAAACCTGAAATTAAAGACAGAAAGGAACTACTTAATGGTGGTTAAATGGCAGATTAGGGAAAAGTAACATGACTACGATATCTAGTGAAAATGAAAATCTTTAGTAACCGACAGTCTGGATGGAGAAATTCCATAAATATTTCTCCTTTGAGGTTCTATTGAAGCCTTTTGTCGTGTTCTTCGTGTAGACCACGAACTGCCATACGCCTGCAGTAAAGGATAAACTTTGCAACCTTCTTTCAAGGGAGGCTTGTCATATTTCTCCTGTAGAGTGTCAAGCCAGTGTCTAGCATGCTACTCAAAAGTCGTTCGGCACAGCAAGCTTGAAAATTTGCTTCCCGGTAACTGCTTCTAACAACAGTTAGTAGAGACTTTGTTGTCTCTTGTAACTTTGACTTGAGCTCTGCAGCATTGTATAAATACAGTCATTGTATTTATGACTGCTGAGTAAAGCAGTCTCCGTGAGTCACGTAGTTTCGTCAGCTAGATTCTTCTTGGCAAAATTTGTCTGCAGTTTTCTGTGTGCAGTTTTCAGTCACGAAAGAGATCGCAATGATGATACTGTTTGTCTTCTTTGCTGCATTGCTGGCGTATGCTATTGGATGCAACACCAATCGGGCCGTTCCCACCGTGACCTGTAAAAACATAGATGAGGTTGTAGTCTTCGTGAGGAAGTTCGAGAAGCGGCTGATCCCAGCAATTCCGAGTTGCAGCGACCAGGCTATGTTGGAAACATTCCACAACATACGAAAGAACTTTCTGAATGATGTTGAACCTGAAACAGTTGACGAGCTTTTTCTTATGGTGAAAGCTGACTTTGGTGAAGAGGTGAGAGCGGTTCTGACGTCACGGGTTGAGAAGATCCCGGATGTACTAAGAAAACTGCATGAGGAATTGGCGACCCTTGAAGCTGACCTTCGTCGAAGAATTAGAAGATTCGCTGTGACGATTCGGAACAACAGCCAATATGAGAATGGATCTTCTAAGCTACTGGGAGTAGAAATTACATGCGATGCCATCAAGAAACTCGCACATAACCTCAGAGCTGCCAACTCTCAGTACGGAGCTCTTCGTATGTCGGGATCCTAAGAGGACAGAAGTTTTTGTGAGAATAAAAGAAAAATATTTGTTGAAGCAGATTTCTGTGGACGTCACTAGAATCTCTTCTAAATACTTTTCAGCTGCGGAAAAGAACAGCGATGTCTTTGGTCGTGCTGTCGCGTATCATCTTCATCATCGACAGGAAGAAGATGTCTTCCGTTTGCTTGGCGTGATGCACGAGCTTGCAAATGAGTTTTACGGAATGAAAAAGATTTTAGGCTCAAGCATAGCGAAAGTCGCTTGCGAAGAAAACCACTTTAAAACGTACGATAACCTGTTCTGCAAAAATGGAAAAATGCTTTACAAAACTAGTGGGCCCATTGTAGCCCTTAACAACAGTGATGTCAGCTTGTTTTCCGACCAAACATATAAAAAGTATCAACCCCTACTGATGCAGCTTGCTAAGAAAGCAAAGGGTAGAGGACACAAACTTATCTCATTACCTTTGGGCTTGGATAGTTATGAAACTTCGAGATCCCTCGGCATAAAGTCCTTCTGTACGTCACTGGGGCGGAACGCTCTGGATCTGCTGTCTTACGCAAGGAAGTTAAGCATTTTTGTCCAGTATCGTCTTTTTTCGTATGACTCTGTAATCGAGCCTTTACAAAATCCCAAGGTAGAAGACTGGCTCCTGGAGCAATGCATTCCACAGATAATACGAGCGATAATGTCAAGCTCTGCTCTGCACAGCGTCAGCATCTTCTCTTTCCAACCTGGTGAGCCAAACAACGTTGACTCTTGCGCTGAGGCATCAGTCGAAGAAGAGTTCTACTCCATCATCGAGCCAGGGAATTTGAAGAACTACAAACGAGCCTTTGGATTTCCCAGGTCCATGTCGCAAAAGTACATTGGGGATTGCAAAGAAGGTTGGTCTGGCGATTCCGGATTCTCTCGAGCAGGTATTTTTATAAACTGTAGAAAGGCGGGTTACAACGAAGAATCCGAGATGACGGCCCCGATTAGTATGCAAGCGACCAACGCGGAGTATCAAAAGAAACCCAAACCTACTTTTAAGCCCACACAGAGGCCAACGATAACACCGTCGGTGGAGATTGAAGGAAGTGGGGAAAGTCCCACGGTACCGGCCAAGACGTGCAATTCTTTGGCGACGGTTGTCCAGCGTTTCTCTCAGGCCCTTCGTTATGAGTCTGGCGAGACTGTCCTCGTTACGACTCTAGTAGGTGGGACTGATGTCTTTTCTCCGCTCATAGACTCGGGGCTCTTCGCTGCTGAAGGATGCGCAGTTGTAGGGAAGGAAGATCTCGATTTCTTCGTTATGAAAGAAGATCCCATTGTTTGTGAAAATTTGGTTAATGCCGACATTCGCCGTAACTTAAAGGCCCCAGTAATGCGGGTTATGAGAAGTCGCTACGTCTTGAAGTCCAGGTATATAATCAGCAATACAGTTTTGGAATACGTTGCGTTTTTGTAAATGCATTTTCCTTGATAATGGTTCTGGAATAAAATGTTTATGTTATCAGTCGTAGGCTATGCAGGGACGATTCCTTTTCCGCCTTTTTTATCGAAGGCTCAACATTATTACTGCCAAAGAGGAATTCAAGTCCCCATCGCTCCACTGGTTGTTCACTAAAGCTGTCCGAAGATTTCCAGGGCCCACCCTCAAATCCTCTAGAGTGGCCGGATTCTGTCCCGATATAAATGGGTCTTGGGCTTATTGGGGCTAGGGCTTTTTGTTCCGTCCTGGCCGAATGGGTTAGCGCGCCGAGATCCCAAGCGAAGGGTCGCTGGGTCGAGTCTGGTGGTGCCGACCGTTTGGTTTAGGGCGACGATTAGTGGCGCTTCCCCGTAAGACAAGCTAGAAGTCCACCCAGCTTCAAATGGGTACCTAGGGAAATATAGGGAAAAGCGGGAAGTGACGGATGATTTTGCCCCCAACCACACATCACACTTCCGGCCAATTTCAGAGTATCAGGGGATCGACAACCTTCACCGGTTTGCATGCGAAAGTTTGCTTTTGTTTGTGTGCTAGGGCTTAAAACCGTAATTCGCTTCAAATCTGGTTTTGATCCCTCCTGGCCGACGGCGCTTAAACATGCGACATGCTCTGGAATTTCTCTTAAAGAAAACGTTACTGCCTACCAAATTTCTTCCTCATACCTAGATTCAGTAGGCACTTATCAGTCAAGCACAAATCCTCAATTTTTGGGCATGGTGCCCCAACGTCAGGGCATGCCCCAAGGTATGGGCATGGTGCCCATACGTTGGGGCACCATGCCCTGGAGCATGGGCATGGTACTAGCATGGCACCCCCATGATATTTGGTTGAACTGAGATTGATTACATACCTAAATAGGGCCTTCTTCCTCTCCTAGACCACAAGATACTTGATCTTATGTTCTATCTAACCTCTTTTTCCAATTTTAAAAATATTAGAGAGCTTCCAAGAAATGAATGAATTCCCCGTTTTCCCTTGAAATGGATAGGTAAACCAATAGGAAAAAGTGGTCTTCATTAAAGGCTAAATTTCTTGGAATATTTTTAAAATTGGAAAAAGAGGTTAGATAGAACATAAGATCAAGTATCTTGTGGTCTAGGAGAGGAAGAAGGCCCTATTTAGGTATGTAATCAATCTCAGTTCAACCAAATATCATGGGGGTGCCATGCTAGTACCATGCCCATGCTCCAGGGCATGGTGCCCCAACGTATGGGCACCATGCCCATACCTTGGGGCATGCCCTGACGTTGGGGCACCATGCCCAAAAATTGAGGATTTGTGCATGACTGGCACTTATCTCCCTGTAACTCCTCCTCAATGTTTGGGGTATCTGGGGTATCTTACTACTGTTGAGCCTCCCAAATTACAGATCGAGGAAGGTATAACTTAAAAACCCTTGATAATTTATAGAATAGTTTTTGTTCACCCTCTGTCTGCAACCTTTCGGAATTTTTGGTATTTTGGAACGAAAGGATTTAAAATGTATCAGGACATATTATTTCAAATATTGTAAATTTTTCTTATGCCTTCCCTGCCCTTATAGGAATTCCCGTATAAGTGCAATTTTTTGCCCACTGACCCTTGTGCAAAGTTGTCTTCAATTGCCCAGGATCTTCACGTTTCTGCCCTTGGTCATTTCTCCGCGTTCCATCTAGGAGAAGATTTTTTAGACCCGATTAGTCCCTTTTCTTTCTTTTCTTTTTTTATCTTGTGCATTTACTACATTATTGAAATCACAATGTATTTTTTTTTCCTTTTCTGTGTCTGTACTGCTCTGTTTCCCTCTTCTTGTGCGAAAATGAACTTCATCACCATCATCATACCGCTATCCATCCATCACTTGCTAATGCCAAAAAAAAAATTGGAACCACCCTCAAACTTTCTCAGTAGATTTGGAATCGCCCCACATTCACAAGTTGCTCGTCTGCGGTATATAAGAGTTTTGTGGTCCGAAATCCCTACCCATTTGGAACTTTGCCACTTTGTCCGAATCGTTCGTGCCAAGATATTTCATAGACCTTCCAACTCGCACAAAGTGGCCTGATCAAGTTCGGATTTGTGAATGGGACATGTGCTCTGTGCTCCTGCCAAGGTTCATCTTCATCGGATCACCGGCTTCGAGGTTATGCGTGTCCACAACGTTCCAAATCGTAAAAAGCTGTCGTATAAAACATCATGATCTGTTGAATTGAATCGCTTTGAATTTAACCATTTGCTTAAACAACTACGTAAAGTTGACTATACATCTCCTGAGTACGGCTGCTATATTAAAGTTCAACCGAAAAGGAATGTAATAGCAGAATCTAGGTACCCATGACTGATTCAGAGGTTTGAAGACCCGATGAAAATGCGTCACTTCGTTCTTTAGCTATTCACGAATAATCGATTTTCAAATAGTGGAATTTCCCTCTGATTTGTGTTATCTCTATCTACTTGTGTCTGTGTTATATGCTTGACGAAAACGCTTTACGAAAAATAAGTGTTCAAGCAGTGAGCCACCTTCCTCGAGCTGATCACTGACCACTGAAAAGCCGCGTTTGAATTGAGATTCAGTTTTTCTGCGTCATACTAGAATTTTGCGTTGTGAGGACGGCCGTAGATATTCTGAACATCATACTAGAGCAAATAGCGAAAATAAAAAACATCCCTTAACACAATCAGAATAATGCGGTGTAGTCACTTAAATGATACAAAAATAAGTTGGCTTTTCAGTTAAACTTTATGCGTCATTGGTGTAGAGAGCATTCGATACATTAGGCGAATGGTCAGAGTATTATAAAATAGGTAGGCTAAATGTAGACTAATGAGCTTAATCGGTTTCATTAGTTTAGTTTAACCGATCCGTCCCTGTCGTTTCGGCCTATAACTGATCTCCATTAATCGGACTAAACCAACATTTTGTTTCAGCGAATGTTGCCATAAACACTGAAAAGAAATGTGCATACATTCCCTTCCTTCACGTTGCTATTTGAAGGTGTCGAACCTCTTTGCTCACGACCTGGATGCGGATCGGGGACGCCTAGATTAGGAGAAACTTTTTACAGTGCGCTCCGTCGGATTTTCGCAGCCGTATGTGAATTTCCTCCTTCGCCCCGAAATCTTGACGCGTCACATGCAGGTTTCCCCTTCAAGCGGAATTCACACAGAGGAATTCAAATTATTTGCCTGGCGTTGCGAATTTTTTCGGCTCGGAGCCGAAGCCTGACGAAGCCTTTTTCAACGCCTGGCGTGACGAATATCGTCAGGCGTGGTGAAATTCGCTCTCTGTGTGAATTGGGCTTAAGGCATATTCTCACCGTTCCCCGCGGACTCCACTTGAGGAGTCCCTGCGTTTTTGCTTGTCCCGGGGACTCACTCCCCGTATTCTCGCGAGTCCCCACGGACGGGGAATGCTCCGATTATCATCACCACTATCAGTAACGACTCACTTTCAGATTCAAATGGGAATCGGTTTAGCTGGTGTTGGTGCAATGTAAAATTAATTAAAAACAATCAGAATAATTAAACAAAACCAAAAATAAAGTTGATCCAGATTCCAGACTCATTTTCATTTCGTCAACTGCATATTTTTTTCGGACAAAATCCAGTTTGGAAGCATTCCCCGTGTTCTCGTTGTTTTCCATACGCGGAGTCAGCGTGGAGTGACTCCCTCTATTCTCTCCGTTTCCTTCGATTCCCCGAGGAGTCATCGGGGAACGGCGAGAGTACGCCTTTATTGACGCCAATTTCGCATGCGTATTTTCGCATTCCAAATCTTGTCAATGCTTTCGGAGCTTCCGAACTCGACTTTGACGAGCTTAAGCTGTCAAGAACGATAAAAAAAAAAGTTTCCTTGAGGAACTCAAACTTAAATTCGAAGAAGAACCACCCTCCCATATTCACATACAGACTTCATATTTTAAAGGAGATAAAATAAAATCAGATTTATTTTCTAGCTTCAAAGGAAGAGGCACGTTGGCAACGACATCGTGTGTGTGGTCTTCTTGGAATCGGACAATACCAAGTTCTCTCCTGCGTGTATCAAGTCGCATTTCCTCCACACGTTCATTCTCGTAAAGGTTTCTCCAAAGCATAAGTTACGACCAACGAAGTATGAGGTAAGTCTTGAGTCTGTAAGCCACGTTCACAAGCATGCCTAGCCAAGCACAGATGTCTAGGCACATGCTCAGGCGTAGCCAGGCACCGATTTCTAGAGCCTGGAACTCCGTGCTTGGCCCAAAATCTGTGCCTAGTCATGGGTGTGAACGGTGATGCTAGGCACGTGCCTAGATATCTGTGCTTGGCTAGCTATGTAGGTACTTTATTTGTGATTAAACCGATACCGATACACGTCATTTCACAGCTAAAAACTAAAACTATAATACGCCACTAATTACACATTCGCGACAAAATAAAATATCACGTTTGAAGAAGAAAAAGGTAAAAGAAAACTAAAACTAATCGAATGGTGAATTTCTATCAGCCTTTGAACTAAAGAACTTTAAAACGCTTCGTATTCGTAATAAACTTAAGTACTATCTCTCTAATTATCTTACTATTACTCACTAAGTTCAGACAAAACGGAAATTCTACTTGATGTTTGGTCAGCTGCCTATAGTGCCTATCATTTGAAAACGCTGATGACTAAATATAGGACACTCAAATAAAAAATGCCAACATGTTTCAATTACCCCACAATCGGCAAAGTGGGGATGGAACCTTACCTATCCTATATAAATAATAGTTTAGACCGAGGTTTAGATGGCTATGTCCTGTAATAAATTGGGAAAGCAAAAACGATGGTTGAAATTTCTTGGTTGCGATCAGCATGCTTGTGAATAAGAAACGTCCGGACGGGCGAGGGGTTTGCGACCTTTCTTAATCAAGGTTCACTGTTCCCTTTTCGGTTACCTAAAAGGAGGACAGAAAAATTAAAGAAAGCTTAAAGTATAACCGAAAAGGGTTAGGATAGGACAATCCAGTTACCCATCACTTATTCGCTTAAATTGGCTTGAAGACCCGCTGAAAATGAGTTATTTCCTTGTTCCACTATTCACGAATAACCGATTTTCAAATAGTGGAATTTCCGTGTGATTTGTGGTGCCTCTATGCGCTTGTACTTTTGCTGTATGCCTTACGAGAAAGATTTATCAATTTTGTTTTGTTCAGGCACTAAGCAATCTTCACCAGTCTCACCACTGCCCACTGAAAAGCCGCATTTGTGTTGAGATTAAAATTTCCCGCGTCATAGTAGAAGTTACGCTGTGGGGACGGCTGGAGATATTCTGAGCCTCATAACTAGAGCAGATAGTGGAAAATCAAAAAACCACTTTGCAGAAACCAAATAATTCAGTGTATCCAATTAAATGACACACAAATGAGTTGGCTTTTCAGTTAAACTTTAAAGGACACATCGCACTGTTTACTGTTTGTGTTTCAGTATTTTACCTTAAAATTACCTTAAAGTGCAGCTTGGAGCAAAATAAGGATTTCTCCTGTAGAATTCGCTCCGTAGTTGACTGTATGGTTCGTCTGTATGGTGGTTTGTTTGTATGTGGTGAAAACATCACACGTTGATACTGGTATCAACGGCATCCCATTTCAGCTTCCACTCGACGTCGTCCCACTCCTCATCAACGGATTTTTTGAAAGACTCGACTGTTTCACAGTTTACTGTTTTTTCGGATAGGGAATTCCAAAGAGGTATTGTTCTGGTAGAGAAGAACTGATGCCTGATTCTTGTTGAGGCATGGTTTCTTTTTATTCTTCTGCTGTGTCCACGTGTTTTGATGGCTGTGTTCGGTGTGAAGACTTTGGGAGACTGGCTAGTCTGGAGGATCTTATAGGCCTGGTTGATGTCTCCTCTTTTTCGTCTGTATGTTAGAGTTGCGAGATTCAACCTCTGCAGCCGCTCATAGTGAAACAATTGAATACTTTGATACCAAGTCCTTCTTTTAAACAAGTTACCCTTGGCTTTGGCTCTCCAAGCCCGCTGGCTTCTATAATAAAAAAAACACGGAAAAGTTTCGATAACCGTTTTTTCTGGCGAGCAAGATTTGTGAACAATCAACTTGAGCATGATACGAACGCATCGACAGTACCGAAACAAGGCAAGTGTGAAAACTAGGAGCGTGTTCCGCCCTACTTACCGTAGTTACTACGCTAGTTACCGTAGTTACTACGCTAGTTACCGTAGTTACTACGCTAGTTACCGTAGTTACTACGCTAGTTACCGTAGTTACTACGCTAGGCTTGAACGCTTTCTTTTTTTGGTCAAATGTCAGGCCGGGGGCTGATCGGACCAATCACGTTGCAGAGATGCGTAGTTACTACGCTTACTACGTTCCCGAGCGTAGTAAGCAAATAGTTACTATTAGTTACTATTTTGAGAAGGTTGGAACGGTCAGCGTAGTAACTTTTCGTGAGGTTGGAACGGAAGTAGTAACCAATAGTTACTATTGGTAGAGGGGTGGAACACGCTCTAGGTGTAGTTAGGGAATTTTGGAAAAGTTTGATCCGAGTCTCCGTCCGAGTTTAAAGGTGGATCGAACGATGACGGAAGTTGGTTGTCCTGGTACTGTAGTTTGCAGACCAACATTACAAATAACCAGAAAACTGAAAAACGAAATTCGAAACTGGTTAGTGATTTGACTTAACATCTTAAATAGCTGAGCCTTGCCTGCAAGATGAGTCCATATTTCTCATAAAAGCAGGAGTGGGTAGTTACAAGTTAACACTGCCCAAATTTATCATTAGTCCTCTCCCATCTGCGCCTCCTTAAATGAATTATTTCTAAAACGCCACTGACTGAACAGAAAAACTACCGTCTGGGCCAGCCAACTTGTTAAGAAGGTGTGGAATTTCTCCAGTTCCGTCAACCGGTAAATATCACCAGACCTAGATGCTCCGAGGAGATGACAGGTTTGGTGAAAATTCAGCAGTGGATATAGGCCACTCCTTTCTCATTGAATCTCCAGCCCAATCAGCTTGGCCGTAAATATATCGCATTTACTCCTAGCCTGCTTCATTTAGATTTGGAAAATGAATCACATACTCAAAAAAATCTTTAGAAGTTCCAACTGTCGCATTTACTTTTTACTTTTTTTATCTTTACAAAAATTCAATTGCACATGGAGTTCTAGCAGGGAAATTTGGTACAGTGTGGATGGATTCTGTGCGGACTAGGACATACAAGTAAAATGTATTATTTAAATATAAAAAAGTTCAAAACTGTTCCGCACTTTTCAGTAGTTTTCATTGCCTATGAACGAATGAAGGAAAGCAATTTATCATCCTAGTAACAGTTCAGTTCAGTTTAGTTTCACTTTTTTCAAAAAATATACAACAGACAAAACCGATTATTTTTTTGTTGGTGTTATAAATGTATGGGTTTAATTTCGTGGAAATTCAGATGTACATATAATCTTGGCCGTGGTTTGTTCCGTTGTGAAATTCGATATAGTGTTGATATATTTTGTACGGACTAGGACGTAAATTTAATATTAAATTTACAAAAAACACTGACAACTTGTAAAGCACGGAACTTTTCAGTAGCAGGTGTTTTATTTCCCGTGAATACGAATGCAGTTTATTATCCCAGTACACATGGCATAGTAAACAAAAAAGAGGAGGACGGAGAAAAAAGAAAAAATAAAGAAAATAACATTGAAGGAAGTACGGTTGCAAACATGCAGCTTTAACTTTATTAAAACAAAACATGCAGCGGACAGCTAGTCGGACAAAGCCGTTAAATGCTTTCAATGTCATGATTAAAACAGTATCAGTAGGTCTATGAGGTAGCCTAGATGTAATCTGTGTTTCTGTTCTACCAGGTGTCAGTGGTAAGTCGGGACGAAGTGGGGGCCTTCAAGCCTTACCTCTGGGAGCAGTCTGTTTTCTTCAAAGGCCCGATGTTCCGCGAATGGCTTCTTGCCAAAATAGTGAATGGAGAAAGAGCGTCCTACTCAGCGCCGAAATTCGCACGAATGCAAGAAAGGACGAGAAGCCAGATGCTAGAAGATATCGTTGCGAACCTCCAAAATCATGCTGATACCGGACAGATACCGAAACCATATAGGTGCGTAACAGTTCATTTCGTCGCTCGCGAACCACCTTATTCTTACCATCCAGAGAGATATCCCTTGTTGCCTTAAAAGCGGCCTGTTACTATATATATAGAGCCGAGCGGCCAGCGAGGCGCCAGACGCGTCTACACTTATAAACTGTTCTAGGGACAACCAACAGTCTGACAGGCCGCTTTGAAGGCAACAAAGGGTATCTCCCTGGATGGTAAGAATAAGCTGCGCAGACTCGGTGGTTTCTATACTGGTTTTGTGAAGTTCAGATTCAACCGGTGACGTTGGGTGGGAGTTGGAGGGGGGGACCTGAAAATCGTGTGACATGCTCAGAGTGGACGGATCGGGATGAAACTTGGTGGGAAGAACAAGCACAAGACCCACATAGTTGACAAGACTGGACCGGATCCGATCACTGTGGGGGGAGTTGGCGGGAGGGTTCCAGAATTCCTGTGATCCCGACTTATGATGCTTACACATGTGTTAGGACGATGAAACTTGGCAGGCGTATCAGGGACCCCACCAAACTAACTTGGAAATAGTCACTTACCCGATCCAACCACCGTGGGGGGAGCGAAGGGAGGCGGAATCCGGAATATTCACGTATTTTAAACTTTTGAACCGGGAATTGGATCTCAGTGAAACTTAATATTTGGAAATACGTCGTGTCTCAGATGTCACACTTTAAGTCCGGGATTAATCTGTTGGCTTTGGGGGGAGTTGGAGGGGGAAACCGGAAATCATGTGAAATGTTCAGAGTGGACGGATCGGGATGAAACTTGGTGGGAAGTTCAAGCACAAGCCCTAGATACATAGTTGACAAGACCGGACCGGATCCGAGCACTGTGGGGGGAGTTGGAGGGAGGGTTCCGGAATTCCGGTGATCCCGACTTAAGATACTTACACATGTGCTAGGACGATGAAACTTGGCAGGTATATCAGGGACTTTACAGTTTAACTTAAGAACAGTCGTTTCTCCAGTTTGACCATCGTGGGGGGAGTGGAGAGTGGGGAAATCCGGAAACTTGAGGTTGTCCAACTTTTGAACGGGGGATCGGATCTTACTGAAACTTGATATTCGGAAGAACTCAAGTTTCAGATGTCCTATTTCAAGTCCGGACAGGTTCCGATCAATGTGGGGGAGTCGTGGGGGGGGGGGGGGGTTTACACGCTTGAAATATATCGACTGGGATGAGCCTTGGTGGGAAGAACAAGCATAAGCCCTAGATGCATCAGTGACACAACCGGACCGGATTCGGTCACTCTGGGGGGGGAGCTGGAGGGGGGTCCAGAATTCCGGTGAACGCAATTTAAGGTACTTCAAGATGTGCTAGGACGATGAAGCTTGGCTTGAACATTAGAGACTTGACAAGATTGGCTTAGAAATTGTCACTTCCCTGATGGCCGACCATCCCTTAAAGGACACCTGAACGATCCTACCATACTTCCATGAACCCCTCAGATCGTCCTTCACAGTACCGGTACAGAGAAGACGAATTTTTTCGCTCCGTGATTTCGGCGCTATCCACTCTTGAAGTTCTAAGTCTCCCTATGGCGATTCGTTACGACCTCCCAAGACAAATTTAGCACCAATATTTAAACTGTCATTATCGCATGGATAAACGTACGTTGATAACGCATGGATGGATAAACAGCGCATGGATGGATAAACGCACGAACTGTTACGGCGTGGACTGTTACAACATGAACTGTTACGCATGGACTGTTACAACTGTTACGGCGAGCGTTACGATCAAGACAAGTCGGAAAAAAGGCTGGAAATTATAGCACGGTGAAACTTCATCCGATTTTAGTCCGGTTTTCGAGAGATAAATGGTTAGCAGTATGTAAAAGTGGCAATTTAGGGTGTTAGACTTCATTCAGATGACCTTTAAAGTACTCATCTTAACCGCAAAGTACAAAAAAATACTTTTAAGCCAAACCTAAATTTTCATGATCCCCATGAGCCCATGATCATTATTGCCTCAAGGGTTTTGCTTAGAAATGAATTTCTAGCACCCTTAAAGTGCGCATCTTAACCGGAAAGTAAAAAAAAAAAGACTTTTCATTAAACCGTATATATTCATGATCCTAAAGGGTCCAGGATCGTTTTGCCTCAAGTGTTTTGATTACAGATTTATTTCTAGGTGCATATCATCACAGCCAAGTGCAAAAAAAACATTTTTTTTTTTTACCAAACGATACATTCTCGTGATTTCCAAGGGTCCGTCGTCATTCTAATTTCATGGGGTTTGCTTACAAATGATCACAACAAACCCACGAACCGGCGAATCCCTACTTTCATCCTTTTACCAAGCCTCGCAAGTGCCATATGAGCTTACAGCTCTTGTTGCTTGTGCTCGAGCCACAGCTTACGGTATGTGGAGTGAAGTGGAGTTGTATAGCCTATGTCAAAGAGGGTTATCTGAAGTTATTCACCACGTGGTGAAGGATATCCGTATGATTACGGATTGTGCCATCAGTCCAGAACAAAAATCTTCTTGGAACTTAACATTTTGAAAACGTCGATGGGTTGAGCGATAGCGATAGCGAAGAAACAAAACCAAAGTGTTGCTCTCGCAACACTTTTGTCGGCGAAGCCGAAAAAGGTTGCCACAACATTTCACGTTGCGCAGGCAATGTAGGTCTAGTTACTATTTATGACAGTCGAAGAAAAACCTGCTAGGCCAGATTCGGAAGCCCCAAGAAGATTTTCAGTTTATCCGCTGTTAATGCTACAACAATCACTGACACTTTATTTTACTAAGGTCTCGGTGGAAACCAGCGGTTAGCCTTTTATGGTTTGACCTCCATGATAATCGCATAAGCTTCTGAATCAGTGTTGTAGGATATCGTAGCTAGGGAAGACCTACAGAAGTCCTGTGGTTCCGATTTACTAGGAAACAGGATGTCACAGTATAACTCAACTATTAGACTGATATAGTGAAAATTGTGGAAGGAACCATTACCATTCGATCGGGGTGGTTAACATGCAACGTAACTTTACGTTCACGTTCAGGAGTTGGTGTTAAAGAGAAATAGCGTATTGTGAGTCTCTAACTGAGATGCCAGCACATTTTTGTATATTTCTGTTAAATACGCTGAACTACGGTTTTTCTGGCCTCTGGAAGAGGTCGAGTTTCGTATCTAAGGAATACAAAATCAGATTTGTAGATATTCGATGTGGCAAAAATCAGACTGAGAGGTAATACGACAAATCCGAAAAGAGAAATTTAGAGTATGAACATCGACTGTTTGTTCAATTCAATTTATTTACAAAACGGGAAGCGGACAAGCCGAATATTCGTTTAGTCGTCAATAAATATTTATATACAATCTATAGACAACACTTACGAGTTAAAATGAAAGTAATCGTCTAATTAACCTCAGGTACATAGCCTAATGACTGACTAGTTTAACAGCGGAACAACGAAGTGTCGAATTCTTAGCGGGTCTTCAAGCTGTTTAAGTGATTAAGTGATGGGTAGCTAGATGGTCGATTTTCCTTTTCGGGTAAAATTTTAGCAATCCGATCTGCCGAGAGAAATCGAGTTTCTTTTGAACCCCTTGTTTCCATTTCTCCAGGAGAGGGGTCTTCTAAACACATTTCTTTTAATTTTTCGAAAAATGGAAACAAGGGGCTTGTTTCCATTTTTCGAAAAATTTTTGATTTTTTCTTTTTAATTTGGCCAGCTCGATCTGCCTACAGAAATCCAGTTTCTTTTAAGCCCCTTGTTTCCATTTTTCGAGGAGAGAGAGACAGAAGTCGAGTTTCTTTTAAGCCCCTTGTTTCCATTTTTTGAGGAGAGAGAGAGAGAGAAGAGAGATTGTTACGATGACTGTATTTATATATGAAGGTTGCACTCTCAACCTGATGTTACGGCAAGGGTTGTAGTAGACCGGACATAGATGGTAAATGTCCAGGTATACAGTCATCGGAGTCAGGATGGCCTAGGGCGTTGGTGGCCTACTACACGTGCAGAACTTCACTGGTTCATTATGGATTCGCATGGTCGATTCACACTATGGTTTGCATACCGAACACACAAAAGGTTATCAACCACCCATCATACACTAGGCCTTACAGGCCAGCCCACTCTAAGGAGCTTAACTGAGACTCATAGAAGTGACCTATGGTCCGTAAAATAAAGAAAAGGTTTTATTCGCTGGGGTACTTACAAAGTAAAGTAAACAACCTTAAGTAAAAGGGTTGTTTGCCGGTCGAGGTCCGGAAAGAAGTGTGGAAGAATGTGAGTCACCACCGCATGAATCACAATAACCAAAGAGTTAATAGATAATACGAAAGAGTGGCCGCGACAGTATAAAAGATTAGACACAGTCAACGGGAGGGAGTAACGCTGCCTAGCGGCGGCATTAAGTAAAAAGTACGGAGTGCAGATGGCATCACCGTAACAAGATCTTCTAAACACATTTTTTCTCAGAACTGCTCATTCCTGTATATTTCAGGCGTGGCTCCTGGAGGCCGATTGGTCACATGCGACCGTCAAGCCCACTGCTGGACTCGGTACGCGATCAGTTCGAAGGGTATGAACAGCTGGCCAAAGATTTCAACAAGACCTTCTACAACCAAGACCACGCTCCTCCGATGCTGTTCGATGTCTCGTTTCTGGTGGGTCAAGGGAAAAACAAGGTGATTCTGTATGGAGTGAGGGCAATCCTCGGTGTTAGAAGCAGGTAATAAGTCGATCAGTGATCTAATCTCCCGACTATTGGTTGCACATGAAGTTCTCATTTGGACCGTATGAATATTGATATGATGCACAACAGTCTGTACATGGGCAGAAAAAGGATTAAAAACAAACCACTACACAAAATGTTCTGAACGGCTGATTATATATATTGCAACTCGGAGGAATTGACCAAACTTACGAATCTCACTCATATTTGTACTTCCCATCTTATCAACTAACCATTGCTCCCTGATAATTCCCTGCCCAAACATTTCCTCATCGGGTTGTTGCTCGAAGAAATAAAAATATCGCTGGCGAACATCGTAGCTGACTTTTCCGTTTTGAGCCATTTCTTGATATGGGTAAAGCCATGTCTCCATCGGGCAGTATTTCTCCTCCTGTAAAAACCTTTCGCCAAAAAGGTAGGCTACGAACTAGAAAATCCGGAATAAATCTTTAATTGTCTTTAATCCCTAGTTCTCAATATTCATTTAAAGGAACAGAAAACTTGACTCAAACTTGACTCGGGAGCTAGCTGACATATTAAAAATGTACCCTGAGTCGATATCGAGAGTAAAAATAATTCTCGTTACGACCATTCCAGTTTCCGGGCAGTTTCCGAGAATTCGACTTTTGAGTTAGTAGAAAAAAGCAAAAGGTTTGTGTGCCGGGAGTAGGAATCGAACGCACGACCTCTTGACTACTATCCCGATACACGGCAAAAGGCGAACTTTTACAGTGCATAAGTGCATAATTACAGTGCATAAGGGGCAAGGGCCTGCCAGCTAGCTTTGGGAAACTCTAAGGGGGTTCGAGATAACAAAGAAGGGGGGTCCTGTCGACAATAAGTCCCTGTATATTCATATAAGCCCCCAGGTCGGTTTGATGGCCGAAAGTTGTGTAGTCAAGTTTTCTGTGCCTTTAAGAATTTCTGTTCTTAGGGTCTTTCAAGAAATGCTGTATGGCATTTGCACTGGGTTTGGTTCCCCGCAAGTTCCAGTCGCTGAAATTCTTGCTAGAGCGGTACCGACTCTTCACAGCCCGTCACAGAGACCCAAGTCTTCAAATTTCCTTCAGGTTCCAGACATTGACACTCCAAGGTAATCCACCCTACCCACATACTTATTGACGTAATCCTTAGGCGTCATTCGCCCTTCCTTAAAGTTTAACTGAAAAGCCAACTTATGTTTGTGTCATTTAACTTAATACACTGAATTCTGCAAAGGGATTTTTCTATTTTCCACTATCTGCTCCAGTTGTGACGTTCAGAATTTCTACGGCCGTCCCTTCAACGAAAATTCTACTATGACGCGGGAAATTTTAAACACAAACTGGGCTTTTCTGTGGGCAGTGGTGAGATTGGTGAAGATTGCTTAATGCCTGAACAAAAAAGAAAATCATAAGTCTTTCTCGTAAGGCATAAAGCAAAAATACAAGCGCATAGAGGTACCACAAATTCCACTATTTGAAAATTGATTATTCGTGAATAGTGGAACAACGAAGTAACGCATTTTCAGCGGGTCTTCGAGCCAATTTAAGTGAATAAGTGATGGGTAACTAGATTGTCCTATCCCAGTTCTTTCGGTTAAACTTTAAAGGACACCTGAACAATGAAACCATACTTAAACACACCATGGAGAATGCATTCACAGACATGGCCACGGAGAGCATTCTTCTCCTGAGCGTGACGTTTTCAAAATAGGGATGTTCGTTTCTGGAGGTTTGTACATGCAGACTCCAAGACATAAAGCTCAATTCATTCAAATCTTGTACAGCGCTGGCCGGATCGTATTGGAATTTCTTCTAGATATACGTTTGGGCTTTACTGGTTAAAAAATATTCCAGAAGAAGGGTTGATTGGAGACATTTGTTCATGTCTAAAATTGTTCGGTACTGAAATAAGGACAGATGCAAAATGGAGCAAAAATCATAGCTTGGAAACACTATTTCGTATTTGGATTGGGTCGCCAGTTCGAAATTTTTCTACGATTGTTGCAGCAACAAGAACAAATCTTTATTCTATCCTAGGCCCAAGAGTGTTCCAAACTCTCCGATGGTTGTTCGTGCTTTTTCACGTCTCGGAAATCTGACGTCGGGCTGGAGCAGCAGGGCTGGTGCATCCTCCAACGTTTTGACGAAGAAATTTGACCGTCTTCCAGTCCAAGAAAAGAAGTGGGCTTCCACGCAAGACTGCAGTAAGTAAATTCTGGCCCAGTTGTGCGTCCGTCCGTGCCCAAACAGGACTGTTTATTTGAGAAAACCATATGGAGAAAGCATTGGCAAGTTTTGAACTTCGGTACAACCAAGAATTAGCTAGAGCTTTAGTACTCTATAAGTCCGAAACAGGCTAGTGAACCTAGGGAAGAGAAGAAACGTCATCCGAACGAACCCTCAAAATTGATTCTAAGCATGTGTAAACCAGTCAACGACGTTTGTTGTCGTGACGTTTCTGGCTCGTCCCTGGGCACACCCATCGGCAGTTAGTCATCAAAAGAATTAGCTAATTTGGTTGACGGTATAGCTGACTTTTGCTCTCTACTGTAGCGCGCATTTCTTATCGTCGCTTCTAGCTTTTCACCTAGAAAGGAGGTGAATACCTAATTTTTGTTCTAGGTAAACGGCTTTTTTCAGCTATACATTTGTTTTTTGTCTTTCCTTGAGGAAAGTAGATCATCAGAAATTACAAGCTTTAAAACCAATATGCTTTCACCTTATTCATTCCAAATTCCTTGGTTAGATCAGGGACCCATAAATTTCCTTTACAGGGGGCCTGTCATTTCCTATTCTTCTATATTGCGATGATGACCGAACCAAATCCAGTTTCCAAAAATCCCCGCTTGAGTCGATCGACATTCTTGTTTGCCTCATTGGACGTGCGCCCCAAAGAGACTCCTCCCTCAAGGCGCCAGCAGCCAATCCCATCTGGCCTTGGATGTGATTGGACCGTGGATATTTCTCGAACTATCTTCCGTTCGGTCAACATAGCATCAGAAGTCTCTTATTGACAAGCTCCCTGAATGGCGAGGCATTACAGGAAATGTATGGGTCCCTGGTTAGATGAAGAACAAATAAGCACCAGAACCTCCGTCTCCCTATCTCTGTATACGACCATGCGTACTCGAATAGATCCGTATACCCTGCCCGATGCAAACGAGCGGAGGGTAGGAGCTACGCGGAACATAGCAATTCGTTACCTCTACAAACAGCTATATCGCAGTAGACCCCGGAGAAAAAAGCCGATTTGTTGTCTATCATTTTAAAGTTACATGTGACGCGCTGCCGAGCCGGTCAGCGCCCCACCTACACTTGTGAAGTAGACGATCATCAATTCAATGCGCAGCACTTATTTCTATTGGTTGATTTGTTCTTGGTTAGTTGAAGGAGATAAAATTCTATGCTAAGAAGTGGACGTGTATTTTCTGAAGTTGGTCACGGTTCCACCACTTTTTCGCATAAAAGTATTTTATGCTTTTTTTTGCCTATGTTGCAGGCAAAGAAGGAAAGGAAAACCGCGACAAAAATTCTGCAAACCTGGCAGTTCCGCGATTAAGCGTTTGCGCTGACGTTCAGAAAATTGATAGGACCAAGCTTGCACAAATTGAGGTAATGGACTATTTGGTTTTATTTGTTTTTGCACGTACTGGCTGACGACATAATAAAGAAACTTTACTTTGGAACTGGACAAACCTAGTAAAAATTGTTTTCAAGATTATAGCTGAAGAAATCAACATGTTCCAGTAATCCCGTCAACTACCCCCTAAGTGTTGAAGTACAGTGCCAGAACGTGACCTCATTCTTGACCTGATTTTACGCCTGTCATCATTCTTTTAAGATACCTCAGTCCGTCCAGAAGTTGTCGTAGTCACAGACAGATTGCCCGACAGACTTATGGTTTTGTTTGTATTGCTCACCTTAGTGTGTGATACAATTAAACGAAATGATAATTGCTGTAAGTTCAAAGGGTTTGAGTGTCATTGACTTAACGAGATACACCCAGCTTATTGGACACATCGAACGCTAACTTATCGTATGTCAAGTGTTTCGTAATTCCAGTTTACCGTTATCGAGTTTGACGCCGACACGCGACACACGGCGTCAAACTCGATAACGGTAAACTGGAATTACGAAACACTTGACATACGATAAGTTAGCGTCTTTTACTCAACTACCTTCGTACCGGTTCTGTTCTGCTGACCTGTTCCAGTATCCCCATCTGCTTTGCAGAGTACTACGGTCTGTTGTTTAATTCCAGTTCACCCTAGTCGAGTTCGGTACAGATACCTTCCGTGTACTCAACTACCTGCATACCGGATCTGTTCCGCTGACATGTTCCAGTATCCCCATCTGCTTTGCAGAGTACTACGGTCTGTTGTTTAATGCCAGTGTTTAATTCCAGTTCACCGATGCAGACATCTTGTACTTTGAGCATACCGGATCTGTTCCGCTGACCTGTTCCAGTATCCCTATCTGCGCTGCAGGGTTGTACTACGTATCTGTTGTTTAATTCCAGTGTTTTAATTCCAGTTCACCGTCATCGAGTTCGATGCAGACACCTTCCGTCTTTTACTCAACTACCTTCATACCGGGTCTGTTCCGCTGACCTGTTCCAATATACCTGGGTTGATCTGCGCTGCAGAGCACTACGACCTTCCCGACTTACTTCAAGCCTGCTTCCACCATGCCAAGCAGTTTCTCCGTATCGATATTGTAAGTAATGTAACTGATTCTGCTTCAATAGTCTTTCGATCCATTCTCGTTTTCGAGATTCTCCACTTCATGAGTGGATCCTATCTTCTC